>CM077189.1:11739265-12069265 GCA_039654105.1 Coreius guichenoti
GCGGCTAGTAGACAGTCGGTTTAGCCAGTCTGTCTGCTTCCTGACCTGGGCCCCAGTTAGTCAAATACCACCTCTAAGACTATGTGCCATATTACTAGAGAGAAGAGTGGCACAACCCTAGGAGGGATGAAGATCATCTCTTTTTTAACAGGTCAGGTCTGCCAAAAATACTTGTCCAGTTGTATATGAAACCTATGTTATTCTGCAGACACCACTCAGATTTCCAGCCATTGAGTGACGACAGTCTGCTATGTATCTCGTCACCACAGTAAACGGGAAAGGGCCAGAGCATATTACTGTGTCTGACATCATACTCATGAGTTCACACACCTCTTTAAAGTTATTTATAATGATCTCCATCTGAAGAAGTCAGGCATCATTAGAATAATAAAAAATAACATAAAAAATAATCTTAGAGTATTTACGTTTAGCATTAGCCAGCACTTGTAAATTTGCTTTGATGTCAGGCACTCTGGCTCCCTGCAAACATTTGACTATGGTGGCTGGAGTCTCTATTTTCATGTTCCGTACAATAGATTCGCCAATAACTAGAGCACTTTCAACAGGTTTCTCAGTGGGTGCGTCACTGAGTGAGGAGAACCTGTTTAATATTATGATCGGAACGAAAGAGCAGCGTTTTGTCCAGTGACTATGTACGGGGCTCCCTCAAGCTAGTCACATCCGAAGCAGTATCAAAAGCCCTTGTATTCTTACTATCCTCAATTAAAGTATGGATGCGTGTCTCTAATTCTGAAATCTTCTCTGTCAGCCTAAATATGTCCCTGCATTTATCAGAAACACTTACCACTGAAAGAGAAGACTACACTAAACATGTGGCAGGTAGTGCAAGTAGGTAGGTCGTTCAATGTTGTCTGGGGATGGGAGGTATCCAAAACACATCATCTGGTCACCGCAGTACCCCAGGGATCAGTTCTTAGACCTCTTATCTTCTCAGTATACATTACATCAATGTAATTCAACAAAATATATATATAACATGAGCATGTTGTATATATATATATATATATATATAAATAACATTGTTCTAGTGGTTTTTGGATATTTTAATGCAAAATTCATACAGACATCTGAAATTCATCTAACCTCATTTTTATCTAGGAGAAATAATTTAGGTAACGCTTTAGATTACAGCCTGGAAAGTACTGCGTAAGTAAAACGAATTTACAACGTAACTTTCAGTAATTATAGTGTAACTATAAAGTATGTATGTGTAGGTATAAGGGAACAATATGTAATATTTGCGGAATAAAGGGGTAACTACCAGGAAAATGAACAAATTATTTATACTGTAAGTATTTTTTAATTAAGGGGTAATTATCTGTGTTGTTACAGGGTAAGTGGTGCTTGTTACTCTCTTGTTTCATGTAGTTACAGGGTAAGTGTGAATCTGCGGGCTGTAAATTAAAGTGGTGTTTGTTACCCTCTTGTTTCATGTAGTTACAGGGTAAGTACAATAAAAACATGTACACAATCTGATATCACTCGGAAACATTTATTTGAAAAACAACTTAATTCAAAACAGATTTACGACAGTTCTTATTCATTTGTTAATTTTTTTTAAATAAACTTTTCATCAAATACTAGTGTCCTGATAGAAAGAAGCACGTTTTGTCCCTTTTTTGTTTCTCTTGCTTGGCTTCTCCTCCTCTTGTTCCTCTTCTTCTTTTTTATTATTTCCACTGACGGAATCCCATGTCTTTTGCTATTCTGTATTAATATTTATTAAAAGAAAAAGTACACCCAGAAATGCTCTCATAATTGACTAATCTTTTCGCTTCCGACCAGCTGTTACCAGCAAGTGCATGAGTAAAGAGCAACGTGAAGCTTCAAGCTTTTATTACGTTCTCTGGTGTCTGTCTTCTTGTCTTGTTTGTTTCTCACTGCTATTATCAAATATTATGTTATTGTTTGTATACTATTGTGAGCATTAATTAAAACAATAAAATAAAATAAAAACTGACGGCATCCGACATCCGCGTGACCAGAGTTTCTCGGCGCGCTCACGTTACGCTTCAAGTTACGTCAAGCGTGAACTTAACCCTCTCATGCACACACAGATGACTGCTGGTCGGAAGCAATAGTCTACAGTTCAAAAAATTTAAAATATTGGTATTTTTCTTACAAACACTTATCGTTTCACTTCAGAAGACATTGAAATTGTATGGATTACTGTAGTTATTGCTGTATGTGCTGTTTGATGCTTCAACTTTTAGGAACCCAAATGAGTTTTCATTAGCAGAGATTTATTTTTCAGTGTTCATCTGAAGAAAGAAAGTCGTATACATCTCGAATGGCATGAGGGTAAAAGACGAGTAAATGGTGAGGGCATTTCTAGGTGTACTGTATTTTCTTTTAATACATAATACAGAATAGCTAGAGACATAGTATTCCTTCTTAAGATTCATCTGTGGCAAGAATGAAAAAGAAGAGGAACAAGAGGAGGATGAAGCCAAGCAAGAGAAACGAATAAGAAGTGTTGTAAATCTGTTTTGAAATTTATTTTACAAATAAAGGTTTCCGAGTGATATCAGATTGTGTACGTGTTTTTATTGTACTTACCCTGTAACTACATGAAACAAGAGGGTAACAAGCACCACTTTAATTTACAGCCCGCAGATTCATACTTGCCCTGTAACTACATGAAACGTCTCGGTTACGTATGTAACCCTCGTTCCCTGAAGGAGGGAACGGAGACGTACGTCGGAACTGACCGACGAATTGGGATCTATTTTCAGAGACCAATCTACTTCGAGTGTTATAAACGAGCCAATGAAGATTGGCATGCGGTTGACGCATTCCACGACCCGCCCCGCATCGCGGGTATAAATACGGAAGTGGAAGCACCGCATATCGCTTTTCAACTTCGGAAGGAGAGGTGGCGGAATACACATAAGGACTAACCTATCAGGGTAGTACTACATATGGCAGTCTCTGGGGTGGATCCAACCTGATCCCAGGGGGGAAAGAACACCACCAGAGACGACAGAGCGGGCTCTGTCAAGGGAAAGACACGGGGCTAGCCAAATAGGGTAGCTAGTACCGTGGAGAATACACATATGGGGTTGCCGTTAGGGAACCGCTACATATGGCACCCAGCCTACACACACGTTCCACAAGCATACGGGTGCAGGCCTGGCGTCAGACGGCCGCAACGTCTGACACCGAAGGGGTGACGGAGGAGCTCGACAGGGTTAGCCGTTTCCAGGGAACACAACTGGAGATAATAGACGCACGTATCCGGCCCAGAGGGCGGGAGTGGCGTTGCAAGCCGACACTAGAACGGGCACTTAGCGCTACTGGCCACTGGCCACTGGGGGCGAGGATGCGGGAAGATACCGGCTCTACACGGAGGCTATAGAATCTAGTGAACGTGTTAGGTGTCGCCCAGCCCGCAGCTCTACATATATCTGTCAGCGAGGCGCCTTGGGCCAGCGCCCAGGAGGAAGCTACACTCCTTGTGGAGTGCGGTCACACCCCGAACGGGCAAGGCACGTCTTGGGACTGGTAAGCCAAGACAATAGCATCCACTATCCAGTGGGCTAACCTCTGCTTGGAGACAGCCTTCCCCTTCTGCTGGCCTCCGTAAGAGACGAAGAGCTGCTCTGAGGTTCTAAAGCTTTGAGTTCGGTCCACGTAGGCGCGGAGGGCGCGGACGGGACAGAGCAAAGCTAGGGCTGGGTCTGCCTCCTCCGAAGGCAGCGCTTGCAGGTTCACCACCTGATCCCGGAAGGGAGTGGTAGGAACCTTGGGCACATATCCAGGCCGGGGTCTCAGGACAACGTGAGAGTTGGCCGGCCCGAATTCTAGGCACGATTCATTGACCGAAAGTGCATGCAGGTCCCCTACCCTCTTGATTGAGGCCAATGCAGTCAGGAGCACTGTCTTCATGGACAGGATGTTTAACTCTGCAGACTGCAAAGGCTCAAAGGGAGGACCCTGAAGTGCTCTGAGCACCAGGGCTAGGTCCCAAGAGGGTATCGAGGTTGGACGAGGAGGATTCAGTCTCCTCGCACCTCTGAGGAACCTGACGATTAAGTCGTGCTTCCCTAAGGACTTACCTTCCAGGAGTGTGAGTTCGGAGAACCAGGTCCGGTTGGGCCAGTAGGGCGCAACTAACAAGACCTGCTCCTCGTCCTCCCTGACCTTGCACAGTGTCTGTGCAAGAAGACTCACTGGGGGAAACGCATATTTGCGTAGGTCCCGGGGCTAGCTGTGCGCCAGTGCATCCGTGCCGAGGGTGCCCCCGGTCAGGGAATAGTACAACTGGCAATGGGTCGAGTTCGGAGAGGCAAACAGGTCTACCTGCGCGGCTCCGAAGAGGTCCCATATCAGCTGGACACTCCGGGGGTGGAGTCGGCACTCTCCCGGAGGTGTCGACTGACGAGAGAGCTTGTCGGCTGTCTGGTTCAGTGCACCTGGGATGTGAATGGCCCGAAGCGACCTCAGACGCTTCTGACTCCACAGGAGGAGATGGCGGGCGAGTTGGAGCATGCAACGGGAGCGTAGACCACCCTGATGGTTGATGTACGCAACGGCCGCAGTGCTGTCCGTACGGACCAGCACATGCTTGCCCTGTAGCGGCTTTTTGAGGCGACCCAGGGCGAGACGTACTGCCAATAACTCTAGGCAATTGATGTGCCAACGCAGTTGGGGCCCCGTCCACAGACCCGAAACTGTGTGCCCGTTGTACGTGGCCCCCCAGCCTGTGGATGAGGCATCCGTGAAGACCACAGCATGCCTGGACACCTGTTCTAAGGACATTCCCGCCCGTAGAAACGAAGGGTCCGCCCAGGGGTTGAAGGTTTGGCGACAGTAAGGAGTAACTGAGACCCGGTACTTGCCGCTCTGCCACGCCCATCTCGGGACTCGGTCGTGAAGCCAGCGTTGAAGCGGTCTCATATGAAGCAATCCGAGCGGCGTTACCGCGGCTGCAGATGCCATATGCCCCAGGAGCCTCTGAAAATATTTCAGTGGGACCGCTGTCCTGCCTTTGAACGTATTCAAGCAGTTCAACACTGACCGGACTCGCTCCTCAGTGAGGCGCGCTGTCCGGTTGACCGAATCCAGCTCCATACCGAGATAAGAGATCCTCTGTGAGGGACAGAGTTTGCTCTTCTCTCGGTTGACCCGAAGGCCCAACAGGCTGAGGTGACGGAGCACCAGGTCCCTGTGTTCGCACAACTAATCCCGGGACTGGGCCAATATGAGCCAGTCGTCGAGATAGTTGAGAATCCGAACGCCGCTGTCGTGAAGACGCAAGGCGACAGGGACAGCCCGAAGGGCAAGACTTTGTACTGATATGCCCTCCCCTCGAACGCAAAGCGTAGGAACGGTCTGTGTCGAGGGAGAATGGAGACATGAAAGTACGCGTCCTTCAGGTCGATCGCTGCGAACCAATCTCGGGGACGGATGCATTCGAAAATGCGTTTCTGCATTAACATTTTGAACGGGAGCTTGTGCAGGGCCCGATTCAGAATGCGCAGGTCCAAGATTGGTCTTAACCCACCCCCTTTCTTGGGTACAATGAAGTAGGGGCTGTAGAACCCCGACCTCATATCGGCAGGAGGAACCGGCTCGATCGCATCCTTCGCCAGCAGGACATCGATCTCTGACCGCAAGACATGGGCATCACAGCTCCGCACGGTGGTGAAGAGGATGCCCCTGTACTTGGGCGGCCGGTGCGCGAACTGAATCGCGTAGCCGAGTCTGATAGTACGGATGAGCCAGCGAGACGGCCTGGGGAGACCTAGGGGGACCAACGGCACCACCGACGTACCCGGGGTGGGGCAGCGAAGTGGAGTACACAGACCCGACTCGGGAGGCCCGGAGGCGGCCCGGAGTGTTGTCTGAGTACTCCAGGGTGGGGCAGAGTGTGGGTGAGGAGGCCCGGGGGCGTCCTCGGTGCCCATACTGCTGCCCCCTGGCGACGGGGAGAGGGGAGGAAAGGAGTGGCGAGGCCCGGGGGCGTCGCACACTGCCAACCTGGCCCTCTTGGGGCCCAGGGAGGGAGGAAACTGCTCTTTTATTGAGAATGTGGGTACCGCTGGACTCCGGAGAGCCAGCGGCAGGATGTTGCGACGACCAGTGGTGACATTCTCCCCCCGGTCCTCCTCCGGGGGGAGGAGGGGTGCGGACACCACCTCCCCTGGAGCAGCTCCTCTTCAGAGGAAGGAGAGGTGGCGGAATACACATAAGGACTAACCTATCAGGGTAGTACTACATATGGCAGTCTCTGGGGTGGATCCAACCTGATCCCAGGGGGGAAAGAACACCACCAGAGACGACAGAGCGGGCTCTGTCAAGGGAAAGACACGGGGCTAGCCAAATAGGGTAGCTAGTACCGTGGAGAATACACATATGGGGTTGCCGTTAGGGAACCCCTATACCCGGCACCCTGCTTCCCAGGTGGAGGCTGCTGCTTGGGCTTAGCAGGGGCGGAGGCAGACGCAGGGGGACGCCCTCGGCGACGAGCAGGCGGAGGTGCTGCAGCCGGCGACTAGGTGGAGGCAGCAGCAGGTCGCCGGGGCAGAATGTTCTTGATCGCCTCCATCTGCTTCTGGGCCACCGAGAACTGCTGGGCGAAGCTTTCGATGGCGTCGCCGAAGAGGCCGGCCTGGCAGACAGGGGCGTTGAGAAACCGTACCTTGTCGGTCTCACGCATATCCGCCAGGTTCAGCCACAGGTGGCGTTCCTGGACCACAAGTGTGGACATCGCCCGACCCAGGGAGCGTGCGGTGACTTTCGTCGCCCAGAGGGCGAGGTCCGTTGCAGTACGCAGTTCCTGCATAACCCCTGGGTCGGAACTACCCTCGTGCAGTTCCTTGAGCGCTTTGGCCTGGTAGACCTGCAGGAGCGCCATGGCATGCAAAGATGACGCAGCATCTCCACAGGCTGTGTAAGCCTTGCCCGTTAGTGCGGACGAGAACTTACACGCCCGGGAGGGGAGACGCGGATTTCCGCGCCAGTCAGTAGCGGTCTTCGGACACAGTTGCATCGCTACTGACCGCTTGACTGGGGGGATCTCCACGTAACCCTTAGCTGTGCCACCATCGAGGGTAGTGAGGACGGAGGAGTCAGTCGATCGATTTCTAGCGTTGTAAGGCGCTATCCACGACTTCGTGAGCTCCTGATGCACCTCCGGAAAGAAAGGTACTGGGGCGGGGCGCCGTCCCGAGATACCAATCGTCCAGCCGTGAGGGTTCGGGACACGGTGGAGGGTTCCACTCGAGCCCAACACTGGCGGCGGCCCGGGCAAGCATAGCCGTGAGCTCCGGATCGGACTCGGGCAACGCTACCACACCAGAAGGGGGCAGCGCAGCCGAATCCTCATCTCCGGAGTCCATTAGCTCGTCCCCCGATGCAGCTATCGAGACCATGTCCTCAGCCGGAGCCCCGAAAGTAACAGACGGTCTCCCGTGGGAAGGACCAGGCTGCTCTTCCGGAAGCTCCACCGGCGCAGTGGAGGGGGGAGGGGCCTGAGGAGCCTGTTGACCCGGCGGGAGTGCCCTCACAGTAACCCTCAGGTCTCCACCAAAGGCATCAGCCAAAGTAGCAGCCCTCTGCTTCGCAGCAGGAGGGCCACTAGATCGGGGGATGCGCAATGGGACTCCACCCCATCTGAGGTATTCGAGTCTAGACCGTAGTACTGCGATGGTCATGTTCCCGCAATGGGAACATGAGTCATCCACGAAAGCCGCCTCAGCGTGCTGAACGCCCAAACACGAGAGACAGCGATCGTGTCCGTCAACTGGGGACAGATAACGACGGCATCCAGAAACACACGGTTTGAATGACATCTTGAAAAAGACGCAGGGTCAAACCGTGTTGCTCTTTTAGAAAAGGAAAAAACCGCTCCGATCAGTGCTGAGGCACACAGGGGAATGACCGCGGCTCGCAGCGGTTCAGGGGTGCAAGCCCGCTGAGAGCACTCAGAAAAAAAACACCCAGGAAGCTGTGAGAACAGCTGTTTTTTCCCTCTCGCGATCACCATTGTAGGGCACCGTCACACCGACACCGTAACTGGAGCGATCCTCTTCACGAGACTCAATACAACACTCTTCGCAGGAACAAGGTACTGTTCGGCTCCGAAGTTGAAAGCGATATGCGGTGCTTCCACTTCCGTATTTATACCCGCAATGCGGGGCGGGTAGTGGAATGCCAATCTTCATTGGCTCGTTTATAACACTCGAAGTAGATTGGTCTCTGAAAATAGATCCCAATTCGTCGGTCAGTTCCGACGTACGTCGAACGTGACCGACTGAAAGGGAACAAGAACCACTTTAATTTACAGCCCGCAGATTCATACTTACCCTGTAACTACATGAACCGAGGGTAACAAACACCACTTTAATTTACAGCCCGCAGATTCATACTTACCCTGTAACTACACGGATAATTACCCCTTAATTAAAAAATACTTACAGTATAAATCATTTGTTAATTTTCCTGGTAGTTCCCACTTTATTCCCCAAATATTACATATTGTTCCCTTATACCTACACGTACATACTTTATAGTTACACTATAATTACCGAAAGTTACGCTGTAAATTCATTTTACTTAGGCAGTACTTTCCGGGCTGTAATCTAAAGCGTTACCATAATTTAGATATTAAAGAGATCTCAAAAGTGATTTTTCTTTCCTCTGGGTAGGGATGCATTGATTTGGAATATTTTATAATTATTTATATTTTGAAGCTGATAAATGATAAAGTGTCAAGTCACCTTTATTTATATAGCGCTCTATACAATGCAGATTGTTTCAAAGCAGCTTCACAGTGAAGTAAGCTGAAGTCAGTTCAGTGTTAATTTAGTTCAGTTCAGTAAAGTTGATCAATTAGGAAATGAGTTCAATTCAGCTATAAGCAGTTCTACCAAAGACGATACACTGGTTACTGATGTAACCTTGGTTCTATGAATTGCGGAAGGCTGCCAGAGATGGTCAAACATAGTGGAAGGACTCACATCTCACACGTCATATCGAGAATCCTGCATTTATTTGTCACCTGTGTCCCTGACCGGTGACTTGATGGAAGCTAAAGTCATTCTCTCAGTCTGAGTAACGAGAGACTCTGGTGGTCTTTCACTTCATAGAACCAAGTTTACATCAGTAACCAGCGTTCTCTTTCAATGTTTCAGACTGCCAGAGACAGTCAAACAAAGTGGAAGACGAATATAACCAGGTCATGAGGACTACACCAACCTAAACACTGTCCAACAGTACAGCAGAACTGACCAAAAGAATGGGGGCCGCATTGAGTCTGTAAGATCTTGTGAATGTACAAGGTGATGCCCATGTGGCTGCTGCACAAATATCCGAGAGGGGCACACCACATCCTGTCCAAGAAGTAGCCAGCGCCCGAGTCGAATGGCATTTAATTGATACTGGAACCGTATGACCTGTCGAACCATATGCATGTACTATGGTATCTGCCACCCAATGAGCCAGCCTCTGTTTCAACAAGGATGTGCCTTTCTGACAGGCACCAAACCGAACAAACAACTGATCAGTGGTGTGCCATGAAGAAGTATTTAACACATACTGTCGCAATGCTCTCACTGGACACAGAGCTGCCTGGGAAACCTCTTCATGATTAAATGCCACAAGCTGAATAGGTTGGTTCACAAACTGATCAGACAACACCATGTAGGAGAGGACATGTAGGTCACCTACCCTTCTGGTTGATGTTACAGCCAAGAAAAAAGCGGTCTTCATAGAAAGACTCCATAATATCTGCTTGTTCAAGGGGCTCATAAGGTGCTGAGCATAGACTGTTAAGTACCATCTGCAGATATAACAATAGATGAGCCATTGAATTTCCTACACAGCTCAAGTCTGAGACAGTGTTATAAATCCTGACCAACAGATAATCAGTTTGTCTACATTCTGGGCTGGGGTATCGAACATCTTATATAAGGGCTTCATCTGGCGATACCACCAGGGAAGAAATGCACTGCTCTACTGGAGGCATGTTACTATGGCCATTTTCCTGGCCCTTTTCCTGCCTCAGCCATTGCCGCTAGTGTACAGGCCACACAATCCAGTCTGGATGAGGGAGCTTACCAAAGTGTGGAAAACAGGACAGCTTGGCAACAGGGAATCCTCTTGCTGAGAGAATGGGCAATGCAAGAGTTTTTAATGACCCAGCACAGGAGGAGGTGGGTCTAAATTCAGTTTAGTGAGAGCCATCTTGAGTGTATCCTGCACTGAGAATACCACTAAAGAAGCAGTACCCTGAAGGCCTCACCTATACCTTGTTTGGTGTCTATGAAGTTGTAATTTAAAGATCTGAATAATTGTGTATATGATATGTCGATACCTGTGCAACATATTAGTATTACAAGAATCTTTAATAGTCTTTTCATCAGCAACCAATCCAGCTGGATATGCAAATGAGCACACTTGAAACAAAGAGCCATAAAATCTCCAACAGAGGAATCTTCCCGCTTGGAAGATTTGGCCTTTCTCATTGGTCAAATCAACCCTTAGAGGTGTGACTTCTTCCAGACCTTAAAGAGAGACGCACAGATCCGCCTCTCTCTCTCTCTCTCTCTCTCGACTGACGACCGAAACACATCTGCTGGCCAAGCCAGCCAGGCTGGCAGGACTACACACACATCAAGCCTTGTGCGTGTGTGGGACCGGAAACCCGATCCGACCACACGGTCGCGGGCCAGCAGGCCCAACACCTCAAGCCATGTGCAACTTCCTTGACCATGACGGAGTCGAAATAACCGTGCAAGTTCATCATATCTTCTTCAGTCAACGCAGAAGAAATCGATTGCAACTTCAGCATCATCGGACCGAACTATCAAGACTTTCTCCTGTGACTGTACATCGGGCACTCTTCAACCATTCAGGCAAATGCAAGTAACGTATGATATACAAAATCGCTGTGTAGTTAGTTAAAGCTGTAAACCCCTTTGTTCAGACAAAGGAGCTTGTAGTCACTGATGGTTCTCCCAGGTGTTCTCCATAGCTTCATTCCTCTGTTCTGATCTGGTTCTTCAACCACTTCCACTTTCCATTCTACCCCATGTTTGTCTGATTTTGTGTGTGTGCGTTTATGTTTAGTTGTGTTCGTGATTTAGTTAATAAAATTTGTGCACAATGCATGTTTGGTTCTGACTCACTGCCTGCAAACAAATTGTCACTTAAATAATCGATTTTGTTACACGCTCTAAGCGCTGTAAATGCTAAGGAAGAATAATTTTTCTGTGGCCATGAAAATAACAGTTCTCTTAGAATTAATTAATAATCAATACTGAGTGTTCACAGGATGAACTGATTAATTGATTGTAATGTTAATGTAGCTACATCAAGTTAATCTTATTAACTGATTCAAATATTGAATAATCATAATGAGTTATGAATAATTATTAATATTTCCCCTTTGAGCTAACTCGCTACCGCTTTTAAGTACAGAGTCTATATAAACCTTCACTTTGAAATTACAGGCGTCATTTTTCCTGTTTTACTGTACTCTCTCTCTCTCTCTCTCTCTCACACATAATATATTTATTTATTTTTTATTTACCATGCTGTTAATGTTGTACTTCATAGGTGTATTTGATAGGAAATGAACAGCGACACAATAAGATTCTGAAATTGCTGTAATTGTGTGATCACTTTGCTTATAGAAGGTTGTGACACACCCAAATCA
Organism: Coreius guichenoti; assembly: GCA_039654105.1. Lineage (NCBI taxonomy): Eukaryota > Metazoa > Chordata > Actinopteri > Cypriniformes > Gobionidae > Coreius > Coreius guichenoti. The sequence continues at coordinate 11,750,949 of CM077189.1, forward strand.
TCACTGCTGCATAGTTGCATTTTTCCAGTTGCCAAATATGTTAATGTAGTGATTACTTCCATTTCTGGCACTGTGTCAGAGATGTTAGCTTGTCTCTAATAAGATCGGTCACAAACATGATCCCTGCACGATCTAATGTGTAGTGTCTTATTAACTCACTCATGCATTGTGTGCAACACATTTCTTCTCCCTCTTCGAGTTTCGTCCATTTTCTCAGCTGCTAAAGAAACTCTTAAACCTCTTAAAAGTCCTCGTCCATACTCCTAACATTTTTGGACCTTAAGACCTCTATTAAGGGTTAAGATGCTTTCTGAATTACTTTTTTCTTAGAATTTTGTCACTAGGAGCTACTCTTTGCATTAAGATTTTTCATGAATACGGGCCTAGAACATCATGCTAATGCTGATGGGCTTTCCCGACTGACATTGCTCACTACACATCCAGAACCAGCAAAGGCAGAAATGTTCTACTTCAAAGAGGTGGACAATTCCCCCGTAACAGCAGCTCAGGTGAAAAAGCACACACACGTACTGACCCAGTGATGTCCAAGGTTTTTGATCTCCTGCTCCTCTGAGGAGGTGGGAGAAATGTCACTGCTCCGAAGGCCTTATGTGACCAGAAGAAATGAGCTAACAGTAAAATATGGATGTCTACTGTGGGACTCAAGGGTCATTATTCCACCACCATTGAGACAATGAGTAATGGAGGAACTTCATTCTGGACACTCTGGAGTAGTTCAGATGAAGGAAATCGCCCGTAGTTACCTTTAGTGGCCAGGTGTGGAGATCGACGTGCAGTGCATGTAAAATGCTGAGAAATACCCTACAACCATATGTTTTTAGTTCTTCTTGATGCCCACAGAAAATGGCCAGAGGTTGAGGTAATCAAAGGCACGTCATCGGTGAAAACTGTGGAAGCCCTTTGTTCAATTTCTGGTCATTTTGGCCTGCCACAGCAATTTGTCGACAACAATGGGCCTCAGCTGGTCTCGAAGGAGAATGAGGCTTTCATGAAGGCCAACGGAATCCAACATATTTGATCAACACCTTATCACCCATCCACTAACGGTCTTGCTGAGCCGTTTTTTCCAGACAATGAAGCAAGCTCTTAAGTCGACACAGGGTAAAGGATCAATGAATCAACACCTCAACACTTTTCTACTCTCTTACAGAAACACCCCCATGCCACCACCAAAGTGTCTCTTGTCAACGCTATGTTCAAATGACAACTTCACACAACAAAAGTCTTTTCAAGCGCAACAACACTTTCAGATGGAACAATGTCTAAAAGCAAAACGTTGTTCCAGACCTGGAAACAAAGTGCTAGATCGTACCTATGGGAAAGGTGTCAAATGGGTACCAACAGTAGTGATTTCACAAACTGGGTCTTACACTGTCAAACTTTCTGATGATCATCTCATCTGGAAAAGGCATGTAGACCAGTTACTAGCTGCAAATTCATGTGACTCGGGAGAACAGGTGACTATAGATCCTTACCTGGAAATTGCTCCAGAATACCATCATCTTTCTGAGAATTCTTCCACACCAACCCTCGAGAATGTACTGACTGAGACTCTGCCAAGTCAGGTGAAAGTGACTGTTCCAGGTACAAGTCAGTCAGTGCCCTTGGCAAACCAAACCCCTGCGAAAGAGACTGTAACTGTGAATATACCTACAGTTCGGCCATATCCTAAGGGAGAATGTTGAATGTTGAGCCTGGTTTCTCCCAAGGTTTTTTTCTCCATTCTGGCCCTGAAGGAGTTTTGGTTCCTTGCCACCGTCGCCTTTGGCTTTTGGCTTGCTCAGTTGGGGACACTTAAATTTCAACTATATTACTGATCTGCCCGCATTAACACTATATGATAATTGAAATGAGCTGGATGACATCACCGTTTTCTCCAGAGCGGTTGTACAGCCGAATCAAATTCCGTTGCATTATTTTCCTGTTACCACTGTGAAGCTGCTTTGAAACAATTGCCATTGTAAAAAGTGCTATATAAATAAAGGTGATTTGATTTGATTTGATTTGAATGTTGGCCTCCAAATAGACTAACACTCTAGTTAGTGACAAACCCAACTAGAGGGATTAATTGCAGAATAATCCCCAGGGTTATATCCTGGAATAGACGTAGTCTACCCTCTTTCCCTAGTTAGGTAAGAAAAAAACAGTTAATGTTATCTTCTGAATAATGTATGTTTGTACAAAGTACATGCATCTGAAGAAAATGTTACTGTTGAAGTAATGTATATTTTCTTTACTACAAATTTTGAAGGGAGGAATATGTTGTGTGTTTATGAAATGTGAATTTAACCCTTCTGTGTTTGCTTATACAGTGGGAAGAACAAGTATTTGATACACTGCCGATTTTGCAGGTTTGCCCACTTACAAAGCATGTAGAAGTCTGTAATTTTTATCATAGGTACACTTCAGCTGTGAGAGACGGTTCCAGAAAAAAAAATCCAGAAAATCACATTGTATAATTTTTAAGTAATTAATTTGCATTTTAATGCATGACATAAGTATTTGATACATCAGAAAGGCAGAACTTAATATTTGGTACAGAAAACTTTGTTTGCAATTACAGAGATCATACGTTTCCTGTAGTTCTTGACCAGGTTTGCACACACTGCAGCAGGGATTTTGGCCCACTCCTCCATACAGACCTTCTCCAGATCCTTCAGGTTTCGGGGCTGTCGCTGGGCAATACGGACTTTCAGCTCCCTCCAAAGATTTTCTGTTGGGTTCAGGTCTGGAGACTGGCTAGGCCACTCGAGGACCTTGAGATGCTTCTTACGGAGCCACTCCTTAGTTGCCCTGGCTGTGTGTTTTGGGTTGTTGTCATGCTGGAAGACCCAGCCACGACCCATCTTCAATGCTCTTACTGAGGGAAGGAGGTTGTTGGCCAAGATCTCGCGATACATGGCCCCATCCATCCTCCCCTCAATACGGTGCAGTCGTCCTGTCCCCTTTGCAGAAAAGCATCCCCAAAGAATGATGTTTCCACCTCCATGCCTCACGGTTGGGATGGTGTTCTTGGGGTTGTACTCATCCTTCTTCTTCCTCCAAACACGGCGAGTGGAGTTTAGACCAAAAAGCTCTATTTTTGTCTCATCAGACCACATGACCTTCTCCCATTCCTCCTCTGGATCATCCAGATGGTCATTGGCAAACTTCAGACGGGCCTAGACATGCGCTGGCTTGAGCAGGGGGACTTTACGTGAGCTGCAGGATTTTAATCCATGACGGCGTAGTGTGTTACTAATGGTTTTCTCTGAGACTGTGGTCCCAGCTCTCTTCAGGTCATTGACCAGGTCCTGCTGTGTAGTTCTGGGCTGATCATTGATGCCCCACGAGGTGAGATTTTGCATGGTGCCCCAGACCGAGGGAGATTGACCGTCATCTTGAACTTCTTCCATTTTCTAATAATTGTGCCAACAGTTGTTGCCTTCTCACCAAGCTGCTTGCCTATTGTCCTGTAGCCCATCCCAGCCTTGTGCAGGTCTACAATTTTATCCCTGATGTCCTTACACAGCTCTCTGGTCTTGGCCATTGTGGAGAGGTTGGAGTCTGTTTGTTTGATTGAGTGTGTGGACAGGTGTCTTTTATACAGGTAACGAGTTCAAACAGGTGCAGTTAATACAGGTAATGAGTGGAGAACAGGAGGGCTTCTTAAAGAAAATCTAACAGGTCTGTGAGAGCCGGAATTTTTACTGGTTGGTAGGTGATCAAATACTTATGTCATGCAATAAAATGCAAATTAACTATTTAAAAATCATACAATGTGATTTTCTGGATTTTTGGTGCAGCGTTTGGTGTAGCGTTTGGAGTAGTGCCATTCTGAAATAAAAAAAACAAAAAAACAGCAAGCACCTGGGTTACGCTTACTTCCGCCTCTCGTGTATTTCTTTGAAAATATAAAGGAAATAGCATTATTGCTTTGTAAAAGTTGTATCATTGATTTATTTGTCTTCTCTTATTCTATGTACTGCACTTGGTCATCCCATAGTTGTTTTTAAATGTGCTTTATAATACATAAATAAAGAAAGAAAGAATAACTGGTTCCTCTCTGGAAAAACCTGATGCCAGCTCACACCTAGGCAAATGAGAGGCCGACACACGTGCCCTTATGCCCTCGCTCACATTTCGATGAGTAGGGGGTATTGACAGTAAGGCTTGAATGGCCTGAACTGTGTTTGCCAGCTCAGCTACTTGATGGGCCAACATAACTGAGGGGGTTCGCTTCCTTGCTTCCTTCAGCTCTACTGGCCGAACGTTTGCTACACACTTGCAATGCCGTTCTTGAAATTCAGGATCCAATTTAGCTAGTCGAAGCTGTCTCACCACCAAGGACATTTAACTACACTTAGGGCATGGATCTACTAAAGCCTCTCTGAGGTGATCAATGCCTAAGCAAGTGGAACATTGAATATGGGCATCCATAAGATCTACTGGACCTGAGCAAAGAGAGCATGAGTCTGCCAAAACTTTCCACACCAGAATATTAAAAGCAGAGAAATGACAGCATTACAGAATAAGGCGTTACAGTTGTTGCTACAGTAACCCCTGTTAACTGAATGTCGCCCTGGTTTACCAGGGAGCATTCGGATACAAAGTTTTCATCTAAAGACAACTACACACAGTGTTGATAGAACCCTGGTTAACCACTGAGTTCATACTCTCATCTCAGTAGTAGTAATCGATTCCAATGAAACCCTGGATAACCTGTGGGTATCTGAATCTGATGAATAAGTCCAATGAACGAAAAATCCAAAAAATCTGTGCACTCTTGAGCTTTGACGTGAACAGAACGGATATAGCTTATGACACATCAATGGTCAGGGTCACGGAAGACAAATCAATGCAGGATTCTCGATATAACATGAAAGACGTGAATCTTTCCACTATGTTTGACCATCTCTGGCGTCTGCAGTCAAATCACTAATATTACTGTATATTAAGTGTATTTTAAACCCCAGCTAAGCAAGCCAAAGGTGAACCCAAGGAACCCAAATGCAATCAGGTGGAAAAAAAAAACCTTGGGAGAAACCAGTGGCTGATATTAGATATCAATCTACAGTATTTTGTGAGACTGAAAGAGTTCACTAGATCTCTACATGCTTAGCTTAAAGTTAAATGGAAAACTTTACTTTCACAAATATAACTAAATGCCTGTGCACTGATTAAAAAAATCTTACAGAGTTAACATCTTATTTTAGTTGCGTTTAACAACAGGTGTTGAGCCAGAAATAATGCCGGTCCCATGATCATTTGGCTTGATTTGTTGTCTTAAATAAATCACCCTGTTTTATTGGTCAGAAACCTGATACAATAACATTTTACAAAGTTAAATTTATCATCTAATATCGACTTGACCACAATTATTGCTTATCCGTACAATCAACCACAGTTTGTGTTTTATGTGCTGTGTAAGGTTGGGTGAATTAGAAATTTATTAGCACAGTAATGCTGTAAAAAATATTGAAATATACAGTTTTTCTGATGGATATTTAGTTTACTTGCTACTAAGTGCCTTAAACAAAACAATCTTTCAAAGATCTGATGCCTTTTATGCAAATCTTTTTCTTTCTCAATGCATCATGATATTTTGGATTAATTGGATTTTTTAATACATCCTCACAGACCACCAGTGTTTTACAAATTCCAGTTAATGGGTTAACCTGTGTGAGTGCTGCAAACTGGGGCCATAAGAATGGTGTTTCTGTATTACTCCATGAGCTCATGACTGCTGCTGATATAGGGATTACCTTGTACTGTTGTCATATCCCACTTAATACTCTTAAGACTAAAAGTCTTTGCCGGCACAGCACCTCCTTCTAAAGGGGCATCAATTGTCCTTTCGCCCAACAAAGTTCATAGACTCATAGTCAAACACACACTCATATACACATGCTCTTTCTGTCTGTGCGACATACAGTCTCCTCACTCAAAGCCTCTTTCAGCACCTACGCAGCATTAAACTCAACATTACTGGGAAGCATTACAACTTCTCCTGTGTGTACATGTCCCCAAGATCTATGGTTGATTCTGATGCTCAAAATACATTGCATTTCTTCCATGCTCTTTATACAATAATAAAAAGTACAATGATCTCCAAAAATCTTTTTTTTTCTTTTTAGGGTTGCTATGTTAGTTAGTTTACAATTGCAGAATCAAAGCTAAGAATGTGCACTACAAGTCAAAACTTAGGATGCACCTACACTGTAAAAAAATGAGTGTAATTTTAACTTTAAAAATTTATTTTAAAAAATTTGGTTAACAATAATTTCCCATACTATATACAGGGAAAAATTGTAAAAGATCTAACCGCACATTTAATGTAATTTTACAGTAAAATACTGTTAATTGTACAGTTTTTAGATGTAAAAAAGAACAAATCAACATATAATTTACAGTAAAAAACTGCAAACTGACATTCCCAGAATTTCCTATGTGACACTTCACATTTTTAAGGTATTTTGTTTAAATAATCATGTTTCTTAATAGTTTTTGTTATCAGTTATGTACATTTGGGTTGTTTTGTTTTGTGTTTACGTGAATGATTCTGCGCACTTTCTATATACTAGTATATACTTCTGTCTGTGAAAAAGCTACTTGTGATGAATTTATTCATGATTCTTCATGTGGCGTCCTCTTTTACCTCCTGCATTAGTATGGTGGTTGACAGTATATGTTAAAGGTACAAAACAGATTTTAGTAGTAATGTGCATTGTTGAATTTATGCAACAATGGGATGTAACGACACATCGTATATCGAGATATTGCGATATAAAAATGCGACAATATATATCGTTGATATAAACGTATGATTTGCGCTATAGAGTTAGTTTTATCCAAGGCTCAGCTTACTGTATTTATTCAAAAATGTAAATTCTGTCATCATGTACTCACCCTCATGTTGCTTCAAACCTATAAGATTTTCATTTAACTTCAAAACACAAACGAAGATATTTTCAAGAAACCAGAGAAAAGATTTCTGTCCCTCCATTTAAAGTCCATTTCTCTCAAACTTAAAAGATCCAAAAAAAAAATGTCATAAAGGCATCGTAAAAATAATCAATCGAGTGGTCTAATCCAAATTCAAGTCTTCTGAAGAGGCATGATGGCTTTATATGATGAACAGTTTTACAACGACGCGCATACTGTGGTAAACACTGACGTTCAAATGTGACGTGACGCGCGGAAACAACATGAGAGTGAGTAAATGCAGAACTAACCATTTACAGTTTAGGAATAGTCATTTTGACACGCTTTCTTGCGATTAGAACTGTGACTGATTGCATTGATCATCTTAAACGCACGCGCTGCCGGAATGACACTCCTCAAAGTGATAGCGCAAACATAATTTAAAGCGGCACTCCTTATAGTGAAAGCGCAAACATTTAAATCACCATATCACGTTTAGTTTTAGTAGTATGATTATTCAAAGCGTTTTAGATGGTTTTTTCTTATATGTATAGTGCATTAATAGCAGGAGAGGCGGGACATAGCGAGCACCGGAAGAGTCTGTGTGCGCAGCGCGAGTACTGCATGAGAAAAAAATTTAAGTTTACTGAGTTTCAGTGACATTACTACATTAAACTACTATATATAGTGTTGAATATAATGTATATTAATGCAATGGGGGAATATTTGTGTGTCCTGATAATAATATAATAACCATAATATTATTTATACAATAATAATAATAATAATAAAATAAGTAATAATAAAAAAACATCTTTTTATTTTGGCTTAAAATATCGCTATAAAATACCGTATCGTGAGTTTAGTATCGTATCGTGACAGGAGTGTATCGTTACACTCCTAAATTTAAATAAAAAATTTCTTGTTTGTAAATTACAGCTTTATACTGTAAAATGTACAGGTTGCTCATGTTTACATTTTTACTGCAATTCATTTTTTTTTTTTTTTTTTTACAGAATTCCTACCTTGTTAAAGCATGCATTCTGTTTGTTGCATCTGTGGTAGATAAAAGATTTCCTAAACCTTGACGTTTCTAATGAGCTGTTGCCTCTTGCAGTTGTGGCATATGTGTGAATATGATGTACACCGCTTTCAAGTAAAGTACAGAAGTGCAGCTGTTTTCTTTGCATTGGTCTGCCCTTAAGAATGGGTGACTTAATATTGTATCAAAATACAATATTCATGTAAATATCATCTACACATGAGGAAGAAACGTTGCACATCAACCATGGTTCCCGCACCAAAGATCAAGCAAAAGTGAGTAAAGTACGGGTCGTTGCTTTACAAAAATCCGTTAGCACCATGTTTTAGTACAGAGACAAAACATGGCTAATGTACTTTGCTCTCTCTATGAACCAGGAAGCTACTATGTATATGGCTTAAAGAACGATAAGAGCAATGAGGAGAAAGGGAGAGAAAACAGAAAAAAACTCTAAACTTTAAGGGAGAGGGAAGTGTTTGAGAGGTGCCGTGACACACACCTGCTTGGCTTCTCATTTTACCAAAGTGATGTCTGTAACCTGCTGACTCGGTAAGGTTCAGTTCTCTCAGGGGTCATGTACGAGTAATCACCATGTATGTGCTGAGAGAGTTGGAGTGCTGAAAAGTTGCGCTGGCTTCATACACTCATTCCAGCTTCTGCAAGAAGCAATTGTGACTACAGTGGTCAAAATATGACAAATATAAGTGTGTATTGGTGAAGTAATTCAAGTCTGTATCTATATCAGGAACTGCATTTTTTAAATTATGGGAAATATATCTTTACCAATAATTACAACCAGCCAGCCCCTACTGGGTGATAACTTACTGTAGAAATTGGCAACCCTGTTACCTATTCTGGTGTATTTTAATTTCACTAAAACCTAGGATTTTGTTAATGTGTTTATTTTGATTTTTAAAAAAAAGCTTATTGAAGTTTCTGAGGTTGATGATCCTTATGGATCCTTAATATTAAACTATATTACTTATCCGCCCGCTTTGACACTATATGATAATTGAACTGAGCTGGATGACATCACTGTTTTCTCCAGGGCGGCTCTACAGCCGAATCAAATTCTGTTGCATTATTTTCCTGTTAACACTGTGAAGCTGCTTTGAAACAATCTGCATTGTAAAAAGCACTATAAATAAAGGTGACTTGACTTGACTTATGTTGAAAAATAACAGACATTTGACTTGTCTTTTTTTTTCATTCACTTTTTTTTTGTAGCCTACTTTTAAATATCACCAACATCACTTGTTACACTACTAATGATGACATCTGCTAGTATTAATAATTATACTTTCTAATTTAAAGTATACAGGAATTTGTGTATTTTTGCCATGTGTTAAAATCAGAAACTACAGTTTTTCTTCATTCACTAAAATAGCCTTGTATATTGCAAACAAAAAATAATTTAAAAAAATACTGTCTATTGTAATAATAAATATTGTCTCAGAAAATGTGTAAAATCAACCAATCAATCCAATCTGTCTATGAGTTTGCCATTTGAGATGGAGACTAGCTAGTATAACAAGGTCCAAGATCACATGATAGTACAACTGAATGTCAGTTATGTGTGTTTTGTTGTTTAAATGTTCTGTTATCCTATGCTATACTGCATATACTGTAAAAGTTCAGTTCCTCCCTCATTAACCAACATGTGACTCTTAATGTCATGATAACAATCGATTGATTTTTTATTACAATTTTTAATTTGTTGAATAAACTTAAAAAATGCACACATTTTTATAAAACATACAGTATGTAGTTTATCCGTGCAATTATTATGCTTTATCATGCTTAAAACTAATTATTATTTGTAACAGCATTATGAAGATTTCTGTATGCATGTGCTCTGTTACCACAGCACCAAAACACATCTGTTATGAATTCTGAGCTTCACTCTATGCAGGTGATTCACCTGTGTGACATGACAGTGTAGCTACTGTAAACTCTACATATAAATATCAAAGGGCACAATTTCAAAAGCGCTCAACAGTAGTTTGACCTGGGTCAAGGACATCTAGGCAGCTATATACAGATCCTCCAGTATTCTGCGGGTAATTTTAGACACATATTTAGTATTAGCTGTAAGTTGCATAAAAAAATTATATAAAGAAATAAGCAAAATAAGTGTTGATTCTTGAAAAGACTTTTGTCAAGATAGTGCTATTGTCCAGGAAATAGTTATATTTTTTGTTTTTGTAAAACTTAACATTTACATTTTTACATTTACATCTAATCATTTAGCAGACTCTTCTATTGTTCTCCTCATTCGTAAGTGAAAGCTACTTACAAATGAGGAGAACAATAGAATCAGTCAAGCTAAAAATATATAGAACTATATACACTCACCTAAAGGATTATTAGGAACACCATACTAATACTGTGTTTGACCCCCTTTCGCCTTCAGAAATGCCTTAATTCTACGTGGCATTGATTCAACAAGGTGCTGAAAGCATTCTTTAGAAACGTTGGCCCATATTGATAGGATAGCATCTTGCAGTTGATGGAGATTTGTGGGATGCACATCCAGGGCACGAAGCTCCCGTTCCACCACATCCCAAAGATGCTCTATTGGGTTGAGATCTGGTGACTGTGGGGGCCATTTTAGTACAGTGAACTCATTGTCATGTTCAAGAAACCAATTTGAAATGATTCGAGCTTTGTGACATGGTGCATTATCCTGCTGGAAGTAGCCATCAGAGGATGGGTACATGGTGGTCATAAAGGGATGGACATGGTCAGAAACAATGCTCAGGTAGGCCGTGGCATTTAAACGATGCCCAATTGGCACTAAGGGGCCTAAAGTGTGCCAAGAAAACATCCCCCACACCATTACACCACCACCACCACCCTGCACAGTGGTAACAAGGCATGATGGATCCATGTTCTCATTCTGTTTACGCCAAATTCTGACTCTACCATCTGAATGTCTCAACAGAAATCGAGACTCATCAGACCAGGCAACATTTTTCCAGTCTTCAACTGTCCAATTTTGGTGAGCTCGTGCAAATTGTAGCCTCTTTTTCCTATTTGTAGTGGAGATGAATGGTACCCGGTGGGGTCTTCTGCTGTTGTAGCCCATCCGCCTCAAGGTTGTGCGTGTTGTGGCTTCACAAATGCTTTGCTGCATACCTCGGTTGTAACGAGTGGTTATTTCAGTCAAAGTTGCTCTTCTATCAGCTTGAATCAGTCGGCCCATTCTCCTCTGACCTCTAGCATCAACAAGGCATTTTCGCCCACAGGACTGCCGCATACTGGATGTTTTTCCCTTTTCACACCATTCTTTGTAAACTCTAGAAATGGTTGTGCGTGAAAATCCCAGTAACTGAGCAGATTGTGAAATACTCAGACCGGCCCGTCTGGCACCAACAACCATGCCACGCTCAAAATTGCTTAAATCACCTTTCTTTCCCATTCTGACATTCAGTTTGGAGTTCAGGAGATTGTCTTGACCAGGACCACACCCCTAAATGCATTGAAGCAACTGCCATGTGATTGGTTGATTAGATAATTGCATTAATGAGAAATTGAACAGGTGTTCCTAATAATCCTTTAGGTGAGTGTATATATATATATATATATATATATATATATATATATATATATATATATATATATATATATATATATCTTGAAAATAGCTGCTCAGGTTGAAAAATGTGTTTTTTCCATCACTTCCATCCATCTGAACTGTAGCTGATATGTATCTTAATCATCTCTTTTTGACACATTTTTGACAAAAAAATCAAGGAGATTGATTATTATATTTTATTTTTCTTAGGTATTTATTAGAATTTATAAAATCGCAAATCAAACAGAAAATCTTAAAAGGAATACATTTGAATAGGCAGAGCAAGTACATTTCTCACTGAATAACAGCCACCAATATGCCAATGTACAATTACACACTTCATTATGAATGCTTTTCTCTCACCTATACGGCAGCTATTGTCAGCAGAGGAAGTGTTTCTGGTTCACTGATAGCCAGTTATGTACCAGATGTGAACAAAGTTTACTTTTCCAGGAGATGTGCAAGACAATTTTAGCTGTCAAAACCTGTTCAAAATTAGTCACTTCGGCATGACTGATGGGGTGAAATATGCTTCAGTGTGTGTGGCTGCTGCTCTGATTCATGCCTCACTTCTAAAGTAATTATAGATCATACTGAAACTAGTGATACCATCTGATGACTGCTCTCTGCTACACACATGTAAAATGGAGCAGATCATGTGTACCTGATGCTCAGATATGGAAAGACATTCCCTCACGTCCTTATTCAAGAGCATTTTGATCTATTAGATTTATTTTTTCTTTTATTCTAAACTAGGTTTGTTCTCTTTTGGGCCGTTTTAAGTTTGTAGGCCTATATAAGAAATGAGCACTAACACTGGGAGAACATGCAAACTCCACCCAGAAAGGCCTCCTGGCTCAGCCGGACTCGAACCCGGGACCTTTTTGAGCCGTGCCGTCCCAGCTCAAACATTGATTTATTTATTTATTGTGAATTTTCATAGCTCCAAAAACGTCAGTAAGACATTGTTACACATACAAAGTGCAGATGGTATTGCAGTGTCTGTTTCTTCTATTGTTATCTTAAATACTGCACACTTCTGTAGATGACATCAGGGATGAATGCTGATATTTTTGGAATGTCAGTGTCAGGTCCATTTGGTAAACACAGAATCTGAAACATTGGTGGGGATTAGGGATTAGTTTAGTCATTTGGAACTGAGGGTATTGTTTACATACCCTGTTACACTTCAGCCAGTATTTAGACTGACTGTGGCTACACTTGCGGGGGCTGAAGACCTGCCCTTCAAAGATGTTTGAATTTATGCTATTACTATACTATACTATTCTTTGTTTCTTTTCTTCTTTCTTATTTAATGAGAATCATTAAATTAAATATTACTGCTGAGTTTTATTTTCCCACCTAAAACAAATCACATGGACAAGAAAAACACAAACGATTAGATTGTTTTTTTTTATTATTATTCTTTATAACCCATTACAGTGTAATAATTGATTAATGGGGACATGCAAATTTGCTAAAATTCCAACGAAAACATTATAAACAATTGTTTGCATTACACAATAAAGTGTAGTTATTGTAACAGTTATGTTTAGTTAGTTTCATTTTCATGGACTTTTAGTTTGTTTATCTTCAGTTTCCTGTTTCCTTTGTTCTAATTTCCCGCCATTATCGGTTTTCATGGTGATTCATTTAACAAGCTGTCTGCATTCAGTTCATTATCATTGTGTATTTAAGTTCCTCAGTTTGTTTCCTTCATTGTCCGGTATTGTTTTTGTCTATGTGCTGTTTTGTTTGCTATCACCTTTGGATCTACCTGCTTTACTTTATTAAAGACTGTTGCTACTTAATCCTTCTTCGTCTTCCTTGGATCTAAGCGTGACAGTTATAATTATCAAATAATGAGACCAGGTTTTGTATCTGTTTGTTGTACAAATTTAGAATGCATGCAGATCAACAAGGTTGTTTACACCGCGCTCTCTTGTCTCATATATTAACTCGTTTTGATGCGTTAATCTTTTTAATTACTTAAAAAATTCAACTGTAATTTGTAATTTTTTTTTTACTTTACACAAGCGGAAAAGTACAAACGTTTCGGCTCTCAGGCCTTTCAACAATGCTGAATTCTGAGTGTGAATCAGTTGAATTTTTTTTTTACACAAATTTAGAAAGCATGTCTTCTGTTTATATATATATATATATATATATATAACAAAATTATATATTAGGCATATATACTTTATATTTTACATTCTGTCTCCTGAAGCACAATCATATTTATATTATTTCATATAAAATATATAGAATGTCAAATGTAGTACATAGAGAGGAGAGGTCAATTGTTATGTCTTCTTGAACTTTTAGTGTTATAGTGACCAGACTGGATCAGAACTTTAATCTCTTTGTCATGGGTCACTCATCAGCCCTGTGTATTCTCAACTCACGGCACTATTTGGATGTATCCTATCTTCGTATTCTTATTTAAGCAAACCATGAAATCCTCTACACCAGGTATTGTGTGAGGTCCCTCATCTTCTGTCTCAGGTCCATTAAAGCATAATTTCATTAAAGCAGTGATCTCTTGTGTCTTTGTGCAGCGAGTGAAAACATCTCAGAAGTAAGACCCTGTTGAGCAGGTCTATCAGACAGACCCCTCCTGCTCTTGCTGGGATTCTGATGATGTGAGCTATGACATGAATGAATCCCAGTGTGTATAGGTGCTAATCTTCATGCAGGAGGTGAAGAGAGGTAGGTAGGTCGGTGTGTGTGTGTGTGCGTGTGTGTGTGTGTGTGTGTGTGTGTGTGTGTGTGTGTGTGTGTGTGTGTGTGTTAGTTAGGTCCTGGTAAACCTTATGTTATGGGGACAAAATGTCCCCACAAAGATGGCAATATCGAAACTCCTTGTCCTTGTGGGGACATTTTTTGCTCCCCATGAATAAACCAGCTTCATACAAAGTGAAATTTCTTGAAAATGTGAAAATGCAGAAAGTGTTCTGTGATGGGTAGGTTTAGGTTTATAGGAAAAATATACTTTTTGTACAGTAAAAGAAAAAATCATTATGTCTATGGAAAGTCCCCATAAAACATGGAAACGCAACGTGTTTGTGTGTGTGTGGTCCTGGTAAACCCTACATTAGTTTGTGATATCAGTGTTTGTGTGTGTATGTGTACAGATTTGAATGCTGAAATATAGGTTTAGTATGTTAACATTTATATTTCAACCTCGATAGTTAAACCCTGTCATTAGGGAAAATGCATAGGAGTCCTTCAGTTTTTACTGAAGGAAAATATTGTTTTTGGCACTTTAACGGGGTCTGGTCCAATGACATTTGTTAGTTAAAGCTGTTATATACATTTGTTTAATGCCAGTACAGCAGTAACCTTTTTAACAGTTTTTAATTAGCATAGCATTATGGCACTGTTTCCTGAGAGTTACCCATTTGTGACGTTTATTTTTTTAAAAACAATCTCCTTTTATTAGGATCAAGTTTCATGTACTTTTCTAATGTGCCCATGTACAATGTGCTAAGATATGCAGTAATATTATATAATTTACACATTGACTTTGTCTCTTAATTTATATGCTCAAAAATGTATACCCCGAGCAGTGTTGGGGGTAACGCATTACAAGTAACTCGAGTTACATAATCAGATTACTTTTTTCAAGTAACTAGTAAA
Source organism: Coreius guichenoti (assembly GCA_039654105.1). Taxonomy (NCBI): domain Eukaryota; kingdom Metazoa; phylum Chordata; class Actinopteri; order Cypriniformes; family Gobionidae; genus Coreius; species Coreius guichenoti. Next base: position 11,766,131 of record CM077189.1, read on the forward strand.
GTAACGCATTACTTTTAAAATTTACAACAAAATATCTGAGTTACTTTTTCAAAAAAGTAGTGCAAGTTACTTTGTTTTCCCATTTATTGACTGACAGCTCTCTTGTCCCAATGTTGAGAGTGCAGAGGCGTTGTGTGCGCTGTGTGAACATGATGTTTTTTGTAGTTCTAGACTAAATGTGAGCATGCATTTACTCTTATTATATAGAGATAAACTATTATTTATCTCACTTGCACAAAAAAAGATTCAGTATTCCTCAAATTAATAAAATCAGATCAGCCAAATGCAAAATCAGAATACTATGCAAACCTCCAATAATTAAATATGTTAAGTAAAACAAATATTTTTTTTGCATTTAATCTCACTTTATTGACCAATGTACTTGCTGCTGACCTTCGATAATTCAGTTAAACCATAAGCAAAAATTACTTTAGATTTTTTGTTTTTATTGGTGAAGTAACTGTTAAACGTTTTTTTCTCCTGCATCCTATTCTTCTGAGATCCAGAATGGCAGCACAGCTGAAAGGTTTGTTTGAGCTGCGCCCTTTACTGTAAAGGCGTAAATTTGCATTTCCTTCAGCCTGAGGCTTATTATTTCAATTCTGGTGTGAAAGGGTCTTTACTTTTGCCCAAAAATAGAACTTTTGTATTATATAAAAAACAAACAAACAAACAAACAAGCCCAGCCCAGTTGAGAAAAAGTAACGCAAAAGTAACTTAACGCATTACTTTTCTTAAAAAGTAACTAAATAATGCAATTAGTTACTTTTTAAAGGAGTAACGCAATATTGTAATGCATTACTTTTCAAAGTAACTTTCTCCACTGCCCCTGAGTGTGGTACTGTGATTGATAATTTGACTTTTTAGTTCTGAGGGTAAAAGTGTGACTTTGGTGTCTTTGTAGTTACAGTGGCCTCAATCATATGGACATGGTATTTTTGACATTTTGCGACGGTTACACTTGATTTATGTTACGTTCCTTGTCTTCCAATCACACACATTCCAGCACCAATCAGTAGCCAATATCTTGTACTATGGAATAAAGACTAACCTGTTGTTATGCAGCCATTCATAGCAATTAAACATTTTCTTTGGGCTGGCATTCCATTTGCTAGCATTCCTTCTATGGTTCATTGCTAGGGATAAAAAAACAGTATCCATCAGTAAGACAGCTTCCTCTGAAACTCGTCAGATCTGATGTACGGTGTAAGAAATGTCACACGTCCTGTTTGTCCCATGTGATCCTCAAAATGACGGATTCTGGCACATTCACAAAGCATCAAGAGTTTTCTCAAGGTTCTATGCATTTGTGAAAGCTGTGAAACAAACATTCTCTTTATAATGGGAAAAACGTCATAATCCTTGCATTAATTTTTTTGCCTGGAATGCAAATATGACTAAGAGTAAAATTAATTGTACAGTTTTAAAGACAGGAACAGAATTTAATTATATGAGAATGATAAAACTACAGTTTTCAAAATTTTCTAGCATTTATTAGAGAAATGTTTCGATAAAGAACTTTTAAGATCTTCCAAACAAACCCTTCCATGTGCATACTGCGTATTAGACAAATGCTTTCCCTTTTAATACTCTTATGTTAGAAACTTGTGAAAAGGTTTTAAAACTCACTGGGTCAAAAAGGTGGATGTGTGCACTTTCAAAGGGCTATAGCACATAGTAGCACTCCAGCCGCTGACCTGATTGAGACAGAGAGGTTGAGACACAAAGAACAAAAAGAGTTGATGCATGCTCTCATGAGTTCGTGAGCACCAGACTGCAGGTGGAGAGTATGAGGAGCATGAGACCTAATGGCTGATATAAAGGAACAATGGAGACAGTAAGAGGTCATTACTCAGACTGTCATAGCACATACCACCTGCGCTCTCTCCTGCTAATGCTTTAGACAGACAGATGAGAGCACGAGAGAGAGAGAGAGAGAGAGAGAGAGAGAGAGAGAGAGAGAGAGAGAGAGAGAGAGAGAGAGAGAGAGAGAGAGAGAGAGAGAGAGAGAGAGAGAGAGAGAGAGAGAGAGAGAGAGAGAGAGAGAGAGAGAGAGAGCCATTGTGACTGTCAGACTTAATGGTATACTAAGATATTGATACAATTGATGTGAAAGTAATATAAGTTTATTTTATAATTGGTGTAATGTTTAATTTAATTGTAAACGAGGACTAAACACCATAAAATTCTAAAAGAAAAGCATGAGTTTCAAAGTTATTACACTGAAGTGTTTTTTCATTTCTTAAAAAAATAACAACCCATCATTGCTGTATTCTGTGAAATTTGACCATGAAACGGGAAGGGCATCTGCCTGTAATTAACAACAAATGTACAAATTCATATTTATATCGTGTTTTCAATTGATTTCGAATAGAAGAATAAACTTCAACCATTATTGACAGGTCAGGATAATGAAATCTCTCAGGGCATTGCCACATATTTTTAAGATTTTCACAGAATAATTACATTATTAGTGGAAAACTATAGTAGTTTTTTTATTTATTTTTTTATCTAAGTTGGTCTTTTTAATATACAAGTTAGACATTTAATCAGGATTTGCTGAAAATCATTTTCAGCACCATGCACTACCAGTTGAGCTGCATTTAAAACAACCATGTGCAATATCGCTTTTAAAGTCAGTGCTCTAAAAGTCCAGCTCCAGTCTGATTTTGGCTCTTAAGTTTCAAACATTTACTTTAACAGTCTTGTATATCTCAAAAGCACCAAAGCATAAATGGGTGTCATATGCAGTTGAGTCCAAAGCCCAGCGTGTCTCTGATCAGGGATGCAGTGCCACTGGTAAACGTCTTTGAAGTCCTCTATGGTTCCAGAGATTATCATGCAGCTGCTTTGAGTCTGGCCTATCTCTCATTCACTGTTTGTAAACATCACCGCTTGAAGTTAGCAGCAGATCATGATGACTAGAGCAGAAATATAGGGGTGACAAAGATGTAGAGTAACACCAACATTCATCCATTGAGCGGCTATGGATTTTTCATTATTTTTATTAAAAAATGTTTAAACATTTGGCTTGCCTATTTGTGACAAAGAGGGCTAAACATTTGGTCATTTTCAGCATCATACGACAAGCTAATTTTCAGTGATATGGCTCCTTACACACAAACACAGAGACTTTTTTTTTTTGTTGTTACAAATATTCTTCTCTCTTCAGATACAAATGTATAAGCCATTAGCAGGTTCATTCCTTGAAATGTGTAAACACAGTTGAACTGTTTAGGTACACTCAAAGAATATTTCAGCCTGTTTTTAAAACTTACGAATTTCAATTGTATTGTAAAATACCATGTAAACTAACTGAATAAGCCTTACATATTATTTATATTATGGATTAAAAAAAGTAAAAAAACTAGAGTTTAATAAAACATTTTGTATAAATCTTAATGGAACAAGGGAACGGACCATTTCAGTTTGATTCATATTCATAAATTCGTATTTAAAAAAATGAAAATGTGTTTGAAATTTATGAATACGATTATTCAGTTCAATTTGGTGGAATTTTGCTATAAAATTGAAATTCGTAAATTAAAAAAAAGGCTTATTTTTTGTAGAAACACTTTTTAAGATCTCATTTGTTAACATAATACATTAACTAACATGAACTAACAATGAACAGCATGTTTTTGCATTTTGCATTTAACCTTTCTTAATGTTAGTACAAAGTGTCATGTTTATGTTAGTTTACAGTGCATTAACTAATATTAACAGATACAGTGTTTGATTTTAAAAATGTATTAGTGAATGCTGAGATTAGCATTAACTAAGATTAAAAAATGCTGTAGAATTATTGTTCATTGTTAGTTCAAGATAACAACAAATAAAACCTTATTCAGTAAGTGTTACCGAAATCTGTTTAAAAGCAGACATTATGCAATTCCGTTTGGTGGAGCTCTGGAGAATAAAAAATGTTGTTTCCTAGATAAATAAGGAATAAAATATAAATAAAATATGAAACGCAAATTAGTTCATTTTTAATCACAATATTACATTGAGTGAGCACAGGGTGAACTTTTACTATTAAAAGAAGTTCTGTTTTCTAAAAAATATTCTAAGATTTATGTAATTTTCATGTAACTTCATGCAATTTTCATAAAATTACAAATTGGTTTATCAGCATTTTAGGTTTCATTTTCTTATTATTTTGTAAATAATCTGAGCTTGCCCAAAGAGTATTTATCAAAGTCTGATATATGTTTGCATTAAAATACTTCCTAATTTATAACAAAAGAATATTATTTTAAAAAGTTACAGGGTTCAAAAGTTACAGAATAACTGGAATGACCCAGTTAACAGTTTATATGTCTTTGACTTGGACTGCAAAAGAATCATGTATAGGGGCATAGATGAGAAATTATTTTTCTCAAGAACAATTACGATGTCTGACTAATGATTCATTTGTTTAGTTTTTCCATGCAAGCAGACACACTAATCAAACACACACAATTATTCACAAACCAAATCACGACTGATGACTGGTATTACATTAATAAATACATCATTTGCAAAGGCTAAATAGAACATATGAAAACAAAGCTTAAGTGTGCGTTAGTTCATTCATGTGTGTTTATCTGTTACAAAGTGGCTGTGAGGAGAGATGCTGTCAGCAGCAGGTATTACAGCCTCTCTTACCCGCTCTTATTCCCTGTTCACAGTCTCCTTGTCTTTTTATTTTTCTGTGTTGTCTTGTTGCTGGTCTGTTATGCTGTCAGATATTTTATCTGTCTTTTTAATTGTATCTCTTTTTCTCTGTCTAGTGGAGTGTGGAGTAGTTGGAGGTCTGTAGCCTGTCAGGGTACCTCTCTCATTCAAAGCAGCCGATTAATTGTTTGTGATTATCCTTGATCCCTTTTTGACAGCGAAATATTCTTTGCTGGATTCTGTCAGCTTATGAAGAGTGTGTTCTCTTTCACTCAGATGTCTTAAAAGCTCTCAGTCACAAAGCCCATGATTATATGCTTTACATCATGTTTTTGATTTCCTATAGAGACATGCTGAACATAAAGCAGTATCTTTGAGAAGCTAAAAGCTATTAGAATTTTGCTGTTTTGTCAATCCCACATGAGATGGTGTATTATGATTTTATTATGATTATTTAATCCCCTCGTAACAAGATAAAGTGTCTTTCTCCTGTTATAGATGACAATATGTCTGTTCTAGAATAAGTATCACACTGCGCATGCCCTCAGTTTTGTTAAAGAGACCGTTTTAATGAACATCAAATAAACAAATTCCAAAATTCCTACCTAAATTCTCATTTGACACAGTTTTTATTTCTTTCGAGGACAACAGCTAATAACCAATCATGGCTTTAAAACACATTACTTGAATATATGGAAATGTACGCAACACTGATGTCAGTGTGTTAAATCAATATGCATCAAAAGTTTACACAAAAATCCACCAGCTATCTACAATCACTTTACAACTAAGGACATTTAAACAGCTCAAATACTGAATATAAATAACAACACATTTCTATATACTTGCTCTGATTTTCTTGGGGTTTTTGTACCCCATCTGTTTGTCTGCAGTCCTTCAGTATTCCCCACTGTCGTACCTGAAAGGATGCGACATTCGTTCAGGGTAACTGTTTGAGCTGTAGCTGCTGTAGCGATAGCCCTCAAAGTTTTCAGACCTCTCAATTTTAGCTGGGAGCGTGTCCTGGTATGACAGAGCAGATTTGATCACTCCCGAATCCTCTGGCATCTTCAGATCCGAGTAAGAGTTGGGAGAGGACTCTTCCAAGATTGAGTTACAGTTAGAAAGGCCTTTCACATCATAGATGTTCTCTCCATACTTGACAACAGACGGCTTGGGGCATGGCTGGTAGGACACTTTTGTGGTTGTGGTTATTATGGTCTGCAGCGCTGCTGGGGTAGCAGGGGCAGGTCCCGTGTACCTACATGGGTAGTCACTGTTGTAGTAGTGGTGGTTGGCGTTGGTTGGCAGTTGAGTGTAGTCTCCTCTCTCCCCATAGGCACCTTTACTAAGAATTTGCTTCCAGCCATGATGCTTTCCTGTAGTTTCTGCGTAGCTCCGCTCATGGCTGCCTAAAGGACTTGTGCCATGAGACACCCCACTTAGGCTAGGCCCCGACTTATTGGGTTCTGTCTCAGTTTGTGGGCTAGAAGGATCCTTATAAAGTGTTGTTGGATAAGGCCCTGAGCCAAGGTATCCTGGGACTGCAAAGTCATACCCACAAGGAGGGCGAGTCATATACAGACGGTGGTTGGCAGGCTTCTGCAGTGGGCTCGGTGATTCCGCCATGGCTGCTGTTGTGTGTGTGTCATAAGGGAACTTGTAGGGCTCTGGGTTCTGGAACGGAGGATAGTGTTGGGTCTGTATTGGGAAGTTGGACTCTGCAATGATGCTGAAGCGCTCCGGACCATCCATGGTGAGCTGGTGGATATTTGGGAAGGCCATGTCGGGGTAACGTCCAGGCTGGTGACAGAAAATCAAATGTAAGTTTTCTGCTATTGGCCCTTTATATGGAGATCTTCCAGAAAGAGTTTAACATCTCTATTCACCTTATCCCCTCAAAATGATAACAAATAATGTATTAACGCGACAGTTTGTATCAATTATCTCAAAAAGAGTTATGACATTGATTACTCAAAAAGTTAAGTTAAGATTACTCAGAAAAGTACTCAAAATTAAGTCGCTCCAACTACTTGAGTTGTAGCCAATTAATCTTATCTATTTCAGTTCAAAACCACAGCTATAATAGCACATGCTTACTCTAACTTATTTAACATGTATATTTGATGAGCAAGTAAGATATTACTTGTCACTGGTATTAACACAGTCAATGTAGTGTTTATCATCGTGTAGTCTACTCTTCAGCACAATGGTAACCAAAAAACTTCAACATTACAGAAACTCTTTTAAATGTCAAACTTAACAGCATTGAACACTAACATGACTTTACTTTCACTAAAAAACAAACAAAAAAATTTAAATAACACTTAATTTCATATTTTATTCTCCCTTATCCAGTCCTATGAAAAGCATGCTGGGAACAAGAAATCGGAAAAATAGATTTCTGAAGTTATTAAGACAATTTCATTAAGACACTACAACTTAATTTTAAAAAATCAATTAGTGCAGAAATTTGAGAAATTTGAGGTAAATGTCACACAATATTAAATTGATGTAATGATCAACATTATTATGTCAACAGAACTCAACAAAATAATGTTTGCAACTTAAAAGGTTTAAACCCTTCTAATATGTTGCATCATCTCATGAATAATCATAACAAAAGTTATAATACATTATAATACTTTCTACTATAAGACTATAATACCTTCTTGTAACTTTTATAGCTATATCCCCAGTTTCAGAGACAAGGCTTAAGCCTAGTCCCAGACTAAAATGCATGTTCGAGCTGTTTTAACTGAAAGCAACTTGCACTGAAATATCTTAAAATATGTCACTGCTATTGTTTTGTCTCAATATGCACACAAGTAATGTTTTTTTTCCCCTCTCTCTAGGGCATGTTTATAAAAGCTATGTTCTAATTGAACTAAGACCTAAACCTGGCTTAATCTTACCCTGTCTGTGAAACCAGGCCATAATTATTGTAAGTAAACTAGTTTAAGCTCACTGGTAACCATTTTACAGCTGAAACAATGCAGTATAGTTTTGTTGATATTACAATAAAAATGTTCAAAGCAAATGTGTTATATAACTCATTCATGATATATGGCTGTTTAAAGAAAACTTTACTTATGTTACTTAAAGCAGACAAAGACCACTTATAAATACTATGAACACAATTTAAAGCCTTTTGATTGTTTACAAGATTTTGCATTTGTCACGTTACAGTAAAAGACCACTTATAAGATATAGTATGATACTGTGCATATCTTAATATCAAGATATGAGACATACAACACATTATATGGTATATAATGCATAACTATGGAAACTATAATCCACTCCATCTTGCATCTTGCAATACAACTAATAATACTGTGTTCATCTATAAGTATATTTTCAGTCTTAACCTATATCTGGAATTTTGTGTATTTGGGATTAACTTTTAAGTGTCACAGATTTTATGAATATGTGTGTTACCTCTGGCTCCACCAGTCTTCTTTTCTGTGAAAAGTGTGGTGAAGACATCCTTCTCTTCACTGCACTTCTTCTTGCCTCTGTTTCAGACTTACTCTCTGGTCTGGGGTGGTCATGTACTCCTTTAGCCTTAAAACAGACATAGAGGGAATTGAACATATCACAATAATATTCATAACTATTTAAATACTTAACTACATTTAAATATAATACATAGTTATGTTGAACAGTGACATCAATATATGCAATTAAAGCTGATGATTGTCATTTTAAAGTATGTATTATAATTTGTAAACTGTATAAGGAGTAGTTTATTTATGTTACCTTATTTCTACCTGATCTGATTCTTCAAAAAACTTTTGTTGGTATACTGTTTATTCAGTCATATCAAATTATATATTTTGACTTTTTAATAAGTTTGCAAATTAAACAATCATTTTATTTAAAAAAATAATAATTTGTTTTTGTATTTTTTATTTTAAGCATTTAAAGGTTTTTTTTTTTTTTTTTCAGAAATACACCAAACCAATATCTAAACTATAATAATAATAATAATAATAATAATAATAATAATAATAATATGTCTTCACAGTCAAACTCACCTGGAAAAAAATGGATTTCCCATCTACTCTCCAAAAATTTGTTACTGGATAGCCACTGTGACCTCGGCACGGAATCAACTCGAGAGCTGAGTTACAGTTCGGACAAAGCTTTTCTGCAAAGGTACATTACGAATACATAGTTTTACTGAGCCTTTTACAAAGATACCAACAACCCATTTTAATGAGCTATTTTGAAGAAATTCTCATGTGTAGCTTTATCTATTGACATGATTCACAAGTCAGCATAAACAAGAGGTCAAGTGTTCTTTGACTGAGCTAAAGAGTCAAGGTCATGAGTGAGAGGGTCAGGCTCTCAACTATCAGAACAGAGTAATTCAGTGACCCAGAGTGGACGTGAAATGTGAGTCTATTGAAGTGCAAATGTAGTAAGGTCTATTAACAGTGGTCACTGCGCTAAAGACTACTCTACTAAATAATTGTCCCTAAAAAAGTTCACAGCCTAATGCCATAAGAGAATATTTTTAAGTTACAGTGGTACAGTAGATGTTAGAAAACCATATATGCACTGTTGCTTCAAAGAAAACAGATGTGTCAACTTTTGTTAGGCTGTTTCCATATAACCATATAACCAAAAACCAACTATAAAAATCTAGAGGAAAAAAGAAAAGATTTCTGATAAGAATGCGATTATTTGCTGTTGAGACATTTCAAAGGTATTTCAAACTACGCGCTACAACAAGCCTGTTTTGTAAAATATGTCTGTCCTTTCTTATCAGATTCGTTCCTGACACGATTAACTCGTTTAGTAGATGCTGCTTGTTTGAGAAAAAAAAAATGCTCCTGAACATACTCTGCTGTTTCTGCCGTGCTTTATCACAGATGGCCGGTCTCAGCTGAAGTTTGGACCCGTCTGGGAGAGAGCAGTTTCGTGAACACACCACCACACCAAGACAGGACTTCTTAAGGATCTGACAGTTATGATTGTTAGTGTTCCTCATGGCCCATCCGCTCAGGTGTCTTTGCGCGTTCTTATCTTCACTGCTGTAGATATAACGCACATATCCATCTGTCCACTCCTGGAACGCATCATACTGCTTCGTGTCCTGGAAAAATAACAATAAATAATAATTATTATTAATTCGTATTTAATTTGCAAGAGGACATTGAATCTATTTCCGATTACTGGACCGACACCGAAACTATAAATATTTTCATTTGTATTTAAACACTGAGATAAGAAAGAAAGGGTATTCCAAAAGAAATTGAAAACTTCCGCTCTGCCTACAAATGCATAAAATGTTAAATATTTAGGCCTACCTGTGGAAGCTTGGGGTCGTTTATATCCCAAGTCAACTTCATCCCGAATGAACACACGCAATCTGAGCTGTCAAACTGATCTGAGGATTTGGACATGATGTGAGTCAACTCCGGATCATAGCAACCATAAGGATCAAAAATCAGCTTCAAGACAAAATTCAGCTCGGAGTCTAGATCAGTTTACAAAATGGATCATACATCACGTCCTTTAGACCTTTACTTCCAGAAAGCGTCTTTGTTTTCTCCTGTAAAATCCACGTTTATGTGAGTCCGTCCAGGTGCACTTCACACAGGTAATGGTCTCAGGTAAATGCTGCTGTGTCTATGTAAAGAAGGAGGCTGGGCTTACACACACAGAGAGAGACACACTCACTACCTAAAATACTGCGTGCTTTCACTTTACATGATCCGTGCGTTTCACCTCCACTAACGAGTCCATTCGCAACAAAACCAACGAAAGCTCAATATTTGACTACAGGGGGGAAATAGCACAGCTTGTGTTAAATCAATTTTCCTTACACATCCCAGATTTTATCTCTAGGTTTACAGTTTTAAGAGAAAAATGACAGCCTCTTTTAAACGTGAACCCGACGGTGTGGTATTTCACGCGCAGTCAGCGAAATTTATGCAAGCGACGTTCACTGGGATTGAGCCGAGGCTGATGGTCACAGAACAGGACTGGTCCAGTTGGTGAGGTAATGTGATCTACTGCAGGTCATTAGCTGTTGTGTGTAAACGAAAAGCCGCACTGCTGACACAACACGGACCGGTCGTTAACACAACAAACACAACGCAGCTCATAAACACGCACCTTTTCTATGTATCCATTGGCGATCACTGATGTCACTGAAATATAAATGATTTTCAGGTGATACATAGCCTAAACCCCGGACACGAACTTTAAACGAATGCAGCTCCTTTTTCTGTTTGTAAATAATAATAATAATAATAATAATAATAATAATAATAATAATAAAAGTTGTTCATAAGACTTAATTACAAGATTCTTAATTACAAGATTCTTGTAATTAAGTAGGCCTAATCTATTATCTATCAACTAGTGGCACATCAATAATCTCTTTTTAAATATTCCAAAATATAACTGAACTGTAAAATATTATCACATTGATGTGATAACCGCAAGCGAGTCTCCTGCTAAACACATAGCCTGTATCTGACGTCTAAAAACGGCATACAAGAATGCAAGAAAGAAACCATTTACATATATTTTAGTTAGATGTGCATTTTCCACTGCATGGGCCAAATCTAGGCTAACCGTCCTTCAATCAATTGTTTTGCTTTTGTAAATATAGGCTATTCCAGTTGAAATCGTCATTTTGTAGAGAATAAAGTTATATTACAAATTGTCTTAATTCTTCACCAACAAGAATGAGCTTTTCTTAAGATAATTATAATAGTCATTAATTCATGCATAATAATAATAAAGGCAAGCTGTTTTACATTAATTTCATATTCGCCATAATATTAACAGGAAACTCATCACTCGCGTGCAGGTAGCCTACCTGTTAAACATCTCTATGAAACTATTGCAGCCTATATTTTTCCCATTCTTTGTATTGTTGCTTTGTTCATTCTGACCTGCATTACTATTTTGTCATTCTAGGGAGAACAGCGCAACAGTAGGCTACTATGCTTATCATATCATTGCTGTTTTGTTCACTCTTTTGTCATCACTGGCTGCAGAATAAATAAATGCAAAGGAGGGATACAGTTGGCAAAGGCAAAAAATCGTAGATGTAATTTGCACAACAAAAATGCAGATTATTTTAGGGGATTATTAGGGGATTATTTTAGTCACACTTCAAGTTTGCAAGCATATGTGTGTGTTGTCCTGGTAAACCTATGTCCCCACAAGGATAGAAATACCAGAATGTTTTATCCTTGAGGGTACATTTTTGGTCCCCATGAGGAAAACAGCTTATATAATCACACTGTTTTTTATTTGTTTTTTGTTTTTTTGTTTTTTAATGTAAGAATGCAGAATGTTTTCTGTGAGGGTTGTGTTTAGGGTCAGGGTTAGTAGGGCTGTAGAATATACGATTTGTACAGAATAAAAATCATTATGTCTATGGAAAGTCCCATGAAACGCGCGCGTGTGTATGCAGTTTCATATGAAGACAAATAGTAAATCAACATTGGTAATTCTTTAACAATTTTCATTTTACTTCTAGGCTAATCATAATTTCATCTTAATTCCATGTTATGATATAACTCGATGCCAAGTCGGCGTTATAGTCTACGTCTACAAGTCCATACAAAGCGCAAATGACGGGAATTTACATAGGCTATCATTTGGTGAAGACTTGGCTAATGAATATTATTATGTTACCGTGCAGTTGGTCTATGATTTTCTGAAAAGGTGTGGTGAGCTGGACAACTCACTAATCCTAAACTATACGGTATAAAAGCTTTTTTTATTTCTATAGTGTTTTTAATTAGTTTAAGTCAAGTCAGAATTGTATAATGATAAAATATCAATAAATACAATTTCATGGCAATCTTGTGTCCTAATACAAGCAGAGAATTGCAGGCAGTGGTCAGTGATGCGCCCCTTGCTGTCTGTCACAAATAATTCAAAGTTAAATTTTATACTCGCAATAGTCGCATACATGCAAAACATTTAGCCTACTTATGTAGCCTACATAGGTTCTGCAGTTTGGAACAAAATAGTTAAATATCTAACGTTTAAAATTTCGCTGACAAGTAAATTACAAGTTGGTGTATTTATGCAAACTTTGTGTAAAAACTACAATGATGTATAATGACGTTTTCACAGATCCAGCAACGTGCTACTTAATATTCATAAGGCAAGACCTGTCGAAAAGGCTGCCCCCAGCCCCCACGCTGCAATGTTTTAATGCACTCTCAGACCTTCTTAAATCCAATAAAGAAAACAAACATTGTCTATAGAGTGTTTCAGTAAATATTAATAATGTCATAAATAAATAGTTGGTAACTGAGAGTTGACGCTTGCTGAGCTCATCATTCCTATAGAGCCTAATTAAAAGCCACGTGTGTTTAATTAGATAGTCTACAGTCCGAGGAGCTCGCCTGCCTGTGCATCATGAGTGTGAGTTCTTCTCTGGAGGTTTATTTTATTATTTACTTGAAGATATATCCCCTAGAACTACACAGACTAATAAAATCATGATTGATTATGTAAGCCTATTAGCAGCTATAAGCACTCATGTAATTGTACTTTCATTTGGAGCACAACCAATCAACCCTATTGAGTTTGTTATTGTTGTTTTTAGCTACTATCCCATACATTCATCCAGTGCTTCTCTTAATTGTACAGTTTACGAGTAGATTCCATGATGCCTTTGTTCAAAACAACGTTAGCATGGCTATTATGATACTTATTGAAGAAAAATCTTCCGTATCCTTGACTGATCGACTGGACGAAGTTGTTATCAAGGCAGGTTTTGAATTTGCTTTTTCTGTATTTTCAAATATGTAGCCTATTGCAAATTTTGTAATATTCCCCGCTGCAGAAGTGGACCTTTCTTACAGATGTAAATTATTATTACTCTTCTTTAGGAGCTACATAAAAACGAACATAATAATGTTTCCTTAATATTACAAGCAATTGAACATCTGATCAGTAAGGATAAGGACATCATCCAGAAACTTGTTCATCACGGCTTGGTTGTGAAGATAAGCATTTATTTAATTCTGAATAACATTAAACGTCTAAATACTGGTCAGTAGCCTATGATAATTTATCATGTGCTCGTTTTTGTTTTGTTTTTTACATGTTGAATTGGTTTGAGATGGCGTCAGAGTATCTTAAAGAACAGCACAAACCACCAAGGGACGCCATAAAACTCATGGAGGTTTTCTACGAGGTTGCAATGGTAATAAATTTTCTGTCTCTAATCTCGCATTATTATATTTTAATATAAGAATGTTTGTTTATTATATTTGAAATCACCCAGGCTATACACTAATTTTGAAGACTTTTGTTTTGTTGTTTTTTTGTACAGAGTCTGTGTCAGATCACCTTTGCAGGTGACTCATTCAAATATTTTATATTATTTTTTGTTGTTTGTTGTATAGTTGTGCTAATTGTAATAATGATATTAATAATAATAAACTCGATATTGTTGGAAGGCAGCAATAAGATCCTGGATATATTTCTGCTGCGGTTTGGAGCTGTTGTTTTGGATTATGAAGTGCCTTTCGGTCTGCGTCTAGAGGTAATTATCATGAAGCTGTTGGTAATAATGACTGGCTAAAACATGTATACTGTAAAATAATTTGACATTTATTTTTACTCAGGCCATCAGGACCATCAACTCTATGTTGGACAGCAGTCCCAAAGACATAAGGAAGAAACTCTGCCAGTCAGATGACCATACCGGGCTCTTGTAAGTCGTAAACCAGCACGCATTGACATTAAATAGAGAGTATGGTTGTTACACACTTTAAACTTCAAACGAGCCACGCTCCCATCCAATTTCAGGCAAGTTGAGAGCATTCGCGATAGGTTCACTAAATACAAATAGTTCTAGTTATCGTTCTAAGCTCTACATGGTATAAATATAAAATATCCACTGCAAAACGTTTTTCGCGTTAAACGCACAATGCACATCCTAGTAGAAAAAAACGGTAGGCTACTCTGCAGGGACGTTGGAGCGCTCATGTAACTCATACAGTATGTGCATGTTGAAAGGCTGCGCTCTAGTGGACAACAGATTGCTCTACACTACAACAACACAGACTAGAGTTTCCATTAAGAAAAGAAAAGGAGCACATTTCTTTGCAAACACTTTTGCCTTGTCATTGCTTACAGAGAAGACTTGGCAAAAGCACTGACAGACATTGGTGGTAAGTCATCAATTTATAAACGATTTAATTTTTTAATGGAACATTGGCACAATGTTCACATTGTAATATCTAATACCGTCACCAGATTATGAAATGCAGGTGGCTATCTCTGAAGCACTCTGCAGGATGACACCAAGGAAACTAAGAGAAGACTTTGCTGGCAAATGGTTCAGTTTCAGAAGCTTTGCTTCAGCTTTTACTTCAATTCGTGACAAAGATTTTGAAACCGTATGTTTAGGCACTTATTTTTTTTTTACTGCTCAAAGTACTATAGAATCACTAAGCACAGGTATTGAAGCTCTTCTATTTTTCTTTTATTTACAGGACTGTAGGACATTTCTGAATGAACTCAATAGTTATTTTGGGAACTCAAGAAGGTATATTTGAGTTTTTTTTTTATTATTATTATTATTATTATTATTATTATGTTTATCCAGTCACTTGTATCTGTAAAGTATTGACATATTTTCATATTCCTGTTCCTCTGTCTTAGAGTCTTCTCATTCCCTTGTATTCAGGCATTTCTTGATTCAGCTGAGGTAAGCATGAATTGTTACCTTTTTCATTCAGATTTTACATGTATCTTGTATTTTCTCCCATCACCCAGTATTTGAATGATCTTTTTTTTTTTTTTTAAAAAAAAGCTCTTCAAGCCTGAAGATGAGTTTCTAAAAGAGTTTTGGGTGGATTTCAACATTGGAACATCCACCATTAGTTTCTTTGTAAATGACCCACAGGTGTGTCCAAAATATGCTGTAGTGCAAAAAGGTTTTTAATAAATCAGTAGTGTAACTAAACTGAGCTTTCATTTGTGGTAGAACACATTGTGGGAGCTGATTCACCTGCCTAAAGATGTTGTCAGCATGTATGATCTTCAAGGTGGGTTTAATACCAACCACAAGCTTTTCTTATTCATAAAATTAAAAAAATAAATAAAAATAATGGCTTTCCTTATTAAAACTAAACACAAACTTGAAGCAGACTGTGATTGGAATTGCTTTTAAATTCCACAAATATTTGGTGCTCAGATTATTAATCTTATGTCTTCAAATGACTTTTTTCTTTTACTGCTTTAGAGCGTGATGATCAGAAGATATTGGATGTTCACATGAGTACCCCAATCTCTCATGGAGAGATCACTGGCAAAATGGTCAAAATCATCTTTAGTTCAGAGCACAACATCCAAACAGCCCTGACGAGAGTGTTTGCAGAGAAAACACAGCCTGCATCAGCCTCAAAGGTATTTGCATGTTATACAGTACTGTTTTCAAAGAGTCATGGTCAAATGTGTAAATGATTCACATACTGTATATACCAGGCAGTTGTTATAAATGTATGTTTATTTTTTTAGGGCACTCTGCAATCAGGGGATGCCATGACCATGATAGAAGGCACAACGCACCTTACACTTCTAGTTGAAGTTAATTTACATTGTTCCAGATTTATAAATATGAAATGTCATCCTGTACAGGACCCCAGCATGAACAAACAGTGAAGCTGCAGAAATTTTCCAGGCATGTTTTTCTAACTGTGGAAATTTATGTAAAGCCCAGTGTTTACATTTGAGAGCGCAGAAGGCATCTTGATTTCTGCATTTGATTTCATTAGACAAAACAACAAAGTTTCTCTCATGAAAATACTTTTCTTCCCTAGTCCACCTGCTGGAGAAACTAAAGGCATCCATCAGGTAGCTAGATAATTCAGACATAATTCAGCAAAATTAAGGAAGTCGCATATGTGAAAGGTTGTATGGGCACCCAGTTTCACCAACTACAAGTTATTTTTCAGCTTTCCCTTCTTTTGAGTGGACCAAGCAGGTATTCAATATCAAAGTAAGCCTGCTTATTCCTGGATAAATGCACTCCCTGAAAGAGAACACAGTGGTTTTATGCTTTTCTTTCTTTGGTGAGTGAAGAGTCAAAGGAACCCCAGGCCAAGACATCTTTCACTTTAAGGATCATTCAGATTCAGAGGTATGTGTGTATGTTGTGGTTTGACCTACCTTATGAGGACCCAAAATCTTATATTGTGGTGTGTATTCACGTTTCAGGCCTTACATTATGAGGACATACCAATGTCCTCATTTCAAATCGCTAAAAAAAAATCCTAAACTTTGTTTTTTTTAAAAAAAAAAAAAAAAATGCAGAAAGTTTTCTTACAATTTATAATTAACTCAGACAAGCTCACTGCAGTTTGTTTTTGTGAATTGGAATGGATTGTGGGTGGATGAAGGATGCAAAGGATACACTTGATGCATCCTTCAAAATTTGTTGAATGAAGGACATGAAACGAAAGCTGCCTTCCAAAGATTCAAATGAGACAGTGTTTGACAGTGCTTGATGACATGGCAGGCGAGATATGCAGCCTTACTAAGCAGCAGCCTTCTGTTTGAGAAACACCCATCATATTTGTCTGAAGACCTAGATTAGCTGGTTTAGGACAGGACAGTGGCCCTCCAGGAGCAGGTTTGGACATCCCTTCATTACATCTATGGAATGTCCTCATAATGTTAGGTGTACCAAAGTACAGCCGTGGCCAAAAGTATTGGCAGTGACAAATTTTGTTTTGCAAAGTTCGCTGATTCAGTTGTCGTGGTGTTAATTCACATTGTTTCTGGATTATTGTGCAGAGTGATCAGATGAATTTTAAATTATTGCAATATTTTATTATTATTATTATTATTATTATTATTATTATTATTATTATTATTTTTTTTTTTTTTTTGCGCTGGCACAAAATGACCAGCTATCATCTTTTCACCAGTCATATCATCAGCACATGGGAAAAGTGTGAACAAGTAATAGTCAGGTGAAATCATTTTGACTGGATTATAAGAGCAGACCAGTTGCTATAAAAGGAGGGAAAAGTGCTTCCAGTCATTGTGTTCTTGTGTTAGCAATGGTTACCTCAAAAGAAATGTGTGCAGCCATCACTTTTGCATCAAAATGGCGTCACATGCAAGGAAATTGCTGCAAAGAATATTGCACCTGAAATTTTTTTTTTTTTTTTTTTAAATCATATGAAGTACTTCAAGGAGAGAGGTTCAATTGCAGTGAAGAAGGCTTCAGAATGTCCCGGTGTCCAGCAAGCACCAGGACTTTCTCCTGCTGAGAAGTTCGCTATGGAATCGTATCACCACCAGTGCAGAGCTTGTTTAATATCGGCAGCAGGTTGGTTGGCATGGTGTCCAGAAGTACAGTGAAGAAGCCACTTCAAAAACATCAAGGACAGACTAAAATTATACAGGGAGTACAAGGATCGGTACGGAGCCCCAAAAGGGACGTGATGGAAAAAATATTTTTTCAAATCTTTTGCGTTTCCCCCGAGAAACTTTGCATTCCCTTGCAAAACTTTTGCGTTTTCTCGCAAAACCTGCTGTGAGTTTGGAGTGTAAACACTTCCTGTTTAATGTCCCGCTAGCGTTGTTTTAAACAGCTCAGTAGGCTACGTTAACAGTGGAGTGTTTCATAGTTTTATTTTGAACTGGGACTTAAGTATAAAGACTTATTCATTACTTCAAGGAGTTCAGTAAAGTTGGCAATATATTCACAGATTCAAACTTCTCGGATCAATAACTCGTGAGCTAAACTTATAATGTAAATAGATCTCTATGAACAGGCGGCTGAGAGAGTTGTTGTTTGAAACGATGCCAGCGGGACATTAAACTGGATGTTTACACTCCGAACTCACAGCAGGTTTTGAGAGAGAACGCAAACGTTTGGCGAGGTAATGCAAAAGATTTGAAAAATATTTCTTCCTCCCATCCAAAAATTTTTTTTTTTTTTTTTTTTTTCACCACCATGTCCCGATTCGATTTGTTAGGAGAAGAAAAGGTGAACACTACCATGAGTCCTGTGTCGTGCCAACATTGAAGCATCCTGAGACCATCCGTGTGTGGGGTTGCTTTTCATCCAAGGGAGTGTGCTTACAATTCTGCCCAAAAACACTGCCATAAAGAATGGTATCAAAACTGAAAGAGCATCCAGCATGATGGAGCACCATGTCATAAGGCAAGATAATGAAGTGGCTTGGAGATCATTACATTGAATTTTTTTTTTTTTTTAAATTTGTGGCCAGGCAACTTCCTGGATCTTAATCCCATAGAAAACCTGTGGTCAATCCTTAAAAGGCGAGTGGACAAGCAGAAGAACAGATCACAGTCAGGATTTGGCCCAGAAGATGTTATCCAGTATGCCAGAGCAAATTGCTGAGGTTATGAAGAAGGGTCAACACATTAAATACTGACTTTTTGCACAATGAATGTTTTTGCCAACAAAAGCCTTTAAAACTTATGAAATGCTTATTTTCCAGCATACAATAGAAATATGAAAAAAATAATCTACAAATACTGAAGCAGCAAACTTTGCCACTTTGACACACAATTTGTCACTGCCAACCCATCCCCCGACCCCCCCCCCCCCATTTTGGAAGCTAATTGACAATAAAAAATGACAATAGAATAGGAAAAGTAATAATGTCAAAAGGCCAAGTGATGAAAAATTGTAGTTTTCTGGCATATGAGTAGGTATGTATATGGCTGCCCCAGGTGATCCTTGAGGTGTCTCAATGTCTGAGTGACACTTTTGACACAGAACAATCAGGGAAGTCACAAGACAAGAAGCCAAAGACTTTAACATTCATGACTGCTTTATGGAGGTACCAGGTCAGTGGAGTGCAGTGACACACATCAGATCCCACTGTCCAGTGTTTGACTATTTTAGTATTAATTTCTTGACAAAATCTTGGGCTTCTGGGTAATTTTGTTCCTTTTTATTCTTTAACTTGGTCTGGCCAGTGCCTTAATGTCCATGAATTGCCACTCAAATGGCTGTTGAAAATTTGATTTTTTTTTCCCAAGTTTTTCAACTTTTTTTTTTTTTTAAAGTTTCAAGACCCATTTCCAACCCTAATGGATTAATTTTCTCAGTTTTGAAGTTTAAGATTAAGTTGAGATTTTGGCCTTTCTGTTTAGGTTGAGCGTGCCAAGACTGTATTGTTCTGTCAAACACCATCTTCTAATGGGTAAGTGACATCTCTGTATGGTCTGATGCTTATCTAATATTGAAATCAGCAGATGAAATGCAGGAGTGTTACATTACAACAAAATGTACTGCTGTAAATTTACTATAGTTTCACGAAAACATGCATCTTTTTTCATCACAGGTCTACAAAATCCCTCCCTGACACTCTGGGTAGAACTCCTGTGAAGGTTAGCCAGAATATGTAAAGGCCCTAATATTTGCATAAATTGGTAATTTTATACATGTTAGACATTGGTGCATTCAGAATGTTCTAGTTTGCCTAATCTAGTTTTCTAATAAACCTGGCATTGTATACTGAATACTGTTGGCTCTGTGGCACATTGCTTATTCCTCTCTATTGGAAGCGGCTTTGGATAAGTCTACAAAATCCATATATTAAATGTATAAACTAAATGTAAAATGTGGTTGATTTGCAGAAGAAAATAAGGGTGACGCATTCAGATGAAGGGTTTCTCCGCAAGGACACTCCACATGCTGACTACAGCAGGAAAAAGCCCAGAGCTAAGGGCAAACTCAGAGGTATCATTCCTCATCCTGCAAAACTACATCACTTTATAAATCCTTCATACAGTGGGGAGAACAAGTATTTGATACACTGCCGATTTTGCAGGTTTTCCTACTTACAAAGCATGTAGAGGTCTGTAATTTTTATCATAGGTACACTTCAACTGTGAGAGACGGAATCTAAAACAAAAATCCAGAAAATCACATTGTATGATTTTTAAATAATTAATTTGCGTTTTATTGCATGACATAAGTATTTGATCACCTACCAAGCAGTAAGAATTCCGGCTCTCACAGACCTGTTAGTTTTTCTTTAAGAAGCCCTCCTGTTCTCCACTCATTACCTGTATTAACTGCACCTGTTTGAACTCGTTACCTGTATAAAAGACACCTGTCCACACACTCAGTCAAACAGACTCCAACCTCTCCACAATGGCCAAGACCAGAGAGCTGTGTAAGGACATCAGGGATAAAATTGTAGACCTGCACAAGGCTGGGATGGGCTACAGGACAATAGGCAAGCAGCTTGGTGAGAAGGCAACAACTGTTGGCGCAATTATTAGAAAATGGAAAAAGTTCAAGATGACGGTCAATCTCCCTCGGTCTGGGGCACCATGCAAGATCTCACCTCGTGGGGCATCAATGATCATAAGGAAGGTGAGGGATCAGCCCAGAACTACACGGCAGGACCTGGTCAATGACCTGAAGAGAGCTGGGACCACAGTCTCCACCACTAGTAACACACTACGCCGTCATGGATTAAAATCCTGCGGCGCACGCAAGGTCCCCCTGCTCAAGCCAGCGCATGTCCAGGCCCGTCTGAAGTTTGCCAATGACCATCTGGATGATCCAGAGGAGGAATGGGAGAAGGTCATGTGGTCTGATGAGACAAAAATAGAGCTTTTTGGTCTAAACTCCACTCGCCGTGTTTGGAGGAAGAAGGATGAGTACAACCCCAAGAACACCATCCCAACTGTGAAGCATGGAGGTGGAAACATCATTCTTTGGGGATGCTTTTCTGCAAAGGGGACAGGACGACTGCACCGTATTGAGGGGAGGATGGATGGGGCCATGTATCGCGAGATCTTGGCCAACAACCTCCTTCCCTCAGTAAGAGCGTTGAACATGGGTCGTGGCTGGGTCTTCCAGCATGACAACGACCCGAAACACACAGCCAGGGCAACTAAGGAGTGGCTCCGTAAGAAGCATCTCAAGGTCCTGGAGTGGCCTAGCCAGTCTCCAGACCTGAACCCAATAGAAAATCTTTGGAGGGAGCTGAAAGTCCGTATTGCCCAGCGACAGCCCCGAAACCTGAAGGATCTGGAGAAGGTCTGTATGGAGGAGTGGGCCAAAATCCCTGCTGCAGTGTGTGCAAACCTGGTCAAGAACTACAGGAAACGTATGATCTCTGTAATTGCAAACAAAGGTTTCTGTACCAAATATTAAGTTCTGCTTTTCTGATGTATCAAATACTTATGTCATGCAATAAAATGCAAATTAATTACTTAAAAATCATACAATGTGATGTTTTAGATTCCGTCACTCATTTGAAGAGTACCTATGATAAAAATTACAGACTTATACATGCTTCGTAAGTTGGCAAACCTGCAAAATCAGCAGTGTATCAAATACTTGTTCTCCCCACTGTATGTGCTGCAACCTAACTTTTTTTTGTTTTTTTTTTTTGTTTTTTTCCTCCTCGCATAGTTCTTCCTCTTTCTTCACCCAGCAGTAATGAGGAATTCTCCAAGGTAGAATGTAACTTTTCAGAAGATTTGCAGTAGAAATAATTTGAATTTATGCAGGACATAAACTTTTTTTTTTTTTTTTTTTTTTTTTTCTCTGTCTAGTATTCAACACCCAAACAAAGATCTAAAGTGACAAGTGAAGACTGGCAGTCTGAAGTCAAACTAGAGAGATCACTGAACAAAGAATTGTCCTTACTTAAAGAGACCACTGCTGATTCAGGTCAGTATGATTGCATCTCCAAGAGGCCAATCTCAGAAGATTCTGATCTAAATGTCCTGACATTGTGGTTTCTTTTCAAGGTTTTCAAAACAAGTCTGTTTCTGAAACCAGTTTACAAGCAGAAGAACTTGATAATCTTATTGAAGAGGTACAACTTGATTTCAGTATGTTATGCTTTTAATGCATATGTATCTTATAAATAAATAAATAAATGAATGAATGAATGAATGAATGAATGAATAAATATTGTCTTAGGAGCACTGTTTGGATAAAGAAACACCACTTCCCCAAAGAACTGAAGCACTTGAATCATCAGGTGAGTACCTAACCCCCCCAATCCCCGTGTGTGTGTGTGTGTGTCACACAGAGCTGTATGTGGGTCTGAAAGGGGACATGCAGCTGCTCAGACAACCAGCATTCCAACCTAGAAGACTTTTCCTGTCTAGCCCACTAGAGGATGCTGCAGGTAAATGCATTCAGTCTTTAACATCTTATAGAGGAATGGATACATTTATGCTGAATGCACATTATGAAAAACTTGACCCTTGAGCTTTCCAACGCATATGGGAATATTTTACTTTATTTATTTTATTAACTAGACTTTTAGACATTTTCTGAAAAGTATGGTGGTGCTGAAGAGTAGTACCTCTGTAAATGTGTGACATGAATGATATCATGTGCAGCTTATCGTTATGCATTTGGGAGACATTTATCCAAAGCAACTTACACTGCATTTATGGTATACATTTGATCAGGTCATGCGTTCCCTGGGGATCAAACCCATGACATTGGCATTATTAGCACAAGAGCTACAGGAATGCTGCACGAACAGTGCAGGATGAGATACACATACTCTAAAAGTTGGTAACCATTTATATTGATAGTTCACTTTAGACATTTTACTAGCTATAAGTAACTATAAGCTAGTAAGATAAGTAAGTAGCTATAAGATAGTACTAGCTATAAGTGGTTTCTTTTTTTTTTTTTTTTTTAATGCATGTAAACTACCAGTCATTAGAGCATTAAAAACACTTTATTCTAATGGACCCCCAACAGACATTCTACTGACTAAGCTACTTTGCAAGTACATGTCAAATTATTCTATATCAACACAAACCTTAAGCCTACTAATACTGTAATGAAAGTTAGTTGATGTGTAGTTGCAAAGTTACTTATAGTTAGTAGAAGGTCTTAAGTAAACTATTAAAATAGTGTAACCTGAAAGTTTAATACTTAAGAGTTCAGGGTTTGTTCAAATCACTAGTGATGCTTAACTTCAATCTCTCATTCAACTTTTTCTTTTTTTTTTTTTGCTTGCTCAAGCATCACCCCAGTCTTTGCTCTGGTTTTTCTGCTTGAAAGAAGGATGAAAAGCAGCCATTGTGTGCTGCTGCTCACTGGCAAACAAGAGAGTGACCTGAATGCCAAATGAATGACTCTCCCTCCCTCTCCGTGTATAGAGCGAATAACTGAAGTGTTGATGGAAGATGAGGAGTCAGAGGAAGAGTTGGGTACAGGTGTCAGAGCTGCATTTAATTCCTTTAAGACTCAGTTGAGAGCACACTTTTCTGTGAGTACAAAAACTGCAAAAACTTTCTACTTCCATATACTTTATTAGCATTAATTTTACCAAAACTTGTTTAATTAATTTAATTTATCCAAAGGTGAAAATTGTGATTAAAATCTAAAAATCAAAAACTTTGGAATGACATGATTTTGAATTAAATAAAATAAAAGGAGATATTTAGCAGCTATATCTGAGCAGCTGTTCAATTAGTAGAAGTGAATGGGTGCAGTCAAACTTCCAAAAGCACAAAAAACCAATAAGAGACCTATGTGCTATATTCCAAGTTTTCTTAAACTGATAGCTTCAGTTCACTGAAAACGTCCGCATATTCAACCTTGGTTATGAATTGATCAGTATGTGATAAGTATTTTCAATGCACTGTGACTTTTAGCCAGTTCATAATTGTATGGCTTACCCCACACCCCCCATTTTGGCAAGTGGGGCATTAATGACATACCCAAAGTTCAAGACTCAGAATTACTCACTGTTATTAATATGGAGATATACACCAATAAAGCATAACATTATGACCACTGACATGTGACATGAATAACACTGATTATCTCTTCATCATGGCACCTGATATATTAGGCAGCAAGTGAACATTTTGCCCTCAAAGTTGATGTGTTAGAAGCAGGAAAAATGGGCAAGCGTAAGGATTTGAGCGAGTTTGACAAAGGCCAAATTGTGATGGCTAGACGACTGGGTCAGAGCATCTCCAAAACTGCAGCTCTTGTGGGGTGTTCCCGGTCTGCAGTGGTCAGTATCTATCAAAAGTGGTCCAAGGAAGGAACAGTGGTGAACTGGCGACAGGGTCATGGGCGGCCAAGGCTCATTGATGCACGTGGGGAGCGAAGGCTGGCACGTGTGGTCCGATCAAACAGACGAGCTACTGTAGCTCAAATTGCTCAAGAAGTTAATGCTGGTTCTGATAGAAAGGTGTCAGAATACACAGTGCATTGCAGTTTGTTGCGTATGGGGCTGCATAGCCACAGACCAGTCAGGGTGCCCACGCTGACCCCTGTCCACCCCCGAAAGCGCCAACAGTGGGCACATGAGCATCAGAACTGGATCACGGAGCAATGCGAGAAGGTGGCCTGGTCTGATGAACCACGTTTTCTTTTACATCACGTGGATGGCCGGGTGCATGTGCATCGCTTACCTGAGGAACACATGGCACCAGGATGCACTTTGGGAAGAAGGCAAGCCGGGCAAGGCAGTGTGATGCTTTGGGCAATGTTCTGCTGGGAAACCTTGGGTCCTGCCATCCATGTGGACATTACTTTGACACGTACCACCTACCTAAGCATTGTTGCAGACCATGTACATCCTTTCATGGACACGGTATTCCCTGTTGGCTGTGGCCTCTTTCAGGATAATGCGCCCTGCCACAAAGCAAATATGGTTCAGGAATGTTTTGAGAAGCACAACGAGTTTAAGGTGTTGACTTGGCCTCCAAATTCTCCAGATCTCAATCCAATCGAGCATCTGTGGGATGTGCTGAACAAACAAGTCCGATCCATGGAGGCCCCACCTTACAACTTACAGGGATTCAAGGATCTGCTGCTAACATCTTGGTGCCAGATACCACAGCACACCGTCACACTTTACATGCATCGACGTGTCAGGGCTGTTTTGGCAGCAAAAGGGGGACCAACACAATATTAGGAAGGTGGTCATAATGTTATGCCTGACTGGTGTATAAGCTCAAACATAAAACAAAAATATTAAGAATATAATTTTTAAATTTATAACAATATAATGTCTGTGTTATAGAAACTTAGAAACACAATGAAGCTCAAGCCACAAGTGTGGTAATGCTTCATTTCAAATCTGAGGATATCTCGAACTATGCATTCTGTGAATAATTTCATAAGATCATGTCAGGTGAGTTTTGAGAGAAGACTAAAAGGTCAATAAAATATGTCATTAGCATCTTATCAAACACCCATTTGCAGTCTGAACTGCTCAATTAATGCTCTATTGTTCTCAATCAACGAACTTTTCACAACTCTGCCGGTATGAGACTTAATCTTCATTATTCTTTTCTCATTCTTTTGTTTGTATTCAGCCATTATAGACTTTATTCTAGAATTAAATGGCTTGCCAATCAACACCACTTTCATCCCACTTTACATTAAAGGCTTCAGATAATAGGTAGATTAAAGAAAACAAAACAAAAATGTATTATTGGGACCTTATGTGAATTATTTTAACAAAATAGATCGTGAAATAGAATATAGATCCTGGTGCAACAGGTGCATTAGAGATACAATTAGCATCAAGCTACATAACACAATTAAAAAAAATTATCACACTTTCAATCAACTCACTTCAAACTACCATCGAGTGTTTGTATTACCTTCCGCTCGCGATCTAATGTGGATTAGGATCGCTTAGGATTTATAATGTAAACATCCATTATTGATATGAAAATAGCCCAAATCGCATGAAAATAACAAACCATATACCTTCGTTATCGTGTGTTCCCTTTCGAAAACTGCTGACTGGTATTTTGTCACTAGACGCTATAGGAACTCCAAAATATTGAAGCCTTTTATTAAAAACACAGTGCAACTGCACAACCATAACAGTGCAGAGCTCTGCACGCGCTCATTGGCTGGGCAGTGGGAACTGCATGAACCTATGGCAATGCGGCGTATCTGTGCGAACCAATTATTCCCGCCGAATAGAGGGCAGAGCCTGCCAAAATGGGCAGGGCATCTGCCTATATAAGCGGCTCGTTTCGCCATAGGATTCAGATTTATTCTCCTTCAGTGACGATCATCTTCGCTGATTCTTCTGCAAGAAAGCCTTCTCGCCATCGGAAAAAACCCAGCAGCGGAACAAGCTGAATCTTCGCTGCAGCAGACTTCAGCGGCGGGCAGCCCCTCTGTTCAGCGCGCGCTCCAGCAAGCTGACTTAGCGCTGCTCTCAGCTGTTCACCGTTCCCCTGCAGCCATCCGGCGAGCGCTCTAAAAAGCAAATTTTTGCCCCCCTGCCGTCTACGAGCAAAAACGAAGCAAGAGCTGGAATGGACGGCGAACTGTTCCACGTCCTTTCAAAAGCCGTCGAAGAGCTCTGCCTCGATTGGCCTCCACCAGAAGAGCCCACACGAAGCTGCCTTGATGAGTGGTTCCTGCCGGGGCACCAGCAGGCCCCTCACCAGGGACTTACGCCGTTCTTTCCAGAGGTTCACGATGAGCTGAAGTCATGGCACGCCCCCTATTCGGCCCACCTTCGCACTTCCGCCACTGCCGCCCTCACCACCATTGATGGCGCAGAGGAAAAAGGCTACGAAAAATGCCCCCCCTCTGGAGGAAGCTGTGGCTGCGCACCTTTGCCCACCCACTCTCATTGGATGGAAGGCCAAAGTGGTTCACCCATCCAAACCATGCAGGGCCACTTCAGCTCTCGCCGGCCGGGCCTACGCATCCGCTGGCCAAGCTGCCTCCGCCCTTCACACCATGGCTGTTCTCCAGGTGTTTCAGGCCATACTCCTCCGGTCTATGGACGAGTCTGGACCAGACCCAGCCGTTTTTCATGACCTACGCAGTGCCACTGACCTTGCCCTGCGCGCCATGAAAACCACCGCCCAAGCTATAGGAAAAGCCATGGCCAGCCTAGTGGTGCTTGAGCGCCACCTTTGGCTCAATCTCACAGAGATCAAGGATGCAGTCAAGACTGCCTTCCTCAACTCCCCGGTTTCCACCACTGGTCCCACAGCGTCTAGCGACGCAATACTCATTCCTGTTATTCTCAGGGAACCGAGGTTACGTCAGTAACCGAGTATCGTTTTATTAGCTGCTTCTTTCACGTGTTGAAACGTTTCTTTGGTTCATTCTTCACGGAGCACTGGACGAGGAACTTGTGTACAGAACCGCGTCATGCAGAAGATCTGACGCAAATCAGGAACAGACAGCACTCGCTGTTTTAGCTCTTCAGATCGCATAATTCGGTGGTAAATGAATATAAATGGTATTCTGCATGACAAAATATTTTGCAAACGTGATAAATCTATATTTCTCCAAATATGTGCACTTTTGAACTAAGAGCCCTAAATATTGTCTAGGACATGTATGTGAACACAAATAAAATGCATCAGATGTGAGTGAATTCATATGAGTAATGATTCTATTCAAAATATCAAATTACAGATCGATTATTTTACACTGCTGACATAAATTAAAAAATGTGTCACTGCAACCTAGTTTTATCATAAACAGTGGTCAAATGTTGAAGCTGGAGTCTTTAATCTTTCTAATGATATTCAATTTGTCCAGATAAAGAAAGAGTGTGATGTTTTAACGTTCAGTAACAACAAAATCTGGGGCCATCGGTGCTCATTGAACATTAAGGGGCTAATTTTACAATTTATGCGTGTCTGTCATTTTTGGAGCTTGTCAGTACATTTTGTGTTCAATGAAATAAGTCATACAGGTATATGCATGTACAGGTACAGTATGAGGGACATTTTGGGTGAACTAGCCCCTGACTTTAGTCAGCAGGAAATTCTTTTCTTTGGGATCCAGAGCAGGTATAAGAAGATTGAAGCCAGATCACTGCAATCTTTAACGGACTGTCAGAGAAATGTGACCTCTCTCTTGGGAACTGTACACAATCAAAGGTACAGAGCACAAAACACAGCATTAGAATGCAACAGGTTCTTTTTTCCTGCTTTGTCTATGAACCATGTCTAAAAATATAATCACCAGTTAAGCAGATAAAATAACACTTCTCACTTTTAATCTAAATGGTTATTATAGCTGAGCTGCAGCAAATGAACCATGCTGCTCTGCATGTAGGTTGGTGCATTTGGAGCAGTTCCAGAACTCAGTGGTGCAGCAGTTGGAATGTTTGGAGCAGGACTGTCTGTCTCTCAAAACCATTGAGAAGGAGACTGTGGTCTGTCTCAGTTTCTCAATACAATGGGCACATTTTCATATAAAGTAGATTCTTCAAAGGCAAACTGAAATGTTTATATACTCAGCAAAAAAAGAAACCTCCTCCCATTTATAGGTAAATATTTGTATGAACATAAAAAGATTCAACAACCGAGACATAAACTAAACAAGTTTCACAGACACTTGACAAACTAAAATTAAATAATGAGTCTCTGGAGGGGGAGGGGCATTATCAAAAGTAATAGTCTGTATCTGTGACCAACAGCTGCTTTAAGTATTACAGAGCAATAGCATCTCTTCCTCATGGACTACACTAGATTTGCTAGTTCTTCCTGTGAGATGTTACTCCACTCTACATGTTCTCGAACATGTCTTGGGGACATATGGTTACATGTGGTTTGGCACTGCAAGGGCGATCAGCTGTCCTTCCTGTCTCCCTGTAGCATGGTCTTATAGGCGTCTTACATTACGGACATTGCAGTTTATTGCTTTTGATGTTTTTCAGAGTTAGTAGAGAGGTCTCTCTATGGCTTGTTTCCACTGAGCGTTGTGGTACAGTACAGTACGATTCGGGACCGTAAACCCTGATTTTGTAAAACCCTGTTTTTTTTTTTTTGTTTTTTTTTTTTTAACAATTTTTTTTTTTTTTTTTTTAAATACAGTATCCCGAAAAAGGGACATTTCTTTTTTTGCTGAGTTTATAGTCTCCTGAACAAAACATATTTAATAGCAGAAGTCTGTTGATGAAGTGCTGTTCTTTGTCGTCATACACTCTTGGTCTTGTTTTAGAATTTCTGGCAGTCGGAGTCTGACACAGTTCGGGCATTCTGTGATGGACAGCATAAGAGGTAGAAAAGTCTACGCCTACTTTATCATGTGTGCTTGACAAAATGAACATGCTGTTTTGGTCACACTTTATATTAGGTGTCTCTAATATGTACTTGCATCAAAAAATAAGTGTTCATGTACACTTTTGCTGCTACTGAGGTGGTATACGGGTAATGTTAGGGACAGGTTTAATGGTGTGGGTAGGTTTAAGGGTGTGTAAAGAGGTAGGGGAAGGGTCAACAGTGTAATTATAGATGTAATTACTGAAATTAATTACAGATTACATGCAGGTATTTAAAAAAAAAAAAAATAAGTACAATGTAAAAACTAAGTGCATTGTGTCAAATAATTAATTTAAATGTTAGTACATAGTAGTTAAAACACCTAATATAAAGTGGGACTGTTTTTGTCTGTAAATTGAGAGAAGGGTTTTTTTCATGTGACCAATGCAAGTTCTTAAAAGAGCTTCTAATCTCCCATGGCAGGTTGGATTCTCTCCTAATCCCTCATGCGAGTGCTGAAGCGACATTTAGTCTATCAGCGAGAAGAGATGTCAAAATTACTGTGGTAAGTGGTTTGTTCATTATAGCTTGTATTTGCCAGCAATATGTATAGACTTTTTACAGAAAAGAATATCTGACTTCTATTTATAATGTTAGCATGTTTAATTAATTAATTAGCTTGCAATTAAATATTACTTTAGTAAATCATCTGAATTTTCATCTTCTCCAGCCAGCCTCTCCTCGAGGACAATCATCCATTGTTGCCCTATCTGGGACCACCACCGCAGATCCCTCATAGGACTTTACACTTAATTCTTTTTCTTTCATATTCCTTTATTTTGTCTGTCTGAAACATCTACTCCTGATTAAAACAATTTGATTGTTGTTCTAAGTGTATTATATATTAAACATCACACAACATCATTTGATACTTCAAGTGCTTTATTTAGTTTGTTAGTATGAAGACAATTAAGGTTTTATATGTGCTCTATTTTAAAAAAATAAAATAAAAATAAAAAGAGAGAAAAAAAAAGGAACAAATTACAGGTTTGCACCAAAGACAAAGTTGTGTCTTTGGGTCATCTATACATGCTAACCTACTTTTAAAATTTGACAATTAACATTTAGCAGATAATACACAGTTAAAATGTACAATCTTTATCTTCTGGTAAAAGAAATTTAAAAAATACTGACGACTCAGCCTGTACTCATGACAGTCCAATAAAATGCACTTTAGAATGAGTGTGTTTGTTGCTTGTAGCACCTGCCAAGATCAGCAATAGGATGTAGCAGAACATGGTTCATGGCTGTGGCATTAATATAGGGTATGTTCCTTTGTTTAAACTGTGAATAACCTCTTTGATACCCTTAACATCCTGTTGCAATAGGATATACAAAATTGCATTTGTCAAACAACTTCATGGGGTCTTTAACACAAAGTCCAAAAAATGTTTTTCACATAGCATTTATCATGAAACTTGACATCTGTACACAACAATCCATGTCTGGCTGATAATGAAGATTTGAAAAGGTGTCTTAGTGCTACTTTATGGTGTATATAAGATCCTTCATACCAATATATTCAATTACACTAAACCGTTATATCAGCAGATCAGATAAAGGATTGTAGCCTATGGCATCTTTTGTTGAACAATACATTTATATAGTGTAGTGATTTAGGGAAAAATTATAGAATATTTCCTTGCCATTAGAGATAAACTAGCAAAGATGCGTAATAAAGTAGATACTGTACTCCATAACAGAGGCATTTATTTTGAACAAAATTATTGTACAGCATTCAGATAGCTCAGTTTATGAGACTTGAGTGGAACATATGTAAAACAAAGATACAAAAAGTTCTATTCTAATTTTAAAAATCGCAGTTTGATTATCAGATGATTGGCTGCTATTACGCTAATATTCAGCATAACTGGGCTGAGACGATCCATTCTATTGGTCATGTCGTGGCATCACTGCAGCTTCTGTTTGGAGTTGACACCGTTGAGAGAGAATGAAAGGCCATTCAAATGATTTTTAAATTCTCCAACCTTAGCCATTCTGCCACTCTCCAGCCTTCTCTTTTTGTATGTCTGCAGAGAACAGCCATTTATTGCTTAACAATTGATAAGAATGGAAGCATGAGAGCATACATACATTAAGCATAACCCAAATCACCAGATGGTATTTAATGCAGAGCGAATTAAAATGAATGATCTAACCAATTTCACAATTTTTGATTAGCAAGTGGCATTGTCACTAACTTAGCAGGCACCATAGGGCCATGGCCCCATGACAGACAATATTTAGATTCAATATATGCAGTATTCAGTATTGCCAAGTCATCCTTGCCATCAAATTCGTCAGAGACTGCTTTTGTCAGGCTTGGTCTGAAGAGAATGTTTACCTTTTTTGCCATTTTATCACTGGTACTGTCACCAAACTCTCAGGCCACAGACCACCATATATATTTTTTTAATATGCCTAACCAGGGGTGGGCGACTTCTTTTGAAAGACGACAATTGGAGGTTTATTTTTTGTAATTCCAGAATTAATATAAGTAAAAAAAGTATAATGTAATGAGAATGATTTTTTGCTTAACATATTTTTATCATTAAAAATAATAATAAAGATGCCTGTGACACCTAGAAATACACTGGGGCCAAAGCCACTAGTCTTACAAGTCTTTTGAGGATGATATAACAAAAAAAAGAGGTTCCTGCAAGGTTTTTTTCTCTGACTAGTGCCTTTTCCAAAAATGGCCACTTGGAGCTCCAAAGTGCCCTTTGGTAACGTCTAGGTTACTAATGTAACCCCTGTTCTCTGAAGGAGGGAACAGAGACATTATGTCAGAACTGAACTGACGAATTAGGACCTCGCCCAATCACCTTTGAGAGGTAACCAAACAAGCCAATGCACATTGGCGAGTGAGATTTGCATCGCAAGTCACTCCCCCACTTCCAGGTATATAAGGTAGCGTGTGAATACTCACATTAACTTTTCTGCTGAGCAGCCGAGCAGGGTCCTGGCTGTGCCAGCGGAGGTACAGTAGTTGTGGCAACGGGACTTAACGTCTCCATTCCCTCCTTCAGGGAACGGGGGTTACATTAGTAGCCTAGATATTCCCTAGATTAGTCAGTCACGTTCGACGTTACGTCAGAACTGAACTGATGAATTGGGATCTCTATGGAAGACACCACAACTCTGAGCAAGCCGTCTGATCCCTGTTGGGGTGGAAGGGACAGGGCTGTCCACAGAGAATGTCAATCACTGACGTTCAAATTTTAACCCTGTACAGTGATACTATTGGATAACACTGAAAAAGCGTGCCCATTCCACTGGAAAGGGACGCTACGGAGACCACATCCTACCCATAGGGAGGTGACGTGGAGTTACACACATGGATTGACCATCAGGGCAGTGCTATATATGGAAGATCTCTGTGGTAGATCCCACCTTGTGCAGGGGTGGAGTCAATACCGTCTACAGAGATGGCAGAGCGAACTCTGCCGAGGGAAAGACACGGGCTAACTGACAGGGAAGCTGTACCGTGAGAAAATACACACATGGGATCACCTAAAAAGGGGAATCACACATATGGGCTAATATCATATCTAATCTAGTACAGGGACTGACCAACCGGGCCTACACACAATTACTATACCTGCCGTCAGATGCCTCCGCCGCATCTGACTGCCGAGGATGCTGGAGGAAGTCCCCCAGGGTTCACCAGCCAGGGAATTCACCTGAGGAGCAGAATAAGCGCTCATGTCCCGTCCTCAGAGGGGAATGGCGCAGCAAGTGAGACACCGAGCCGTCCTTCCCGCATATTATCTGTTTTTACACAACACATGAGAAGACACCAGCTCTGCTCGGAGATTGTAGAATCTTGCGAATGTGTTGGGTGTCGCCCAGCGCGCAGCTCTGCATATGTCTGCCAGAGAGGTTCGTCTTGGGATTGGTACGCCAAGACGATGGCTTCCACTATCCAGTGGGCCAACCTTCTGACTTTCCCTTCTGCTTGCCTTAGCAGACAAAGAGCTTTTCTGAGGTTCTGAATCTCTGCGTGCGGTCCACGTACAAACACAAGGGGCCCTATTTTAACGATCTGAGCGCTAAAGCGCATGGCGCAAGTGCATGTCTGAATCCACTTTTGCTAGTTTAATGATGGGAAAAATGGCCGGCGCATGGTCTAAAAGGGTTGTACCTAGTCTCTTAATGAGTCATGGGTGTGTTTTGGGCATAACATGCAATAAATCAATCAGTCTCATATTCTTCTCCAGAGAGGAAACGGATCTGCTCGTCCAATGACGCTTTCTTGCTTGTCATTACTGCAAATAGGTAGGCTAATTCTGAGACATGCAATGACTATCCATAATGACATGTAACATTATTATTGTGTACATAAATATAAAAATGCCTACATTAATCCTTTAATTTTTCATATTTAAAAATGTTTGTGTGCTGCTGCGCATCCCTGTGTGCAATACACATGTACACGTGTTGTGTACCCACCTGTAGGTGCATATTACTAACGCGCCCTTTAAACAACACAAAAAATACTGCACTATTGACTTTAGACCAGGTTTTTGTTGGTCAGTGGCACAGTCATTTCAGTTGCCTCAAAATATCAACGCACCAACAATGCGCCTGAACACACCTCATTTTCACCTCATTATTTAAACAACGTGGCGCAGGACGTGAAAATAACTGCATCGGACTGAAACTAGCAAAAAACACTTGTCACGCCTGGTCCCAGGAGGGGATGAGGCTTGACCGAGGAGAATTCACTCCTCTGGCACCTTTCAGGAACCTGATGACCAAGTTGTGTTTCCCCAGAGACTGAACGTCTACTGCATCGTGGTGTGCAGCAATAACGGCAACATACAATTTCAAGGTGGAGGGAGACAGCCTTCGCGCCAACCTGTCTTGCAGGAAAGAAAGCACGATATTGACCAGGCACATATGGGGGTCTTCCCTGTGGGAAGAACACCACTCAACGAAGAGGTTCCACTTCAAAGCATAAGAGCGCCTTATAGAGGGGGCTCTAGCTGAAGTGATAAGTGGCCTACCTCTAGCGGTAGGTCTGGATGTGGGTGCCAGATGGTGCCCCATCCCTGAGAAAGCAGGTCCTTCCTCGGGGGATCCACCAGGAATGGTGTCATGAGGAACCAGGTCCGAGTGGGACAATAAGGCGCAACCATCAAGACCTGCTCCTGGTCCTCCCTGACCTTGCACAGTGTCTGTGCGAGCAGGCTCACTGAGGGAAACGCATACTTGCGTAGGCCCCGGGGCCTACTGTGGGCCAGTGCATCCATGCCAAGGATCCCTTAGGTCAGGGAATAGAACAACTGGCAGTGGGTTATCTCAGAGGACAACCTGGCAGAAAAAGGTGCCTTCCATGACTTCGCGACCTCCTCATGAACTTCCGGGAAGAATGGCACTGGAGCGGGACGCTGCTGTTCAGCACGCCTCGCCCCAAGATACCAATCGTCCAACCGCAGAGGTTCAGGACATGGTGGAGGGTTCCACTCGAGCCCTACACTTGTGGTGGCTCGGAAAATCATGGCAGTCAGCTCCGGGTCGGACTCGAACAATGCTACTCTCCCCGAAAGGGGGCAGCACAGCCGAATCTTCATCCCCAGAGGACTCTAGCCTGCCCTCCGCTGCAGCAATCGACATCCGGTCTGCCGCAGGAGCCCCGAATGAGATGCTAGGTCCTCCATGAGAAGGACCAGCAACTACAGCCAGAAGCTCCACAGCCTGCGATTGGGGGAAAAAAAAAAGAAGTGGGAGGGCTGCGGAGATTCACCCGGCGGGAGCACTCCCACTGTGATCCTCAGATCACTGTGTATTAACCGTAGTGGCCCTCTGCTGTGCAGAAGAACCAGATTGGGCAAGGGGACTCCACCTCTTTCGAGGTATCTTAGTCTTGATCTCAACATCACGATGGTCATCTTCCCACAGTGGGTGCATGACTCAACGAACACCACCTCAGCATGCTAATGGCCTAGACGCGTGAGGCCGAGATCATGGCTGTCAGACGGGGCCAGGAAACGACCACACATGGGTGGAATGAAGTCTTTAAAAAGACGCAACGTCACACCCGTGTTTACTCTTTTAGGGAAAATTGTTCTTGCGATGTTGAAGTGCCCAGGGGAACAGCTGCTGCTCTTGACCGTGCACACACTCAGCAACCGCCGCTGGAACGCGCTGTCACACCAACACACAAACAGCTTCCCTCTTGTTCCGTAGACACACTGAACGATGATTGAGAGCAGAGTGAAGACAAACGTCTGCTCGGCTCTGAAGCAAAAGCTTAATGTGAGTATTTGCACACTGCCTTATATACTAGCGGGGGAAGCAGCTTGTGATGCAAATCTCACTCACCAATGTGCATTGACTTGTTCTCTTACCACTCAAAGGTGATTGGGCTCTCAGGCAAGATACAAATTCGTCAGTTCAGTTCAGACGTAACATTGAATGTGACTGAGAGGGAACAAAATGATCTGAGGGCTAAAGAATGCTGTTATAGTTACTTTTACATGTGCCACATACAGTGGGGAGAACAAGTATTTGATACACTGCCGATTTTGCAGGTTTGCCCACTTACAAAGCATGTAGAGGTCTGTAATTTTTATCATAGGTACACTTCAACTGTGAGACGGAATCTAAAACAAAAATCCAGAAAATCACATTGTATGATTTTTAAATAATTAATTTGCATTTTATTGCATGACATAAGTATTTGATCACCTACCAACCAGTAAGAATTCCGGCTCTCACAGACCTGTTAGTTTTTCTTTAAGAAGCCCTCCTGTTCTCCACTCATTACCTGTATTAACTGCACCTGTTTGAACTCGTTACCTGTATAAAAGACACATGTCCACACACTCAATCAAACAGACTCCAACCTCTCCACAATGGCCAAGACCAGAGAGCTGTGTAAGGACATCAGGGATAAAATTGTAGACCTGCACAAGGCTGGGATGGGCTACAGGACAATAGGCAAGCAGCTTGGTGAGAAGGCAACAACTGTTGGCACAATTATTAGAAAATGGAAGAAGTTCAAGATGACGGTCAATCTCCCTCGGTCTGGGGCACCATGCAAGATCTCACCTCGTGGGGCATCAATGATCATAAGGAAGGTGAGGGATCAGCCCAGAACTACACGGCAGGACCTGGTCAATGACCTGAAGAGAGCTGGGACCACAGTCTCAAAGAAAACCATTAGTAACACACTACGCCGTCATGGATTAAAATCCTGCAGCACATGTCCAGGCCCGTCTGAAGTTTGCCAATGACCATCTGGATGATCCAGAGGAGGAATGGGAGAAGGTCATGTGGTCTGATGAGACAAAAATAGAGCTTTTTGGTCTAAACTCCACTCGCCGTGTTTGGAGGAAGAAGGATGAGTACAACCCCAAGAACACCATCCCAACCGTGAAGCATGGAGGTGGAAACATCATTCTTTGGGGATGCTTTTCTGCAAAGGGGACAGGACGACTGCACCGTATTGAGGGGAGGATGGATGGGGCCATGTATCGCGAGATCTTGGCCAACAACCTCCTTCCCTCAGTAAGAGCATTGAAGATGGGTCGTGACTGGGTCTTCCAGCATGACAACGACCCGAAACACACAGCCAGGGCAACTAAGGAGTGGCTCCGTAAGAAGCATCTCAAGGTCCTGGAGTGGCCTAGCCAGTCTCCAGACCTGAACCCAATAGAAAATCTTTGGAGCGAGCTGAAAGTCTGTATTGCCCAGCGACAGCCCCGAAACCTGAAGGATCTGGAGAAGGTCTGTATGGAGGAGTGGGCCAAAATCCCTGCTGCAGTGTGTGCAAACCTGGTCAAGAACTACAGGAAATGTATGATCTCTGTAATTGCAAACAAAGGTTTCTGTACCAAATATTAAGTTCTGCTTTACTGATGTATCAAATACTTATGTCATACAATAAAATGCAAATGAATTACTTAAAAATCATACAATGTGATTTTCTGGATTTTTGTTTTAGATTCCGTCACTCACAGTTGAAGAGTACCTATGATAAAAATTACAGACTTCTACATGCTTTGTAAGTGGGCAAACCTGCAAAATCGGCAGTGTATCAAATACTTGTTCTCCCCACTGTATACTAAATCATTCTTTAAAAAATGTAAAATAATTACAATTTCATGATGTTAAAAGTCCTTTAATTAGTCCCGTATGAAGTCCCGTTTTGATTTTTGCATGTTGTCATTTGTACTTCTGACACAAATTACAATATTACTGTTGCTAGAGCATCTATATAGTAAAACAGACACCGCAGATTGACACTGAACCCTTAGAACTTTCAAAATATGTATAATTTCCTTAATATCCTTAATTTTCCTTAACATCCTTAATATTTCTAGACTGTAGTCTGAATAGTAAATGTATACTATGGTAAAGTGACATCAAGCCCATGGTCAGGTCAGTGCGTCTCAAGGGCACCACCCCAGTGACTTTTATTTTTTTATTTTTTATTATTTATTTTTTTCCCCTATTTTTTAGTGCGTGCAGAGTTTAGCTTTGGCCCTATTCAAACACACCTGCCTGTAACTTTCAAGTAATTGTGAAGACTCTGATTAGATTTTTAAGGTGTGTTGGATTAGAGTTGGAACTAAACTCTGCAGGATAGTGGACCTTGAGGGCCAGAGTCGCCCACTATTTCTTACTTGGTGGCATTGTCATTAAGTTTATATTTCTTGAAGAATAGGTCAAAAATTAAAAATCCATTTTTTTTTTTTCTCAGTGAGGTCACAAGATAATCTGACCCAATTTTGAAGAGTAGACTACATTTGTAGAAGTTCTCACCTGCATGTAGAAGTTGACAAACAGGACGACAAGTGTGCACATGTAGAAGGTCTGAAATTTCAGACAGCCCAGAGGGTAGCCACAAGGAACGACCCATGCACTTACTGTGTGTGTTATAGTCAATACAAACTGAACCTGAGACAAAGAACAGAGTAGGAAAGAAAGTTTATTCAAGAGTGCTATTAGTATACTTCTATAGATAAGTATACTTCTTTCAGTCTACTTTTTATGTACTTCTCAGAAAAATACTCAAAATTACACAAGTATACTTGACTTATCCTGACAGAAAAGTCTAAATATATTTGGCCTATACTTGTATTCAATATTTTGATCGAGATACTGTATACTTAAAAATATAATTAAGTATTCTAAGGATACTTGTAGTTGTTTACTCTTTTGATTGAGTAGCCTATTAAATAAATTTTTCCACGTTTTACATACTGTCATATAAACTTGTATTGTTTGAAAATATTGATTTATAAAGAAAATATGTTCCTAATTTGGAGTATGCCAGTTTTTGTGTAGTCCACTTATAGTGTACATAGGAATTTATGTCAAATCTACCTAACACTTTCCCCGCCATTGACAACATTTTCGAGAAGAGTATGTCTGCAGCCCACAGTATTTTAAACCATGCCCCTCTAAGTTACGCCTATTACTACAAGTTATGCCTCCCGTGAATAAACAAGCTGGATGTCATTGACTAAAACAATCTTTTAAAATAAATTATTTTGTTTTATGTATGAAAGGTTTGTCAGGCTATAACTTCTATTGCTTTCTAATACAAACTGTGAAATATGAAATAACAGCTATTAATAGAACATAAAATAAATTATACAATCATATTAATACAGACTAATTATGGATAAAAACCTACCCCCAAACTCTAAACCTTACCATAAACCCACACCTTCCATAAAATTAAAATGTACTGTAGTTTCTCATAACTAAAATACTTTAAAAACTGAGAAAAACAAACAGGATGACTTACGGTGTCTGGTGATCTATGTAATATGATCTGTATGCCTTATTACTAGGTGGCAATAGCTTAAAAAGCGAGGAGAGTGATGTAGAAGAACAGCAGTACTAGTGACGACATCAGCAATTCCAGAGGGAGGGGCTCTGATGACATCCCGAATGGCTGTTTCATTGTAGGGGGCGTAACTTGTAGTAGGGGCGTGGTTTGTAGTACTGCGGGACGCAGTCGAACACACTTGGAATTTTCACTGTTATAAGGTAGGGGGTACTATTAAGCATCTTCTGTGTACAGAATCTTAGGATCAAAACACAGGCGAAGAAGCAGCAGAAACAAGCGATAAAATCCTTGCTTATACACATGTAAATAAATGTGATCATTAAACATTAAACAGCATATAATCAAAACTGCCCGCTGTCACAATAGACTTTGAGCACAGCAATGGTCGTAATATGACATCACGCTCTGCAGCGTCTTTTTTATGAACATAAATTAAACATATAACAAATTGTAATACATTCAAAATGTAAAAAATGTACAATCGACTTTACTTCACAAATATCTTTCTTTTAATTCAGTTAAGTGGTCACGCCGCGACGTATCGATCTTCTACTGGTCACGTCTTCACGTGATGCAAATTTGCAAGTCAGAGTTCATCAGACTTGAACTTTAACAAAGCCACTTGAAGGCAAGCCTGCAACCCTGGCTTGCAAAAAAGCGCAACACCTGCTAACACTGTGGTACGCAGGGAAGGAGACGAGGCCTTTTTTTAAATGGATGCCAATGGAGATATCGTTATGGAGATAGATATAGTTTACACCAAAAAAAATGCTGTTTTATAAGAGATGTCATGGTGCAACAGGTATGATTCAATTTACAGCACTTCTCATTAATTTCTATTGACTGTCGCACAAGTCTAAATGAAATTCAATGACATCAAGGCTGTAATGTGATTGGTTATCAAGGCACACGCGATCCAAGGTAGCCGATACACTTTCTCCAATGGTAGAGCCACAGACCCTTGAATCTCCCAATAATAAGACCATATCTGACTTTGGAACGCAGCAAAATATGAAACTTTTCACATGAGCTTGCGTGTCCGGTCTTACGCATTTGCATGCGCATAAATGGAAGTCAATGGAACGAAAAGTGTACTGTGACCACCCCTTAACGTTACTGAACAAAATGTCATCCCAGGAAGAGGTATAGGACTGTGCAAGCTTTGGGGGTGTTGATGCAAGCAATCTACTCCATCTATGTTTGTGAAAAAACGATCCAGACGATGTCTTTGACACGGTTTTCTCAGCTTTTTGTTCAAAAATATATGTGTGTGCAATGTATGAACATGCAATATATAAAAAAAGAATATAACAGCACAGACAACAAAATTTTTTGGGGGACATAAAAATGTTGTCAAAAATTATAAAATGCTGGCGTTTGCTGGAAACTAAAAAATAAACGCTGGCGGGGAAAGAGTTAAAGTACAGTTAAAGGTAAATTTCAAGTATAAAAATAAATATCTAAATAGGAACATAGTAGTATACATCAAGTGCAAAAATAATATATAAATAGTAAACTATGGCCTGGTTTTATAGACCATAGATTAAGCCAGGATTAGACTTTAGTTCAATTAGGACATTTAAGTAGCTTTTATAAATGTGCCTTAGAAAAACATATTACCAGTGTGCCTCTTGGGACTAAAAAATGGCAGTGAGATATTTTAAGATATGTCAGTGCAAGTTGCTTTCAGTTAAAACAGCGCAAACATGCATTTTAGTGTGGGACTAGGTTTAAGGCGTGCCTGTGAAACCAGGGGTAAAAGTATTATGTTAAGTTAACTTAATGAAAACTTACAATACTTTCAGTATAAAACTACTAAACTAGTATTTTACTGAGAGTATACGTCAAAGTGTACTTCTATAAACTAAATGTCCTATTTAACTAATAAACTTTCAGTATTCCTATAAATTCATTTGTAGTATAGTTGAAGTACAACCGAAAACCATAATTGTAAACTACTTTTATACACTTTCCCCCGGTTTCACAGACAAAGCTTAACTGTTTTTTTTTTTTTCTAAAGCATGTTTATAAAAGCTACTTAAATGGAACTAAGCCTAATCCTGACTTAATCTAAGCCCTGTCTGTGAAACCAGGCCTAAAAGTGGGCCAGTTTAGTCCCAAGTAGTATTGAAATAGTACACTTACAGTTATACTACTAGTACATTGATATTAGTATACCTACTACTTTAAATTATACTTAAAATATACTTGAACTTTAAGTATACTAAATAAAATTAACTTGAAGTATAGTTATTTTTTGTAAGGGAGAATGGCAGAGGGAAGGTCTCATAAATTCTGTAAGCATGAAAATGTGAAGGGAAATGGAAATCTAAGAGCAGAGTGTTGGATAGAGAGTTTGCACACTGACCAGCTGAGCCTGGGTGAGGTAGCGTTTCCACCACAGATATTTGTGCATGGATGGGATGGTTGCCAGACCATAGTAAGAATACATGAGGATATGGATGAAGCTGTTTAGCATCGGTCCAAAGAAACCTGGACAAAGATTTTGCATTATATAGCTTGAACTGAATCATCATGCCACTTGATAACAAGCAAGATTATGTGTCAAATAAACACATTATATATAAAAATGTTTATCTGACATATTGTCAAATATATATTCAATACTGTTATATGTATGTTCCCTGTTGTAGTGGAGGGAATGTTCCCTGTATAGTTTGTTATCATAGTTTCCTTGGCCAGTTTTGTAGTCCCTTTGTTGATTGGGTTTCTTTGATATCCCCCTAGGTGTGCCTTGTTTACTTGTTACCCTCGTTAGCCCTGGGTATACTGCATGTATAGCTCTTGTGTTTCCCATGTTGTTTGTCAGGTCTTGTCCTTCTAAGGCTGTGATGTTGGTGTTCTCAGTTCAGTCTACTTGTGTTTTGTTTATCAGTTTTTAAGTTATTTGTATTTTGTTAAACATTCTGCATATAGATCCAACCCTCCCTCGACTCTGTCTCTGGAATGGCATTTGTCCCACAGTAAATTCAAAGTTATATTATATGTTCACTATTTGAATTTTTTTTTTTTCCTATATATAGATATATATATATAAATACACCGATCAGGCATAACATTATGACCACCTTCCTAATATTGTGTTGGTCCCCCTTTTGCTGCCAAAACCCCTGACCCCAGCCCTGACCTGGAGATCTGGAGAATTTGGAGGCCAATTCAACACCTCAAACTCGTTGTTGTGCTCCTCAAACCATTCCTGAACCATTTTTGCTTTGTGGCAGGGCGCATTATCCTGCTGAAAGAGGCCACAGCCACCAGGGAATACCGTTTCCATGAAAGGGTGTACATGGTCTGCAACAATGTTTAGGTAGGTGGTACGTGGTACGTGTCAAAGTAACATCCACATGGATGGCAGGACCCAAGGTTTCCCACCAGAACATTGCCCAAAGCATCACACTACCTCCGCCGGCTTGCCTTCTTTCCATAGTGCATCCTGGTGCCATGTGTTCCCCAGGTAAGCAACGCACACGCACACGGCCATCCACGTGATATAAAAGAAAATGTTATTCATCAGACCAGGCCACCTTCTTTAATTGCTCCGTGGTCCAGTTTTGATGCTCACGTGCCCACTGTTGGCGCTTTCGGCGGTGGACGAGTCAGAATGGGCACCCTGACTGCGGCTATGCAGCCCCATACGCAACAAACTGCGATGCACTGTGTATTCTGACACCTTTCTATCAGAACCAGCATTAACTTCTTGAGCAATTTGAGCTACAGTAGCTCGCCTGTTTGATCGGAGCACACGGGCCAGCCTTCACTCCCCACGTGCATCAATGAGCCTTGGCCGCTCATGACCCTGTCACCAGTTCACCACTGTCCCTTCCTTGGACCACTTTTGATAGATACTGACCACTGCAGACCAGGAACACCCCACAAGAGCTGCAGTTTTGGAGATGCTCTGACCCAGTCGTCTAAGCCATCACAATTTGGCCCTTGTCAAACTCTCTCAGATCCTTTATGCTTGCCCATTTTGCCTGCTTCTAACACATCAACTTTGAGGACAAAATGTTTACTTGCTGCCTTATACAGTGGGGAGAACAAGTATTTGATACACTGCCGATTTTGCAGGTTTGCCTACTTACAAAGCATGTAGAAGTCTGTAATTTTTATCATAGGTACACTTCAACTGTGAGAGACGGAATCTAAAACAAAAATCCAGAAAATCACATTGTATGGTTTTTAAATAATTAATTTGCATTTTATTGCATGACATAAGTATTTGATCACCTTCCAAGCAGTAAGAACTCTGGCTCTCACAGACCTGTTAGTTTTTCTTTAAGAAGCCCTCCT
Organism: Coreius guichenoti; assembly: GCA_039654105.1. Classification (NCBI taxonomy): domain Eukaryota; kingdom Metazoa; phylum Chordata; class Actinopteri; order Cypriniformes; family Gobionidae; genus Coreius; species Coreius guichenoti. The sequence goes on from CM077189.1 coordinate 11,809,950, forward strand.
GTTCTCCACTCATTACCTGTATTAACTGCACCTGTTTGAACTCATTACCTGTATAAAAGACATCTGTCCACACACTCAATCAAACAGACTCCAACCTCTCCACAATGGCCAAGACCAGAGAGCTGTGTAAGGACATCAGGGATAAAATTGAGGTGAGATCTTGCATGGTGCCCCAGACCGAGGGAGATTGACCGTCATCTTGAACTTCTTCCATTTTCTAATAATTGTGCCAACAGTTGTTGCCTTCTCACCAAGCTGCTTGCCTATTGTCCTGTAGCCCATCCCAGCCTTGTGCAGGTCTACAATTTTATCCCTGATGTCCTTACAGCTCTCTGGTCTTGGCCATTGTGGAGAGGTTGGAGCCTGTTTGATTGAGTGTGTGGACAGGTGTCTTTTATACAGGTAACGAGTTCAAACAGGTGCAGTTAATACAGGTAATGAGTGGAGAACAGGAGGGCTTCTTAAAGAAAAACTAACAGGTATGTGAGAGCCGGAATTCTTACTGGTTGGTAAGTGATCAAATACTTATGTCATGCAATAAAAAATAAATTATTTAAAAATCATACAATGTGATTTTCTGGATTTTTGTTTTAGATTCCGTCTCTCACAGTTGGAGTGTACCTATGATAAAAATTACAGACTTCTACATGCTTTGTAAGTGGACAAACCTGCAAAATCGGCAGTGTATCAAATACTTGTTCTCCCCACTGTATATCCCACCTACTAACAGGTGCCGTGATGAAAAGATAATCAGTGTTCACTTCACCTGTCAGTAATGTTATGCCTGATCGGTGTATATACAGTCATACAGCGTGTAGTAGTCTAAATCTACATAATAATAATAATAATAATAATGTTGTCATCTACATTATTATATGCTGGCTATTGTTAAAACATAAAGCTAAGCCTAAGCTCATTTTTAGAAACATCATCTTAAAACGATAATAAAACATTACACATTTCCTCACACCCGTTCTGTCTCTTAAACCTGTGACCTTTCATTGATGTAACTTTGTCCTTCAGGCTCACTTACTCTGTCCACAGGGTATCCAGTTGAGGACACACCACCAGATGTTAAACATAGAAGCATGATGATACACATGCAGGAAACTGATCTGGCTGTTTTTCTTCCTTAGTACAATGAAGACGGTGTCCAGGAATTCAATCAGCTTGGAGAAATAGTACCACCAAAGTACTTTTGCTACCTATCCATATAAAACATGTAAAATATTTTGGTGCAAGTTAAATATAATAAGATAATATTTACACACATCAGATGACAAAACCAAATGACCCTACAGTAGCGTTAATGGGTAACACTTTAAAATACTGATCCATAATTAATGAATAACTACACAGGAACAAATGAGTAATGTATTATTAACACTCTAGTAACTACTATTAACTAACAAGAAACTCTGATTAATAAATTAGTAAGTAATAGTGCTTAGTCGAATGTGGTAGTTCACTATTAGTTAACCAATAACTACAATAACTAACTTCACGTAGGAGTTGTGCTTGAATACTATTTAAGGCATACCTCAAACAACATTATGATTAATGTTAATGCAATTATGTGCCAGAATGTGATCATAATGTTGTTTGAGGTATGCCTTAAATAGTATTCAAGCACAACTGTACATATTTACAGACAGACAGACAGATAGATAGATAGATAGATAGATAGATAGATAGATAGATAGATAGATAGATAGATAGATAGATAGATAGATAGATAGATAGATAGATAGATAGATAAACAACAAGCAGCAGAAAGGAATCACAGGAAGTGCTGTTTTTCTTACCCTGATATCTGCTTCACCAGCTTCATGTAATGCCTGACACTGAAGACGGTAACCTGCAGACCAGACTGCTGATATCAGCTACCAAACACATGAAACATAGTGTTAGGTAAGAACAGCTTAAAGGACACTGGACACCAGCAGTTGGGCACCTGTTTTGCTGCTGTACATGTAAACATACATGCATACATACATACATACATACATACTGCGTACACTCACTTACCTCAACCAGCATGTAGAAAGACAACACAGTAATAGAGAAGTTGTACAGCAGTAAAACATTTTTCAGAGAGTATGCTGGTCTGTTTTTCATGTATTTTGTTCCCAGGTAGATTGTTAGGAGGTAGGTGATGGTGAGTAAGAACGTTGGTGTGTAGGAATCCAGCAGGAGCCATCCTCTCACGCGAGTATCTGACATCAAACACACATGTCACATACTGTATACTGCAAATGGTTGACTGGGTAAGGTAAATTTCAAGCATGTTTTTAAAATATATAATAGAGAACTCGCTTCAAATTCTTGTAATAACTTTGGCTTAACCTTTTTAACACGGCCGTGCCATTTTGAAATCAAAAGTAAGCTTGAGGTGAAAAAAAAACCTTGGAATTGAAGGTCAGTGATGTAATTTGGCAGAGGGTGGACCAAATACCGAATAAAACTAGGTTGTTGTGAGTTTTTTTTTTTCTTCTCTTAAATAATTACTAGCACCTGGAGACACATTTCATATAATCTGTAAAATTATCATTTTTAAATCACAACTTCACATCGCATAGAAAAGACTCAAATTATTTATAATTATTGTTTTTTAGATGGTCACATTCCAATAGCCTACTCGTCATATTGGCATTTATTTTGAGTGACTGTTTATTTGTCCATTGGTATGGCAGTGTATAAGAAACAATAACCACTGCCTTATCTAATGTAGCAAAATCAAAAACGTATAATTAAGTTATTAAACTTATTTGCGATCTTAACTTATTTTATTATATTTTATATTCCTCTTAAGTTGGTGTGCCGTTTACTTAAAAACAATTACGTTTAGAGCAGTGGTTCTTAACCTTATTGACTTCAAGCCCCCACATTGTCCACAACAATGTTTGAATATTAAGGTCGGCATGAAATTTAAATTTCTATTTCCTAAATGCAGGAGCCTCTGGTTACCTTAAGGCACCCCTGGCTTCATCACACAGTAAATCAATAAAAAAAAAAAAGGTGTTGATTACAATTGTGTTGATGAGTAAATTGAACACTATACACTATATTTAGTGCTTTGTAATTTGTCTTCACATTAAATAGTTTATGAGAAGCAATTCAGTTGCAAATGAGACAAAACACAGATTCAGATCGCTCCACAAATGCAAATTTGTACAGACAGACCGCAAAGAACGATACTCCTCGTCTTTTTTTTCTTTTTCTTTTTTCTTTTAGGCATTTTCATCTAGACTAAACACTGCAAACAGATGGCGGCTATGTAGTTTACTGATTTACATTATGAAATCGGGAAAAACCCTTAAGAAGCTTCTCTCAAAAGTTAAAACGTGAAAAAGTGAAATTCCTAATATTAATTCCAATAATTTCAAATTATGTTAATTTTTACTTTGTATTGTAGCAAATTCACAGAGGTTGCACAGGACGCATTTATTCACCAACCATGATCGCAAACAAAATGGTAAAGAATCATGTTTGGATTCATTACAGTTCATCACAGAGAAGGTTCGCCCTGCATATTTAGCAGCAAATCGCACACACGGCCTCGTGAATGAACACAGACTGGCTGTATGACACTTTAATTCGAGCAGAATTTCACAACTTCAATATACAACATGTTGGTTGGTGTTGTCAGATCATTAGTGCTTTTTTTGCAATGCACAGAGAGTGTGTGCCCATGGTTTCCATATTGATAAGATTAAGTAAACCACTGGGCAGAAAGCGGGATTTATACATCTGGCAACCCCAAGCAGGAAAGATAGGCTTGTTACCAATGCAAGATAATGGAATTGTCAAAAAAAAAAAATGTTTTCAGGACAAATAATCTGCAAGGCGAATATCGTGAAGATTACTTTTAAAGGGGTCATGAACTGAGAAATCAAATTGTCATTGAGCTTTTGACATAAGAGGTCATCATACTATAAGAATATCCGGTAAGTTTCAGATCTGAAAACTTTCTTGTTAGTCCAAAATCAGCTTTTATTGTAACCAAACCCAGCGAACGACTCATTGTGGAATGTGCCTATCTATAGATAGTTGAAAGACCGCCTCTACAGAAGAAAATCAACACCTACTTCACCATTGCAAATTTGGCCCCGCCCACAGGTGTGTGAGATGACAGGGAGAAAAGAGCGTGTATAGTACAAACGTGCTAAAAGTTTCTGAGAGAGTTCCACATGTAATACTAGCTATTTCATATGCAAAGATGTTACCCTTAATTGTAACATAGAAACTTGCGTTTTCTGTAGTGTACCTATGATAAAAATTACAGACCTCTACATGCTTTGTAAGTAGGAAAACCTGCAAAATCGGCAGTGTATCAAATACTTGTTCTCCCCACTGTATGTCACAACACAGAAAAAAAATATCTGTCACCACTTCGGTTTCATAACTTAAAAAAAAAAAGAGATTAAAAATATTTTTTACTCTACTCAAACTATTTTACAGCTTGTCATAACTAAAACATTTATATTTGTCATAAAGGTTACTTCATATATCAAGGTTTGTCAACCCTGCGGATCTTTAAAGAACCCTGGTTCTTTAAAAGGATACAAACAGTGGTTGAGGGGTACATTAAAATAAGAAACATCTTTATTTTTTTTGTTGTTTTAGCTTATTTTAAAGCTTGTTTTGTCTTATTTGAAATCCTTTTAAGTCATCTTGAGGCCCCCTTGGAAGTATGCTGAAGCCCCATAGTGGCTTGAGAACCTCTGAGTTAGCACCAATCAGGATTGATTCAGTGGAAAAAACTGCACTTTTGACTAAAATTTCATGATATCTAAAGCCCAACCCACTCATAAATCATAGACCTAACATAATTTTCATAATGTGAACCAAAAACTTTAGCTACAATTTAGTGTTTTGTACTTTATGATAGAATATCTAAACCAGCATACGTTCATAACAGAAAAAAAAACTTGATTCAGGGACATTAAGATTTGTACTGTTATAAGTTATAGTTAATGGTGACAAGGAGACTTATCAGAGACTTAACTAAGAGCTGCACGATTAATCGATAAAATATCTCGATTCAGACACCCAAGCAATCTCATTCCTAAATGACAATGATTCACCTGTGTCTATTAAACCTTTGACAAGTATGATCCCAGCAAACATTCAAATCTGCGTTGCCGCTGACCCAGAGAGAGCAGTTGTCATAGGTTTGAAACACACCGTATTGTTATTTCTGTTACAAATATTTATATTATCACAGAAGTATTGGGAGAAAAGTTTATAGTTTGGATATAAACACTGATGTCTACAGTAGCGATCAAAATAGTCGCTAAATCACCTTTTGAAAGTAACATGGCGCTTCAAATGACAATTGTATCGTTTGCATCGTTACACAAGTAGGTGGTGACAAATGACTGTTAACGTATTTGTCATTGAATCATTCAAGAGATTCGTTAATAAATGCTGATTCATCCAGTAATGAAACAAGTGAAGTGTTTATGAGTCATTGAAACCGTTTTTTTTTTTTTTTAAATACAGTAATTCAAATTGTAGCAATTAACATTTTGTCATTTTCTAGTAAATTACATGTTATTTTGTTTAGTTGTCTGTTCAGAATCGTGGAAGAATCGTGATCTCTTTTTGAAACAAACAACGTTGCTGTACATCACTTTATTTATTTTTTTATATGATTCTGAAAGAAATAGAAAACATGACTTGGATCTACTGTTGCTGTAGAAACAGCATCTGATTGACAGATAAACTGCATGCTCTTAATTCAGTGTTGTTTTTAATTTTGTAAATATTTGAGCTTACAGTTTGCTTTGTACATTCAGTTTAACAACATTAAGGTAAAGTTAAAGAAGGTACACTTTATCATTCTATTGAACTGTGCATGTAGGCCAAGGATGGACAGCTTCGGTCCTGGAGGGCCTCTGTCCTGCAGAGTTTAGCTCTAACCCTAATCAAACACACCTGAACAAGCGGTACAAGTAGGAGCTTTCAGAAAATTCTCATCTTACAAGCTGTAATTACGAGCTCTAAGAGGACATGAATGCTTTTTAGACATTCACAAGTTAAAAAAATCTAAAGTTGAACGTACCTGTAGCCCTCAGTTTGAGTTGTCATCTGTCTGTTCTCGTTAATGCTTAGCTGGTTGTTATATATTTATTGATTAAATGTAAGAACTTGACATAAATGATGATGATGCATACATGTAATACGTTTAGAAACAAAATTGCCCATATAAAGGTAAAAATGCCCCTGGAAATAAATCAATAGAAAAGCTAATTTCTGTAACAGCTGTGAATTAACATAACTATTAATATGAAGAATATAAAAAGTTTCAGGAGTCAGCTGTCCACGAAAGGCCTAAACCAGAGTTCCTCATATCCGGTCCTGGGGGACCACTGACCTGCAGAGTTTAGTTCCAACCCTAATCAAACACACCTGAACAAGACAGTCAATGATTTCAGAGTTCATAGAAAAATTCAGGTAAGTGAATTTGATCATGGTTTGAGCTAAACTTTCCAGGACAGTGTAATTATTGACAAAATCCCATAAAATATTGTGATCATACACCCCTACTCTTATGGCATTCTAAAAATTAATATTTTGGAATAAATGTAAAAATGCTTAAAACATTAATTTAAGATTTATACTTGATTTATATATTTTAAAGTATTTAATGTAAACATACATAATATTATTGTATTGGTTGGTATTTGATAGCTTAAGAAAGGTTTTTATTTATTTATTTTACCTGGAAAATGTGTCAACATGTTCACTGAAAGTATGGTAATTGGTATTTGGGTTTGGGTTCAGGAAATTAGCTACCAGGCTGGGGTGTCCATTAAAACACAATTAATCCAGTTCTCAATCCATGATCATTTATTTGTCAATAACAGCATCAGAATCAGGCCATAGAGTTGTATGATCAAGTACACACCGACTCTACGGAAATCTCTCATCTACTCAGGCCCAGATTAACACAGTGTAGTTCCCTAGGGTGACCACATTTGAAGTGGAATGAAATGGAACAGAGTTTATAATAGTTTTACCTCATATCTTCTTTTTATAATCCTTGGAATTCTCTTGGACATCGTCACTCATTAAACTGACTGTTGTGTTGTGCGCGCTGTAGCTCCATGTGAGCTCTCTCTCTCTCTCTCTCTCTCTCTCTCTCTCTCTCTCTCTCTCTCTCTCTCTCTCTCTCTCTCTCTCTCTCTCTCTCTCTCTCTCTCTCTCTCTCTCTCCTGGATTGCGAATAGCAAAAATGCATCACAGACAAATGGTTTAATATTATCTCATATAGAAACGGCTGGCAAAGATAGAATTTGCAAGATAACATCTATATAGCAATAATAAATAGCAGGCTAAGTCTATTTTCTTAATTTCCCCAGTACCGACAGCAGAACCGATAGCGTCAGTTGTTGACCCAATCGCAATTCTTTACATATTTTATATTCTCTCTGTATATATTGTATCTTTAACTGTTCATTTTGTATCTGCATCTCTTCCAGCAAAATAACATATATACAAAACATGAAAAATATTTTAAAGGTCTAGTCATTATCTTAATTACTTGGTGCCCCCCTATTGGCTGGTGCCCCAGGGCACTCGCCCAATCCCGTCTATGGATAATCCGGCTCTGCGTCTGCTGACCCTTACAAAAAAAGAAGTTTATTCAAGTGTGCTATTAGTATATTTCTTTTAAACTAAAAATAAGAAAGTATACTTTGTCTACTTTTTATATACTTTACATGTCTTTATCTTTATCTTTATTGCACATGCTCCAAACCTGAACCAAATATGACATACTGGTACAGTGCTGTACAAAGTACTCTAGTTATCTGAGTGCTATTAGTAATACAAGTAGTATTGTGACACAACAGAGATTCTGACCAAACTGATTATGGGCTATTTCACAAGATCTGAATCAAAGTAAACTTGTTGCTTAAAAACACAAAGTTAATGTGTAAATTTGAGTGAAAAAATGTAAGACTGCTCATCAAATTGTTTTGTGCGAGGATCATATATTACACTGAACAAAATTATAAACGCAACACTTTTGTTTTTGCCCCCATTTTTCATGAGCTGAACTCAAAGATCTAAGACTTTTTCTATGTACACAAAAGGCCTATTTCTCTCAAATATTGTTCACTAATCTGTCTAAATCTGTGTTAGTGAGCACTTCTCCTTTGCCGAGATAATCCATCCACCTCACAGGTGTTGCATATCAAGATGCTGATTAGACAGCATGATTATTGCACAGGTGTGCCTTAGGCTGGCCACAATAAAAGGCCATTCTAAAATGTGCAGTTTTACTGTATTGGGGGGGGGGGGGTCCGGGGGGTTCGAAAACCAGTCAGTATCTGGTGTGACCACCATTTGCCTCACGCAGTGCAATACATCTCCTTCGCATAGAGTTGATCAGGTTGTTGATTGTGGCCTGTGGAATGTTGGTCCACTCCTCTTCAATGGCTGTGCAAAGTTGCTGGATATTGGCAGGAACTGGAACACGCTGTCATATACACAAGTCGGTTACGACGACGAACTGCAGTCAGGTCAAGACCCCGATGAGGATGACGAGCATGCAGATGAGCTTCCCTGAGGCGGTTTTTGTGCAGAAATTCTTTGGTTATGCAAACCGATTGTTGCAGCAGCTGTCCGGGTGGCTGGTCTCAGACGATCTTGGAGGTGAAGATGCTGGATGTGGAGGTCCTGGGCTGGTGTGGTTACACATGGTCTGCGGTTGTGAGGCCGGTTGGATGTACTGCCAAATTATCTGAAACGCCTTTGGAGATGGCGTTTATAATTTAGTTTAGTGTGTGTATATACAGTGGAGAGAACAAATATTTGATACACTGCCGATTTTGCAGGTTTGCCCACTTACAAAGCATGTAGAAGTCTGTCATTTTTATCATAGGTACTCTTCAAACAAAAATCCAGAAAATCACATTGTATGATTTTTAAGTAATTCATTTGCATTTTATTGCATGACATAAGTATTTGATACATCAGAAAAGCAGAACTTAATATTTCGTACAGAAACCTTTGTTTGCAATTACAGAGCTCTTACATTTCCTGTAGTTCTTGACCAGGTTTGCACACACTGCAGCAGGGATTTTGGCCCACTCCTCCATACAGACCTTCTCCAGATCCTTCAGGTTTCGGGGCTGTCACTGGGCAATACAGACTTTCAGCTCCCTCCAAAGATTTTCTATTGGGTTCAGGTCTGGAGACTGGCTAGGCCACTCCAGGACCTTGAGATGCTTCTTACGGAGCCACTCCTTAGTTGCCCTGGCTGTGTGTTTCAGGTCATTGTCATGCTGGAAGACCCAGCCACGACCCATCTTCAATGCTCTTACTGAGGGAAGGAGGTTGTTGGCCAAGATCTCGCGATCCATGGCCCCATCCATCCTCCCCTCAATACGGTGCAGTCGTCCTGTCCCCTTTGCAGAAAAGCATCCCCAAAGAATGATGTTTCCACCTCAATGCTTCATGGTTGGGATGGTGTTCTTGGGGTTGTACTCATCCTTCTTCTTCCTCCAAACACGCCGAGTGGAGTTCAGACCAAAAAGCTCTATTTTTGTCTCATCAGACCACATGACCTTCTCCCATTCTTCCTCTGGATCATCCAGATGGTCATTGGCAAACTTCAGATGGGCCTGGACATACGCTGGCTTGAGCAGGGGGACCTTGCGTGAGCTGCAGGATTTTAATCCATGACGGCGTAGTGTGTTACTAATGGTTTTCTTTGAGACTGTGGTCCCAGCTCTCTTCAGGTCATTGACCAGGTCCTGCCGTGTAGTTCTGGACTGGTCCCTCACCTTCCTCAAAAAATCATTTTGAATGAATCTTAAAAATCATACAATGTGATTTTCTGGATTTTTGTTTTAGATTCCGTCTCTCACAGTTGAAGTGTACCTATGATAAAAATTACAGACTTCTACATGCTTTGTAAGTGGGCAAACCTGCAAAATCGGCAGTGTATCAAATACTCAAAATCAAAATCCCCACTGTATATATATATATTAGTTAAATTATATTCATTTTAAAAAAATATTTATTATGCATATGCAGGGTTAGGCTTACAGTTAGGTAAATATGTGCTTCTGGATCTCTTATCTCAGAGAGAAAATAAAAATATCAGCTATATGAAGTTCATATAGCTCATATATGGTCATATAATTCAGGAATTCGGAAATGGGGGGACATTTTATATGGGACATGCAGTCCATATTAAGCTGCTAATGCTCTGCATACCCAAGCCATTTGTGGACTCGCTAATTAACATTAACACTATAAATGACTCTAAATTTTCTTGTTTGAGATGTACCATAAAGCTTACATGATAAAATGTTGGCAATGCATATGTAACTCTCCGTCATTTATTTATTTGCCTAACGACCATCATTTTCTTCAAATCTGCCACTCGTTGAGAGTTCCGGGTAAGCAGATCCACAGCAGCTTTGGTGCCTAAGTTCTGTGTTATGTATCGTCATCATTGTCCCGCGTTCTCATTGGTTTGCTGGCATGGAGGATTACATGCGCAGGGAAAGCTGTCCACGAATTGCTAGCCCAAGCTGAAAAATGTGCTGTTACTGCCAGATCTCAATCAACGAAAATCACATTGTATTTGATACAAAACTAAATAGACTAAATCAAGTGAAAAATGGTCATGAATGAAACTATTTTTAAAGTATTTAGTTTTCTCCATGAGGAAATTTTTTTTAATGAAAACTTATAAACTGTTAAAGACTGTTTGTCATTATTTCAACATATTTTTAAAGAATACTTATATATTTTTATTATACTTACATTTATTCTAATTATATTTTACTTATATTTTATTTGTAATAGGCTATTAATATTGATTATTTTATACTTGTTTTAAACTCTTAATAAAAATACACTTCTGGCATACATTTAAATTTACACCTGCCATGGTGTTTCTTATTTGTCGTCTCTGATTTAGATGCGTGTCCTCAGCCAATGTGCCGGTGAAGTAGCTATGTAGCCTAGTTTCGTTGACATTAGTGCCACCTAGCCGAATTACAAAAATACAGCATATTTTGTCCCTTTCGTGTCGCGCCGGACTCAATTCAAACACACATCTCAACAGCTTTTACGGGTCCTTGTGAATGCATCAACAGGTAAATGTAGGATACTTTAAATAAAAGGTCAAACATATTAGGAATACTTTAGCTGTGTTGCTATGTGTCATGAGAGTAAGCAAGAGTAAGTAGCTAACACTCTGTATAGAGCGAACGCAAAACCCAGCATACCCAGCATACCCGGATAAAAAAAAGTCACCGCTCGCCACCGATATATGAGTAATATCACACGAGCAGCAGTGCGATATGGCTGTATATCAGCATGGTGTGATTCGGCCGTAGGTAATCACAGCATGCTGATAAACAGCCATAACTGTTTATACAACAGTTCGACAGCACAAGTGTGTAAATAAATAAGAAACAAAGGAGTGTCTTTAAAAACACTCTTTTGCGCAGAACTACTTCCTTCCGCCACGGATTCAAATCTCAAATTGACAGATTAACAGTTGAGCCCAAGCCTCCATCACTAATTCTAAAACGTCACTTTAGAACTAGTAATGAAGGAACGTTGAGTCGCTTCATTGAAGCTTATTGTATTATGTAGATTATTATGGTATTATGAAAGAGAGAGAGAGAGATCGACTAAACAAGTGTATTAACTGCATCTGATATAGTATTCATTGTTCAGGTCGATGTCCATAATATTATATCCATTATAAAAAATCAGTTTGAACGTTCACTGAGGAAAGCGATATCTTTGTCTTTGTCCTTTTAAAAGATTTTCCAAGACAGCGCTAAAACAACTTCCTGGTTTACAACAAGTCACTCATAAAGACAGTCTTTGCTGCCATCTAGTGATGTAATAATGTAACTGTCACTGAATTTAAAATTACAATCACTAATGGACCCTTTCTCAATACCAAATACGGCATATTATTTATATAAAATAATATTTATTGAACAATAATATTTAAATTAACAACAATAGCAGCTCTAGTAGGCCCTACAGGATTTAAGATAAACATAGCATAAATATAAAGTTATGAAACTTAATTTTGCCCTTAACCCAAATCAGTTTGCCCTGGAACAAGTAATAGATTAATAAAATCAAAAATTGATCTTATTATTTGATAAACCCCAAATTAATTATATATCATGTTTAACCACTGTCTACATACAGGAAGAGCCAGCAGCATATTCCTGAAGGATGGCCGAGATGAAGCTGTTCTCAGCGGGTACATGATTGCTGAATGGCCGCTGACGGCCTGGAGCTCGCATCTGCGAAAGCTTTTAAACTAATTGTAAAACAGGTACTATGTTTATATATGAGTCACATATTTGAGATCTAAATAACTACATTTTCGCCTAAAAACTCTTAAAACTACATTTCGTAACACAATAACAGTAGTATTTGTAAAATTATGGAGGTTTGCTCGTCTGCCATGACACTCTCTGTGAGAAATGTTGCAAACGGAGTGATACAAATTGTTAAACGGTTAGAGTGCTGATACTGTGGGGGGTCCGTAATCCATACGGATTAATCCATACGGACCAGGCCCCACGGTTCGGCACGCATGTGATTCACGGATTAATTGCAAAGTTTAACCATCATAGAGTGAAAGTTTATAATTTTTATGTTTCTATTATCTTTGCGCATAGCCGCACACACCCGAAGCACATGCATACAGAGAGGCACATTTAAGACAGCGCGCGAACATCCCTCCTTGATTCCTCCTTTAAATCTCCCTGCGCCTGAACAGACACATAAACACAAAATAAACACTTTATTTGTAACCGTTATATTGCATTTATCTATGCTTCTAATTATTGTACTTGTGAGTATGGGGTCTCTGTGGCATTGGGCCGTTTCTAAATAGAACTGGGCGTTTCTAAATTTGTGGGTGTTTTCAAACTGGTGGGTGTTTATAAATCATGCAATGCAAATGATGCCCTTCACCCGACCCCAGTTGGTCAGCAAAGTGACCAACTATTTAAATGTTGAGCAGCAAGCTCATTGGCTACAGTTGCGACAGGAACCAATCAGCTTGTACCGTGTAGTTAATGATGTAATTGTCAGCAGGTTGCATTAAGGACCCATCAGCCTGCACCATCTAGAGTTTAATGACAGAAATTGGTATTTAAAAAATGGCATTATTCAGTGCTTTAATTTGGAGCAAGAGATAAGGGGTAGTGGCTTTATTGGGTCAGATATATGCAACTTTGCTCACAGCTGAATAGTTATCAGTAATGAGTCCATAAAGTGAAGCAATGCTCTTTCTATTTCTAACTTAATATGTTTATTGCTTTAAATTTTAGAGGTAAGCAACATCGGACTTTGAATCGTATTTTAGTATGCTTATAGCTTTTTATCTTTAGGGTTGCATAATTGTTTGTCACATCTGTCTGAGTTATCAATGAGTGTTTCAAAATCACTGAATCATTACATTAGTCAAAAATTTAAAGCACCTATCTGATTAAAGCAGGTATTCGAGGAGACTAGAACTGAAAAAAAAACAACGGCATCCGACTAGAGCCTGTTTAAACACACAGTTACCTGACAAATATTTTTAAACAGAAATCCCTCCGGCACAAGGACGATCCGTTTAGATCTGCTCTGACGGATAGATCCGTATAGCCCTGGTGGTTCCAGGAAGATGTGTCTGCAAGGGTACTGTTTAAACACACAGTTACCTGACAAATATAAATAGTAAAATCGTGAACCTGACTCTCCATTTTCTTCCACTCCAGATAGGGGTGATTCAGGTTATATATTTTTTTTTATTTTCTTATGAATATTTTAATTCCATTTCTGTGTAAAGCACTTTGGATTGCCATTGTGTATGAAATGTTCTATATAAATAAACTTGCCTTGCCTTAAGATGTTTTGTGAATGCGGCCCCAGAGCTGGAAGTAAAGTAAATACATTGCAATACACTATACAATAATATGTTTATTCAGCGTATGGTAAGACCCTTACAAAAATAATTATACTTCAAGTTAATTTTATTAAGTATACTTAAGTAAAATTCAAGTGTATTTAAGTATACTTTATGTAGTAAGTACACTAATATCAATGTATTAGAAGTATACTTGTAAGTGTACTGTTTCCTTACTACTTGGGACTAAATTGGCCCACTTTTTAGTGTATAAAAGTATAGTGTATATTAAGTATATTTTAAGTGTAACAGTAGTAAACTTTGAGTACACAACTAGTTTACATCTAAGTTTTTTTGTTTGTACTGCAACTATAAGAGTGAAGGTAAAGGTGAACTTATAGGTATACTGATAGTTTATTAGTCAAATACTTTTCTTTTAGTTTATGAAGTTTATTTATTTTTTTTATTTTTTTAGAACTTTGAAGTATACTCTCAGTAAACTACTAGTTTAGTAGTTTTATACTGCAAGTATACTTGTAAGTGAACATCATATTTATAGTTTACTATTTATATATTATTTTTGCACTTTATGGGCCAGATTTACTAAAGAGGGCAAATTAGCATAAGAGCGCAATTCATTTATATGATTCATTTAAATACTCTCCTCCCTAAATTCTAATTTTGTGTCTGAAAGGGAAACTCCTACAAATGCATATGCAATAAGGTCAGCCGCAAAAATAACTGTCCACGAAAAATTAGCGCTGTAGTTTTTTTAACGGCAAAAGAGGGTTTGCGCTGGCGCAAGCTGTTAGTAAATCTAGCCCCAAGTATACTACTATGTTCCTATTTAGATATTCATTTTTTATACCTTAAAAATATAATATAAATATACCTTTCTGTACTTTAACACTTTCCATTTTTGAAAACATTTTATTCTAGCTTTATGGATCCTTTTTTATCAACACTTGAATGTGGGTAAGTTTCATTAAAAAAGCAACATTTTAAACAAAAAGCTGAGAAAAACGCATTTTGGTCAAAGACTATGTCTGGATCGGATTCAGAACGATGATCAAAACATAGATGAAGTAGATAGAATCCATCCACACCCCCAAATCTTCACAGTCGCTAACCCTACCTGGGTTGACCGAATTTCATTTTTACTGAATTTCATTTGGTAACGGTAGGCAGTTTTAAACTTAAATGCTGTTTAATGTTTGATGATCACGTTATTTTACATTTGCGTAAGCAATCTTCTATCACTTGTTTCTGCTTCTTCTTCACCTGTGTATTGATCCAGAGATTCTGTACTATTTCAGAAGATGTGTAATAGCATCCCCTACCGTATAACTGAGAAAACATGGAAAATTCAATCAATTGGGAAAGAGTAAAGTAGATTTGAAGTAAATTCAGTGTACACTACCAGTGGACTAGCCTACACAAAAATTCAGATACTCAGAATTACGAACATATCTGTTTTATTAATAAATCAATATTTTCAAACAATGTAAGTTTATAAGACAGTATATAAAACTATGTGAATCAAAAGAGTGAACACAACTACAAGCCAAGTATACTTAGAATACTTAATTATACTTTTAGGAGTTAGAGTTTAAGAGCAAGACGGCGCCTGGTTACATGTCAGCATGCCGTCGCTCTGGCCACCTTTTTGGCTGTTGGCTATCTCTTATTGCTGTGTATGTATTTTACTACTGTTTTAACTGTTCTCGTATAGTATATGATAGTTATACTTTGTTATACTTTTATCGTTATACTTTGCTCAATATTCGGACCGCAGAACGAACGCAACTAATCGACAGATAAACCATGCGCTTATATTTGTTGTCTATGTTGTGAATATTCAAGCAAAAAGTTTGCTTCGCTACATTCAGTTTAACAGCATTAGGCTAAAGAGGTTAAACTGTATAACTGGACTGCGCACATATATTTTAGATGCTTAAATGTTGTTCTTTCTCCCAGTGGTACCTGCAGCTGTATGCACTGTGCGTACCATGAGCACTCCGACTGAGAAATGTTTTCCGTGCAAATACTTCATCAGTTATTATATAGCCTAAGTGTTTCTGTCAACTGAACCAGCGATTTCATTCGTTTAATCATTATTTTGTGTCTTTTCTGTGAATTGGACAAACGCGTTGGCAAAACGGTCTGAATTGATTCGCATTCTGGTCCGAGTGTCCGGTAGAGTTCCCGGATTAGTTTGAGAGCCCGCCTCAGGGTAGGCTGGAGCCGTCTGACGCTGAAGACTCAATAGACAACAATAGACCAGAAGAATGTGTACTTTTATGTCTCAATCCTTCCTCGGCACGCACAGACCATTTCTACAGTTCACCTTTGAAGGGCAGGCATATCAGTACAATTTCCTCCCTTTCGGGTTCTCCGTCTCCTCGCGACTTTACCAAAGTCACAGAGGCTTCCCTTGCCTCCTTAAATGAAGTGGGTATTGACATCCTTGAAACTGGTATAATAGTGGGTATTGACATCCTTGAAACATTCCAGGCGACCTCAATCGCGCAGCAGATTCACTCTTGCGACAGGCTACGCTCTGAGGAGAGTGGAGACTCCAACCCCAGACGGTCCAGCTGATTTAGAGTGGATTCGGAGAAGCACAGGTAGACCTGGTCGCCTCTCGGGAATCCTGTCCTCTGTGGTACTCCTTGACTGAGGCCACCCTCTGCACGGATGCACTGGCACACAGCTGGCCCAGGGTCCCAAGCAAGCAGAGGCGTCATGCCCACTCAAACGTGCCCCCTCAGATTTTTGAGCCAAATGGATTTGAATGCAGCTTCCAGAAAACAAGAAATAATATTTTTTTACATAAGATAATTAAGCTTTTGAAGCGTACGATCACACCGGTGTGATTAGAACGTTCAGTGCGTCACGTCATCAACTGCTAAATTCAAATATGCATTCGCGCTTTGGCTGCTGCTGAGCCAAAGACAGATGCGCTCAGGGGTAGCGCTCGTCATATATGACAACTGTCCAGTGTTTTCAAAGATATAGGGCCCTATCATACACCCGGCGCAATGCGATGCCAGGCGCGCATATAGCACATACACTCTGCTTATTACACACACAGAGACGCTCAGCACACAAAACATTTTTAAGTATTAAAAATAGAAAGATTCCTCTCTGGAGAAGCGTTCAGTCTTTCCGCTTGCAAATTCCGCCATGTAAATATCGAATACGCCATGGTGCAAGCGCAACTTGGGAATGGGAGATGAGACTCTGATTGGTTTATTGCACGTTACACCCAAAACACCCATTACTCATTAAGAGACTAGGTACAACCCTTTTTTCCGTCGTTAAACTAGCAAAAGTGGATTTGCACATGCCCTAAGTGCACCTGCACCATGCGCTCAGATCGTTAAAATAGGGCCCATAATGTTTATTTTATGTTTCTGTCTGACATTTAAATGCAGATAAGTACTAGCAAAAACATTCATAGTTTGTAAAGTATACACTGATGTCTATGGAAGCGGCAATAATCCTTTCAAACAGTCTATAATTTGACGACGTGTTTTTTGATATCATATTCTACACATTGTGTAGGTAAATATAAAGTTTAATTTAATCTTAGAATATTATAGGTACAAAATTAATAGTGCCCCAAAGTTGTAGAATTTCTTAGTTTTGAAGATATACGTCACAAAGCCTGACACTAGACGATTCATGCAGAACCATCAATTTTTCGTTGGGAGAATTTGTCCAAAATTGTACAAAAAAATATTTTTTTTGTCTTCTGTTAAAATGACTTATTGTCATTCGACCAAATTCAGCGTATGCTAGGAGAATGTTAGGTTTGCAGGACTTCAAAGAACAGCCTCTGGTTCACAAAATGCATTGTACAATGCCGAGAAAATGTACAGTTTGCCTTGCTTTGTCAGTGCTTATGCTTTAAATTTGTTCGTTTCTATAAGCTACAAAATACGAGGAAGACTAAATCGATGCAGAATTTATAGTCTTAATATTATTAATATTCTGGAATAGCGACAGTAAATCCGTTAATAATGTATGTTCTCGCTTCCATAATTCAAAAGAATACTCGGATATGATGACAGTGCAGTAATTATAACAGTGAAAGCTAGAGTAAAGTTTTATTCTAATAATAGTTATTTTTATTTAGGGGTTAGTTTTTTTTCTACATGAATAAAATGCCCGTTTTGGCTGCTGCTGTGCCAGAGACAGACGCGCTCAGGGGTAGCGCTCAGGGGTAGCGCTCATCATATATGACAACTGTTCAGTGTTTTCAAAGATATAGGGCCCTATCTAGGGCCCGATATAGGGCTTATTACACACACAAGGACGCACAGCAGCACACAAACACTGCTGTGTTTCCAGCAAACTCTGCCTGGAAAGGCACCTATCTGAATCTACTTTGAAAGTGTATGTGGCTGTGATGGCAGCAAATCACTACACTGTGGATGATAGATTGGTGGGAAAGCACAATCTCATTATTAGATTCCTGAGAGATACGCAGAGATTAAATCCTCCAAGACCGCACCTCATCCCCTCTTGGGATCTCTCAGTGGTCTTACAAGGAGATCCGTTTGAGCCTTTACAGTCAGTTGAGCTTAGTGTCTTCTCCATGAAGACGGCCCTCCTCACTGCACTTACCTCAGTCAAGAGGTTGGGGATCTACAAACCCTCTCTGCTAACAAGACGTGCCTAGGGTTCAGACCGGCAGACTCTCAAATGGAGACCCCGGCCTGGATATGTGCCTAAGGGTCGCACTACTCCTTTCAGGGATCAAGTGGTAACCTTGAAACCAGTTTCATCTCAAATTCTGGGTGCCAACAAATGAATTCAGATGACTGGTAGGGTGTAGAGCTTGCTGTTAAAACTTAACTGTTTTGAGATTCATAGAAAAGGCTATGTACAGCTGAGGAGACCTCTTCCTATTGTAATGGTAAGTTTCCTTGAGGCGAAGGAGACGTGAGGCCACGCTTGGTCGTTGGAAGGTTGTGAGGAGGTGAAGTGCACTTGTTACTTGAAGTGCACTTGTAACGTACACTTGTCAGCATTTGCACCATGAACTCGTGACACCCCAGAGGAAAGAATTATTGCTCAGTGGTTGCTTTTCCTAAGCTCAAGAGTCTTAGTTGTGATTCTCAAATCTCTCATTTTAGTATCAACAGCATTTCAGATGTTTCTCCTAAAATTTCTTTGGATAATTAAAGGTAGACACAAAGGAGACATGAGAAATATCTGAGAGAAAAAGAGTCAAAACTGTTGTTGTTGTTTAGCATTGAAAATTGTCTTGTACAACCCATTTTGCATGCATGTAAACATAGGTCATGGTTTCCTCTATTAAATCACTGTACAACAAAACTACTTCTCACACTTATATCCTGAGACAAAAAAAATCTAACACTCTCACAGTGGTCTCCTTTAAAGTTTAGAAGAGATCTCTAAAACATCACACACTGTGCTCAGATTTTTCTCCTAAACTAAAGACTCTGGGGGTCTCATATTTGTCTCCTCTAAAATTTAGAAGAGCTCTCAGCAACTTTACAAATCAAATGTCTCAGTATGAACTCAAAGATTTTTATTATATAATATGTATTAATAATCCAAATGGTCAAGGATTGAGTTGTAAGCCTTTAATGTGCCTTTCAGCAAAGAAAGCTCCAGGGTTATTGTTCCTGTAGTAAGACTTCTGTAAGTCAGTTTTTAAAAATCAAGCATTCTGCATTAGTTCAGGCAGGCCACATCGTCAAGCTCTGCTATCAGCTGACTTCAGCTGATTGGCAAAATTCAAACCCCGTCCATATCAGCTGATCCGATTCCTATGCACTCAATTGGCAACTCTCAAACAGGGCGCCTTACTTAAGCACAGCTTAAGTTCAGTCTGCCTGCTTGGCTGCTTCCACTGCACGCTGCTTTGCAATCAAGATAAGGGAATCTCATCGGTCTTTCCTATGCTATATCACTATGCGTTTGTGTGGTCTGCTTTATCAATTCATCATGAAGTAACCATACACGAGGCTCTTTAAAGTGAAATTGGCTTTCGCTTTTGTATTCGCATATCAAACAGAGCTACAGCAATTCCTAGGTTTGCTTATTTGAGTGAGATGAGTCATGTGTTGGCTAATGATTCGATCTTGCAATGTGAGCATTATCATAATTTAAAATGCAAACAATGTATTCACTATTTACATACGAAGTACGTGAGCAGCTGCATTTTCAGCAGAATTATATCAGGGCATATACTATTTCATAACTATGGGAGGAACACATTATGATAATGTCGGATACTTTATCGTCAACTTTTTAGTAGACTTCACTGCTGTCACGTAAGATGATAATTATTTCAATTTACCCGGAGTGTGCCAAGGCAATTCAAGGTAGGCTATTTCTCAACGAAAGCAGAAGCACACCAGTTGATGCTGTAATTATATCATTTTGGCAAACGTTTCACTGGGTTTCTGTGTCTTGGGCTCTGGAAAACATTGGGTGTTCCGGTTGCGGCGTGTTTTGCAGCGATGGGCCGATCATCACGGACATGGTTGTGATCCTGAGCGGTTGCCATCAGAGGTGTTTATTATTAGTCAGAATCACTCACTGCTCAAAATGTGGTGTTTTTTCCTTCAACAACAGAATCTATCGCGTTTTTCAGGAGCTAATTAAATGGCGAAATCGGGAATTTAGTGAGAGGAATTCGTTCCCCACACGAATCTCACCTCAGATTCATTCAGGTTCGTTAAACTTGAACGCGAATTCGCTGCACTGATCATATGCTGCCTGATTTGGAGTTAGCATTGCTTCTCGCATCGCTGCATTATTGTCATGGACTCGCTGAAGTTATACTAATGTGACTGACTCAAGAACAATTTCAGATGAGATCTGCACTCCCCACATGAAGAAGGATATCAAGCATCCATGTCACAGCTGGCTATATTTCACTCTCCATTCATCTCTGAATGTCTTCACGAAGCTCAGCTAAATTCTTATCTGTTGTCATTGGCAATTTGCTTGTCGCTGCAACATTCCGGCTTTAATCTGTCAAGTCGTCTTTATTTATATAGCACTTATACAGCACAGATTCAAGCAGCTTGCGGTGATAAAAAGGAAATATGATTCTTGGTGCCAACGGAATCATTTCTGCTGTGGCGCAGCTCTAAAAAGACAGTAATAATCAGTCGTTATTCAGTTGAGTCAGTTCAGCATTGATTCTGTTCAGGTATCGGACACGCTTGTTCTATCTAGTTGCTATTGAAACATGCTTGTCCTGAAAGCTCTAGCTGCTATTGGAAACACACTTGTTCATGTGATGGTGATGAGATTTCTTCTAAACTTAGGAGACAAATATGAGAGCTTCAGAGTCTCTATCTTAGGGGGAAAATGCACAGTGTGATGATGATGAGATCTTTTCTTAATCTTTAGAGGAGACAAATTTGAGAGCTCCAGTGTCTCTAAGGAGAAACATCTGAGCACAGTGTGTGATGTTGTTGAGATCTTGTCTGAAACTTTAGACGAGACAGATGTGAGCGATCCAGTGTCTCTAGCTAAGGAGAAAAATCTGAGCACAGTGTGTGATGTTGCTGAGATCTTGTCTGAATCTTTAGAGAACACAAAAGTGAGAGCAGCAGAGTCTCCAGCAAAGGAGAATAATCTGAGCACAGTATATGATGTTGCTGAGATCTCTTCTAAACTTTAGGAGGAGACAAATGTGAGAGCAGCAGAGTCTCCAGCAAAGGAGAATAATCTGAGCACAGTATATGAAGTTGATGAGTTCTCTTATGAAACATTAGAGAATACAAATTTGAGAACAGCAGTCTCCAGCAAGTTGATGAGATCTCTTATGAAACTTTAAAGGAGACAAATGTGAGAGCAGCAGAGTCTCTAGCAAAGGAGAAAAATCTGAGCACAGTGTGGGATGTTGTTGAGATCTCTTATGAAACTTTAGAGGAGACAAATGTCAGATTGTTAGAGTTTTTGTCTCAGGAGACAAATGTGAGAAGCTGGAGACTCAAGCAAAAGTCTCCATTTGATGTTAAACTAACCTCATTTGTGTCTAGGAGAAACATTTGAGATCTTAAAGAGATCTCATTTTTGATTTTTCTTTCCTCTGGGACAGTTCAGTTAGTTGTGGCAGTTAGTACGGCGTCGCTGCTGTAAACATCCAAGTAGACAAATATTTTTATACACAGGATAAACTATTTTTTTCTCATTCATTTGTGATTAAATACAGTGCAGCTGGCTCGCAGTAACTGTGGAGAACGATTTTTAGACTATTATTTTTATGGATGTAACATCATGCCTCAACCGCAGAAAAAGCACCACAATCGGGAGGACTCAGCAGATGCAGAGGAAAACACAACAACAACAGTGGAGGTGAGTTTGTTGGAATCTATTAACAATAAACTTGCCATTCTCAAACTGCTACATCAGCACATTAAAGGGGATGTCTAATGCTATTTCATGCATTCTGACTGATTTACACTGTTAAAGAGTTGGATTCTCATGATAAACATGGCCAAAGTTTCAAAAAATGAGTTGGACATATGATGGTTTATTTCTGTTCTAAATACACTCATTCAGGATTCGTATAAGTTTCGGAAAGTTTTTTTTTTGAGTATACACACTAACTAAAGTTACAAAAGTGAATCATAATCAACCACCCAATAGTGTTTTTAAAAAAAAAAAAAAAAATCAACAAATTATTCATTAAAAAAATATATATACATCATATGATGCACGCAAGCACAGCATACAACCTTCTGTAACGCCCACATCTAGAAAACACTTTCCCACCTAATCTGTGTAATAAACACAGAGATGTTAGTCCCGTCTGAATCAGTACATAAAATCACAGATGTCAGGTCTTATCAAGAATTGTAACTCAAACGTCGTTTAGAAAATTAGTCCTGTCCAAATAGGACTTAATATGGCTATTCTTTGACCTGGTTAAGACTCTGTTGCACATGGACATATTTTATGAATATATAATAACTATTTACTCTGCTACACACCATGTGTCTCCAGATGCAGGTTGTGTATTATTTCACTAAATGTAAGCACACTTGAGATAACTGTATGGCACTAAACTACATGGTACTATTCACAATGGCACAAATGATAACATCAACATAGAAAAGGGTTAAAAGTACAAACCTCTTTCTCCAAATAGGCTGTCCACTATAGAATTCAACAGCCTGTCAAATGTTTCAAAGTGGTTCTGAAACACAAGAAAAGAGCAGAAAAACATAAATGAGATTTTCTCTTGAAGATGTATTGAGAATACAGACTTGTGTCTGCTCAGGTCTCAGTGACCTCCCATTCCCCACTGACCTATGTGCCCGACATAGCAACACATACACAATCAGATTACATAGTATGCTTGCTTTGGGAAAAATGATCCCATATGAATGCAGACAAATCAATAAACATTATACCATAAACCATAAGTAACCTGCTCAGAAGATATGATATACAATGGTACTATTGATTTAACACACATGCATGAGTTATGAATGTAGACTATACATATTTCAAAAGTCTGAACCCTTTTTTGATTTTGAACCCCATTCTTCAACCCAAATGCCTAAACAAAAGGTTTTTCCTCTAATAAACAAATATGGTTTTGAATGCATCCTCTGGCTTGTATTTCTCTTTAATCAGCAAAAAGAGCTGAAAAGCAGAAAGAGCTGAAATGAAATGCAAACTCTCTCTGTAATAAAACGACAACAGTGTCCTCTCTCATTTTACAGGTCATTGCTTCTCTCTCTGCCTTTCACTCTCTCTGTTTGGATCTGGTAAGTGGTCACTCAAATAGTAACTCAAATTTGTTTAGAGAAACCATTTAACAACACCTTGATGATTTTCCGTCTCACTTACAAAACCCTGTTATATTTAATGACTAAACACAAGAGAAGTAAAAATAAATAAATAAATAAATTATGTGAGCTAGAAAAACAGTACTTGAATAAGCATTTATTATGCAAAAAACACGATTTCCAAATAATAATAATAATAATAATAATAATAAAGGGTAGCTTGACTGTATCTTAACTAGTTTAACGTATTAGTAACTTGGCAAACTACAGTTTCAGAGTAGCTTCTCCAATACTGGAAACACATGACTATGACAACCAATGGCAAAGTGGAACTAATCAAACAAGAACCAATAACAAGACAGAACTGATAACAACATAAGACAATGAACCAATGAGAAGATGACACATTCTAAGAAACAACATGGCAGGATCACCTGAGGGGCAAGGGAATCACATGACATGGAACCAGGAAATGTGACTATGACAAATTCCAAAATAAAAGACAAGAAAACATGAAACCAAAAACAGATGTGACAATTACATTATAAAGGTACATTTTATTATTATTATTATTGCTACATTAATGACAGTTAATGAAATATGTTTACTCTAAATTTCCAATCTGTAAAATTTTAAATGTAAAAGTTCTGGCAAAAAGTAGACTTTTTTTTTTTTTTTTTTTTTTTTTTTTTTTTACCATAAATTTCACTTTTTTAAAAGGTGAAGTATGTAGTGTAACACTAGTGAAACCTATACACTGCTGTCTGTCTCATTAATCTTAATCAAACAACAAAAGACAAAGAGAAAATCACTTACTGCTCTTGACTGAATCACTTTTGTATCTTTAATAAGAATCAGTTTATATTTGATTCAAACAGTGAAGACTAAGCAGTGTTTTAGTAATACACTTGATTATTCAATGTCTGCAGTATTTCTTTCTACATGTTAAATAAACCTACTGTAGCTGAAAGTTTATTTTATTTAATCTTTTCTCTATTGTATTTGTCCTACTGTTTATAATTTCCTTCTTTGTTCTTATTTTTAATAACAAAAATAAAATAAAATAAAAATAGCTATATGAGATCTATATCATTATCGTGAAATAAGATTTTGGTCATATTGCCCACCCTTATTTTGAAGGTCTAAATGCAGTGAATTTTGACTTCTATAATTGAAGCTGAATGTCTTTTCCCATGTAATGCATCAGTCATGGTCCCACAGCGGCTAAACACCCTCTGGCTCCACCTGCTACAGTAGCCATGCCCCAAATTCCCGCTTTAGGTTGAGCTGGAAAGAGATAGACGGATCTGAGCGGACGGATCTTGATGGTGCCTGGAGGGCTCACCAGGTGTGCCACGCACGTCTTAAAAAGTGAAGCCAAAGCCCCCCTGGTGGCTGGCTGCAGTATAGGTCATAAGCCCCGCCCTCTCCATGTAATCAAATGAGCCAAACTAAAAAAAATCCATTTACACTTTAGATAATTTTTTTTCCAAAGATAGTTTCTGTCATTTTAGGTAGTTCTTATCATGTGGTCCTATGTTCAAGTGTTAGTTTTTCCAATAAGTTTGGTTTTAGTTAGTTATTTAATGCTATAAAAATGGGGTTATAATTAAATGCTAGAATGAGAAGGTAATCTCATAGAATCTCATAGAAAGTGTGCATGGCTACGTCACATATGTTCCCGCCCCCACGGTCACGGCACAAAAAATACTATTGAAACTTAATTTTGGAAAATACATTGTATTACAAATCTTTATGTGAACTGGCTTTCTATTAATGCAATACAGTGAATGACAGCCATCTGCGATCTCCCAGTGGCTTACATTATTGTCAGTTTAGTGTTAGTGATTAATTTACAGCAAAACAAAAGATAGCATCTGTGCTTTCATGTCCGAAAACATTATTTTTGTCTTACATTTCATAATAAACTCAGACAAGCTTAGTACCGACTCGTTTTCTGTCAGTTTATTTTTTGTGAATTTAAATGTGTGCAAAGGATTGTGGGTGATTTAAGGCTGCGAAGGATACATCCGATGCATTCTTCAAAACAGGCCGAATGAAGGACGCGAAACGAAGGCTACCTTCCAAGGATCCTTCCAATTAACCCTCTGGAGTCTGAGCTGTTTTGGGGCCCTTTAGAAGTTTTGACATGCTCTGACATTTGTGCTTTTTTCAGTTTTCAAACACATTAATGGCAAAAGTGTAATACACTGTATTCAGCACAAACTGGGCTACCATAATACGTGAGCAACATGTATGTACATGCTTGTATTTTTGAGAGAATAATGTGTATGCGTGGTTTTTGAAAAAACTAAAAATTTTGTTTTACAATTAAGGCCTCAAAACACACAATAGATATGTGTGCACAAGACTTTAGACTAATGGGTGATGTTGCCTAGAGTTTTTGCTTCAAACTGATGTGAGAATCATTGTGCCTACTTATTCCCACAACACAATATATTGATTTACATTTTGTAAGACACTTTTTCTTTACAAAGGCCGTATGCGAAGAGGCGTGAATGATCATGAATAATGCTGTGATTCACACCTGAGAGAACAAAAGAACTCATAATGAACTGCATAATGAGCTGCATAACGAATGAGCCTCAGGTATGTGACTGAGAGAGCTAAGCAACAGGACAAAGGAAATATATTTTGTTGTAGTTTATTTAGAATGTAGTCAACAAAGGCACATTACAAAGGGCTATTATATTTTAAATTATCAAAAGATTTGACTACACTGCAAAAAATGCTCTTCTTATTTAGTATTTTTTCTTGTTTCCAGTCCAAATATCTAAAAATTCTTAAATCAAGATTCATTTACTAGATAAGTAAAATTTTAGGGGTAAGAAAAATAATCTTATTTCTGTTTGGGACAGACACAAGAAACAAGATTTCAATCAGAAACAAGACTATTTTTCTTCCCCATTGGCAGTTAAGTGTTAAGTTGGCCTTCAGCAACGTTTGATAACGTGGCAGCCGAGATATGCAGCCTTCATAGGATGCAGCCTTCCATTTGAAAAACACCCTGTGGGAGCGGGAGTACGGGAAGGACCTTGATACCGCAGCTCCACCTCATGATCAGTACTGCGCAGACTTTGGCTCTGAATGATGTAATCGGCAATGACTGTTTCTGGGATATTTTAGCTTAATTTTTCTACAGTGGAAGGAAGTGGAGTTTTACAGTCTATGGTTTACAATTTTTGGGGAGATAAACACATGAATGGCATATCAGTAGTAGTCAATGAACAATAAACTGGGTTAAGTACAGTGGGGAGAACAAGTATTTGACACACTGCCGATTTTGCAGGTTTTCCTACTTACAAAGCATGTAGAAGTCTGTAATTTTTATCATAGGTACACTTCAACTGTGAGAGACGGAATCTAAAACAAAAATCCAGAAAATCACATTGTATGATTTTTAAATAATTAATTTGCATTTTATTGCATGACATAAGTATTTGATCACCTACCAACCAGTAAGAATTCCGGCTCTCACAGACCTGTTAGTTTTTCTTAAAGAAGCCCTCCTGTTCTCCACTCATTACCTGTATTAACTGCACCTGTTTGAACTCGTTACCTGTATAAAAGACACATGTCCACACACTCAGACTCCAACCTCTCCACAATGGCCAAGACCAGAGAGCTGTGTAAGGACATCAGGGATAATATTGTAGACCTGCACAAGGCTGGGATGGGCTACAGGACAATAGGCAAGCAGCTTGGTGAGAAGGCAACAACTGTTGGCGCAATTATTAGAAAATGGAAGAAGTTCAAGATGACGGTCAATCTCCCTCGGTCTGGGGCACCATGCAAGATCTCACCTCGTGGGGCATCAATGATCATGAGGAAGGTGAGGGATCAGCCCAGAACTACACGCCAGGACCTGGTCAATGACCTGAAGAGAGCTGGGACCACAGTCTCAAAGAAAACCATTAGTAACACTACGCCGTCATGGATTAAAATCCTGCAGCACATGCAAGGTCCCCCTGCTCAAGCCAGCGCATGTCCAGGCCCGTCTGAAGTTTGCCAATGACCATCTGGATGATTCAGAGGAGGAATGGGAGAAGGTCATGTGGTCTGATGAGACAAAAATAGAGCTTTCTGGTCTAAACTCCACTCGCCGTGTTTGGAGGAAGAAGAAGGATGAGCACAACCCCAAGAACACCATCCCAACCGTGAAGCATGGAGGTGGAAACATCATTCTTTGGGGATGCTTTTCTGCAAAGGGGACAGGACGACTGCACCGTATTGAGGGGAGGATGGATGGGGCCATGTATCGCGAGATCTTGGCCAACAACCTCCTTCCCTCAGTAAGAGCATTGAAGATGGCTGGGTCTTCCAGCATGACAACGACCTGAAACACACAGTCAGGGCAACTAAGGAGTGGCTCCGTAAGAAGCATCTCAAGGTCCTGGAGTGGCCTAGCCAGTCTCCAGACCTGAACCCAATAGAAAATCTTTGGAGGGAGCTGAAAGTCCGTATTGCCCAGCGACAGCCCCGAAACCTGAAGGATCTGGAGAAGGTCTGTATGGAGGAGTGGGCCAAAATCCCTGCTGCAGTGTGTGCAAACCTGGTCAAGAACTACAGGAAACGTATGATCTCTGTAATTGCAAACAAAGGTTTCTGTACCAAATAATAAGTTCTGCTTTTCTGATGTATCAAATACTTATGTCATGCAATAAAATGCAAATTACTTAAAAATCATACAATGTGATTTTCTGGATTTTTGTTTTAGATTCCGTCACTCACAGTTGAAGAGTACCTATGATAAAAATTACAGACTTCTACATGCTTTGTAAGTGGGCAAACCGGTAGTGTATCAAATACTTGTTCTCCCCACTGTATGTATTTTAACATAAAAATCTTAAATACTTAATCCTTTAAATGTCACGCAAGTTTAAAGGGTTAGTTCACCCAAAAATGAAAACTCTGTCATTAATTACTCACCCTCATGTCGTTCCAAACCCGTAAGACCTTCGTTCATCTTCAGAACACATATTAAGATATTTTTTATGAAATCTGAGAGCTCTCTGAACCACCCATAGACAGCAACTTCATTGTAACCATTGGCCGTTGGCCGTTGGCCGACGCTATTCACATGAGCACCACGATGCATGCGTGTGATGCTGATGCAGGAGCTAGCCAATGGTGAGCTGCCATTCTGCCGTAGAACTCGGAAGCGTTGCACTGTATTTACAGGGCACAACCTAACGTCTCGGTTACGTATGTAACCCTCGTTCCCTGAAGGAGGGAACGGAGACGTTACATCGATGACTGATGTAATGGGAATCTCGCTAGAGAGACCAATCTACTTCAAGTGTAACTAAAAGAGCCAATGCACATTGGCATGCAAGCTTTACATCTGACGCTCTGCCCAGCAGCACGGGCATAAATAGGAAGCAGGTGCATCGCATATTCAGGTTTTCGCCAAGCTGGTGACCCGGCCGCGGTGGTACAGCAACTGTGGCGACAGGACATAACGTCTCTGTTCCCTCATTCAGGGAACAAGGTTTACATACATAACTGAGACGTTCCCTTTCAGTCAGTTACATTCAACGTTACGTCGATGACTGACGTAATGGGAATCCCTACCAAAGCGCCACAGATGCTTCCCCTTCCAGAGCCCTGCGTAAGCCTCCTGATCCCTCCATGCCTATTGGGCGGAAGATGGGACAGGGCTCACTCAGTGAGACTATTGGATAACACTGGGAAAGCGTGCCCTTTCCACTGGAAAAGGAACTCTGCGGAACCCAGATCCTGCCCTCAGGGAGGTATTATGTGGAATTTACACACATGCACTAACTCGCTAGGGCCATACTACATATGGAATGTCCCTCTGGGGTGTCTCCAGCCTAGCTAGGGGTGAGGCACACCTGGCAGAGACGACAGAGCGGACTCTGCCAAGGGAAAGACACGGGCTTCCGATTAGGAGTTAAACTGTGGAAGAATACACATATGACCCCCTCGAAGTCTCTACATATGGAAACCCAGCCTAGCACCGGTTTTCATGAATACATACGAATGTAGGCCTGGCGCCAGACGCTCCGCTACGTCCAGCTGCTGAGGGTGATGGAGGAACTCTACCCATTAGGGAACTCTACTGGAGCAATATAAGCGCATGTATTGGCGCAGCAAGCCGACACTAAGCAGGGGCCTCTCTGTGTTTCTACCCGTCTGAGGTGAGAACACAGGAGGATACCGGTTCTACACAAAGGCTATAGAATCTAGCAAACATGTTAGGTGTTGCCCAGTCTGCA
This sequence comes from Coreius guichenoti, assembly GCA_039654105.1. Classification (NCBI taxonomy): domain Eukaryota; kingdom Metazoa; phylum Chordata; class Actinopteri; order Cypriniformes; family Gobionidae; genus Coreius; species Coreius guichenoti. The sequence continues at coordinate 11,839,904 of CM077189.1, forward strand.
GTTCTACAGATATCTGTCAGCGATGTACACAACGGCTGCAGTGTTGTCCGTACGGACCAATAAATGTTTGCCCTGTAGTGGCTTTTCTGAAACTGCATGCCCATTGTACGTGGCCCCCCAGCCGGTGGTAGAGTCATCTGTGGAGATAACAGCATGCCTGGACACCTGTTCTAGGGGCACTCCTGCCCGTAGAAACGAAGGGTCCGCCCACGAGCTGAAGGTTTGGCGACAAGCCGGGGTGATTGTCACCCGATGCGTGCCACGCTGACACGCCCATCTCGGGACTCGGCCGTGAAGCAAGTGCTGAAGCGGCCTCATATGAAGCAAACCCAGCAGCGTTACTGTGGCTGCCATATGCCCCAGGAGCCTCTGAAACTATTTCAGTGGGGCCGCTGTCCTGCTTTTAAACGAATTCAAGCAGTTCAACACTGACCGAACATGTTCCCCTGTGAGGCGTGTGGTCTGATTGACAGAGTCCATCTCTATACCGAGAAAAGAGATCCTCTGCACAGGGAAGAGTTTGCCCTTTTCCCAGTTGACCCGAAGTCCCAACTGGCTGAGGTGACTGAGGACCATGTCCCTGTGTTTGCACAACTGCTCTCGTTACTGGGCCAGTATAAGCCAGTCGTTGAGATAGTTGAGAATGCAAACGCCGTGTTCTCTCAGGGGAAAAAGGGCTGCCTTCATGACTTTCGTAAAGATGCAGTGAGACAGGGACAGCCCCGAAGGGGAGAACTTTGTACTGATATGCTCGACCCTCGAACGCAAAACGAAGGAACGGCCTGTGTCAAGGGGGAATCGAGACATGAAAGTACGCGTCCTTCAGGTCGATCGCTGCAAACCAATCTTGGAGACGGACGCATTCGAAAATGCATTTCTGCGTTAGCATTTTGAACGGTAGCCTGTGGAGGGCCCGATTCAAAACTCGCAAGTCCAAGATTAGCCATAACCCACCGCCTTTCTTGGGTACAATGAAGTACGGGCTGTGGAACCCTGTCTTCATATTGGCTGGAGGGACCGGCTCAATCTCGTCCTTCGCCAGTAGGACTGTTATCTCTGCCCATAAAACAAGAGCATCACGGGGCGAACTGAATCGCATAGTCGAGTCTGATGGTACGAATGAGCCAACGGGATGGGCTGGGGAGCGCTAGCCAGGCCCCCAGAAACCACACCAATGGGGTCAAAGGAACCACAGACGTACCCGCGGTGGGGCAGCGAGGTGGAACGCAGGGACCCGACTCAGGAGGCTCCAGGGCAGCCCGAAGTGGGGTCTGAGTGTGCATTGCAACACTTACCTGGTTCCACGGCTGGGAAAAGGGTGCGTGAGAAGGCTTGGTTGCGTCCTCGAACCGCCCACTTCATGCCTGCTGGCGATAGGAGAGGAGGAGTTTTTTTTTTTTTTTATTGCCGCAGAGGACACGAGTGACTCTGGTAGCACATCAGAGCAAACTCTTGATTGCCTCAGCCTGCTTTTGAACTGCAGAGAACTGCTGGGCCCAGTCCTTTACAGTCACTGAAAAGGCCACCTTGTGAGATTGGAGCATCGAGAAAGCGCACTTTGATGACATCTTGCACCTCTGCAAGGTTTAGCCAGGAGGCGCTTCTGGACCACCAGGGTGGACATCGTCTGGCCAGGGGCCTGCGCTGTGAAGGTCAGTCACCATGCACAGTTCCTGCATCAACTCCAGCTCAGAACTACCCTTGTGCATTATTAGTGCTTTAGCCTTCCGTAGACTTGCAGGGTGGCCATCGCATGCAAGGGCAGAGGCGGCCTGCAGTAGCACTGCCGTCCCACCATCGAGGGTAGTGAGAGAGGAAAAAACTTTTTATGCAGATTTTGGCACTTTTGGCTTTCCATATTTGTGCCAATATGCTTCCATACTGCCAAGTTTTCCATGCACATCCAGGAAAAAAGGCACGGGGCGGGGCAAGGCGAATATGCACCGCTCTACGCCCCCTGCAGCAGCCCGGGAAAGCATGGCTGTCATTCTGAATCTGATTTAGCATGAGCACACACCATTGCAATGGGAAGCTCATCATCTTCATTTCCGAAGCAGAACAGCCCTCTCTCCAAAGCAGCGATCGACATCTGATCCTCTACTGGAGCCCCGAATGAAATGCTAGGTCCCTTATGAAAAGGACCAGAAAGAAGAGGAACTAGACCGGGGAACGGGCAAGGGGACTCCAGGCGAGGGGATCTCTCTTGAGAGAACATGAACCACCCACAAACGCAGTCTCAGCATGCTTATGCCCAGGCCGTCAATGAGGATAGGAAACGACCTCATCCAGAAACACACAGGTGGAATGACATCTTTAAAAAGATGCAATGTCACACAGCTCTTTTAGGGAAATTATCTCTCTTTTTAGTGCTGAAGCGCACAGGGAAAAATGGCTGTGACAACACTGGCAGGAATTAGTGCAGCCTGCAGTGTGCACTCAATCTCATTGAAGACGCACTTACAAAGGCTGACTGAACAGCAAACTCATTGAAGGTGCCCTCCACTCAATAGCTGTGAAAACAGCTGTTCTTGTAGTGCTCTCAGAGATCGTGATCAAGATTTCTCTCTTAGAAGATCAGAAGAGCAGAAACACATTAACCGCTCGGCTCCGAAGCAAAAAGCTGAATATGCGATGCACCTGCTTCCTATTTATGCCCGCGCTGTGGGGCGGAGCGTCAGATGCAATGTTCGCATGCCAATGTGCATTGGCTCGTTTAGTTACACTCGAAGTAGATTGGTCTCTGTAGTGAGATTCACATTACGTCAAGCATCGACGTAACGTCGAACGTGACTGACTGAAAGGGAACACTTTTTGACTTTTTTTTTCCACATTAATTTTGCACGTCTAGTACAATTATGTGGTCTTGTTTCATTATTACATTGTATACTTTTTTCTTTATTTTCCCCAAAAGAATTGAATAGAAATGACAACATGCCATATAAGTGGGACACATTGTAACATGTGATCTAATAACTGATCTAATAAAAAAGGAAGACAAATTAAAATATTTTGTCAATAAAATTCAATTATTAAATTTTTCATATAAAATAATGATGTTTTTTTAATAGTTAAAACCAAACTACTTTTGTAGTTTGACAATGAACACACAGCAAATCACAGATATACAGCATAGTTCAAAACATAGTTAAAACAATGTGAACAAATATGAAGAAACACATTCATTCATACATTCTGAAAAACACAGAGCTGAGCACAATACACGCCTCCCCTCCCTCCACACGCAGCTCTTACTGAACAGGACACAAATAGATGAGCCAGAATGCTTCAAATTTCTTGAAATAATAATTTCTAAACATTGAACACTGACTCACAGTCTTTATTCACCTGTTTCTCATGGTTTCTCAAAAAAAAATCATAAAAGTAATTAATGTAAATTATATCGCTAACCTCATAGAACAGCATACTGTAGTTCAACGTGGGGCACATTGCAGTATTACAATGTGCACCACCTGTGCAACTGGGATTTAAACCTAAGTTTAATTTAAACCCAGTGTCTTGTAAGCATTAAAGAAATATTTAAACTGCTAAATAACAGATTGAAGAATAAAATAATAACAAATTTGTCTTGTTTTAAATAAACACTAAACTGAGATGAAAAATTAACTTCAGTAAGAAATGTACTTTTGCTATGGTTAAATATTTGGCGATATCTTCCAAAGATTTTTTAATTGTGGTGCATTTTTTCTCTCTATATAGTGTTGCTATAAGTTTCGTCATGCTGGCATGTGTGTAAATGTTAAAACCATTTTTGTTACAACTAGCCCCACGTTAGGTTGTGAGTTTGATCAGAGTTGGAGCTAAACTCTGCAGGAACATGGATCTCGAGGGCCAGAGTTTCCCAGCCCAAAACATAACCCTCTTTCTGCATTTTTACATTTTTAATAAAACATTATTTAGCCATATGTATTACATGGGCAGCTGGATGTTCTCATAATGTAGCGGCAGATACCTGAAACATTTATACATACTATATTATGAGTCCTCATAGTATAGGTCAAACCACACACAAAAACACACACTACATATTAGCATGCACATCCTGCTGCAGTTAAGTAAAATTTAGTTTGACTTGTGAAAGTTTATTAAGCTATCTTTCAAAATATATATTAAAAATGTTCTGTTTCCAACATGATGCAATTATGGTTCATATCTTTCATATGTGAGTAACATCAACAGTATTTTTTAAATGCATTGATACTGTGGAAATTTCAAGCAGACTGTAGCATGTTGTATGCAATATGAGTGTTATGTAAATTGTGTTTTAACTATACTGTTAATTATTACGTGGTTATATGCAGTATTTTCATGAAGTGACACTCTATTATGTAAGTACTTTAAATATATTACATTTATGCCCTTATTTGAATGATCAAGAAGTACTTTACATACAGCTCATTGGAGTTATCAGCAGCTGTCACAGTAATATATGGATAGCATGTGGAGTTTTTCGGGTCATTTGGATTGGTCCAAGGCTACCCTGACATCAAACATTTGTATCATGGCTTCCTCAGCAGAGAGTGAGTGGTTCAGTGTATAGAATTTAAATGCCACAACATGAGTAATGAGAACAGTACTTGTGAGAAGAGGTTATTTCTGATATATAAAGTGCATTAAAAAAATATCACTGCACTGAAAAATGTGCAGTTGTTAACTTATTATTATACTATTTATATTTCTCGTATTAGTGTTTTTTCTTTAACTTGAATAAAACCAATCAATTTAGATGTTGATGGAAGCATAAATTAACATGAAGCACATTTGTTAGTTTACCTGACAACTTTTTACAGCGTGAATTTACAGTTTAACTTTATTTTATATATATATATATATATATATATATATATATATATATATATATATATATATATATATATATATATGAGTAAAGTTCAGTCCTAAATAGTTTCTATTTAGTTGTAAAAGATAAATGCATAAAAACGTGCATAATAAACGTAGAGAGATAAAAGGGATTTTAGGTTCGGGTGTGATTTTTACTAAAGTAGCAACTAGTAGAAGATATCTTCATCACTCAGCATCCAACGGGATTCTAATGTTCTCATCAATGAGAAAATCCCACGCAAAAACATGTATTACAAGTGAACATGGCGGTCCTTACCATATCTACTAGTTCCGTTAAACAATACGGGACAGCTGGAAACGGTAGACCGATCGGGGCCGCCTGCTCCTCTGCTGTGGAATGAATGAATTAAAAAAGAACGAATGCGCTTCCGATCCCGAAAGCGCTGGATAGTGACGCGAGGTGGCGCGGTGATGCCAAAAGAGTAACGGAAGTGAGGATGACCAATAGGGGCTCGCGTCTTGGCTGTTACGATAGCATGGACTATCAGATGACGGGTTCACATTGTGAACCAAGGCAACCCTGCGAGGGCCCACATGGAGTCAGAAAAGAACCCAGTCACCTGCAAAAGATTTCCAAGCGTTAGTTAACGCTGTAATGTGATTCATTTAACGAAATAAAACAATTTGATGTGATTACATGCGCAATAATCTCTCGCTCTTTTTTTTCTGACACATTAGTTACATAAATTTTTAATAACCACTCCCTCACTTTGTTCACAACTCTCTCCTTCTGTGTCCTTTTCCCAGTGAGTGATAGTGGGATACATCACTTATACTGTAAATACCCGCAAATGTACATTTGCATAGGCCTATGTAAAACCAAGTAAATTCTCTCAGATGCAGTTCAGATCTACACAGTACTTGGGGCACTGCAGGGGTATTTGGCTGAGAATAGGGCAATACATGTTTGCATAGACTGAAACGCAAATAGAAAGTTACCCTTCCAAAGGCCAGTGTTTGACAGCGACATGCATGCCTCTGTGAAGTCTCTGGAAATTTGGCGTAATTTAATGAATTAGATTTTACAACAATTTCTGCAGCACACCATGTACACAACAACCTAGTGGAGTGGACGCAGCACACAAAAGCAAAAGTTTTTCATCTTACCAGCCATTGCTATTTGTAGTAATTCTAGTTGGAGTATTTTATGAAGAAAAACAACTTTTAGGCACTTAGTATAAATCTTTAACGAATAAATATAGCCTACACACCTTAATAAATGTTAGACCTAGCTATATACCAGTTTATGCTAAAAAAAAAGTTTCATTAAACCTTGATTTCTTTCTTCACTTTCTTTTTTTTTTAAGGATAGTCCACCCCAAAATTGAAATTCTGTCATCATTTACTCTTTACTCACCATCATTTCGTTCCCTTTTTTGTCCCTCCCTTTAATACTCATGTGTAAATTGCTGCCATCTAGTGTACATAGGAGGTTACAACGATACAGACAGATGATGTCAGTGGGTGCTTTTCATTTCTTAATTGTGCATCCTCATTTCCTTTTCCTCGAGTCTCAGCTCCACCCCCCATAGGATGCGAGAGAAGGATACTTGTCGACAAACCTGACGTACGTATAAATTCTCCTCCCCCTTCACATCTGTTACAATCATTTTTAAGTTATGTTTTACCTTTACAGTACAAATACCATATATCTCACATATTTCAACAGGGAATCTTGCTTTATTATTTATTGAATTGAAATTCTTAATAAAACTTCAACATAAGGGCAGATCCCTTGAGCACAGCCGACAATGCTTTGAAGTGACGCTTGAGTGATAAAGAATATACCAATGGGGCTGAGATGTGAGGAAAGAAAATGAGGATGCACAAATAAGAAATGAGAAACACCCCTTGCATCCTCACTCTTAGCTTCTCTGGAAGCTTACTCACTCCTCGTTCCTCGTCTGCTGATGGTGCAATTAGAGAATTGAGATGTCCTTCATCAAGATGGCTTACTTTGATCAGTTTCAGGGTCAACAAGGAAACAAGGAAGCATCAGTTTGAGTATTGAGAAAACTGCTTGTGCTACATATCTTTTAACTAAGGAGCATAAAACTTACAGTATTACATAGCATAATTATACTACTTTATTAGATGCTGAAACCTATTGAGTTTGTTATTAACTTCATATTATTCTTTATTTTTGTTCCTTAAAAGTGTATGGGCCTCAAACTGTAACAGATACCCAAAAACTTGGCAAGTTGGTCCCGAATGTGCACCACTACTCTGGCGCACATATACACATCCATCTAACACTAGGTGACGGTATAATAAAGTAATTTACGTTTTTCATTACATCTCCACAGCCATATGGGCTAGAATCAAAATTATTTTACTACTGAATCCTAGATCAAGCCCTATTTAGCATTTCTGTCTACAATTTTTCCATCATACTGAGTTAAAAACATACTTTTTTCTTCTCCTAAGTCACCATGCCCAACTGAGGGGACACAAATCACATCTGAGGGGGCAATGCCCCCTTTTGCCCCTTCGTGGCAAAAAAAACCAAAAAAAAAACCAATTATAGTTTGTTAAATACACACTGATGTCTATGGAATTCACAGGTTGTTTGCGATCTTTTGGATCATAAAAACAGATAAAGTGAGAGAGCCAGTGGGTACCACAATCGCAGTGTTCTTAAGGCTTGGTCATTAGTAAGAACTGTAAGAACTATGTCTATGCCATCACTCCATTGGTTACTTGAAGAACATTTAGTCAAAGGTGCAAGGCTGGATGATGCTGGACAGATAATGCCTGGAATGACAAAAGTTTTAATAACAGCAAAAATTATTACTTTGCGACAACTGATAGGAGTTGCTGGAAATGACTTTGAAAATGTGGAAGCCGTGGCGCAATGTTTGGGACTCAAATCACAGAGGATAGCGGATCTTTTTCTGGGTAATATTAAATAACTTTTGAATGATGAAGACAATTTTTTAATTAGGAATTTTTATAGTGGACTATTCACACCTGAAGAAAGTGACATTTTACCAACGTTTACGGAAGATGAATATTCTCATCAATTACTTGCGTTTAAAAGTTTTGAAGGGTTGGATTTGTGTGCTATAAGTAGTAAAAAGTTGTATGTATTATGTGTTAAAGTATTGAACAAAGAAAAATTGAAAGTGCAGGTAGTAACACCATGGGCTGCTCATTTTGGGGTTGAAAAGAACTGTAAACCTGTGTGGAGGAGTATGTACAAGCCACCGTTGACCAAATCGATTGGGAATTTGCAGTGGAGGATACTGCACGGTATTGTTGCTGTAAATGCATTTGTTAGCATAATTAATTCGTCAGTTGATAGTAAATGTCCTTTTTGTGAACAGATGGAAACCATTTTTCAGTGTTTTGTACACTGTGACAGGCTTAAAAGTCTATTTTTGACACTTAATTTTATGTTTGTGAATATGTTTGTGATTTTTTTCTAAGGTTGGTTTCATTTTTGGTTTTAGGTTTGGAAAGAAAAAGAGAAAGAAAGGACAACTTATTAACTTTGTTATTGGAAAAGCAAAAATGGCTATTTATTTGACAAGAAAGGAAAGAATAGAAGGTGAAATTGGTCGGGATGTAGTACAAGTTTTTAAGAGCCTAATTAAAGTAAGAATTAAGTTTGATTTTCTGTTTTATAAAAATATGAAGGATATTAAAGAATTTGAAAATGTATGGGATTATAAAGAAATGCTATGCTCTGTTAAAGATGGAGAACTAATTTTTGCTAAATGTCTTGAGTGGTGTATGTTTGTTAACTGTTTTTAAATGGTTCAGAATAAAGTGTTATAAAATCTCTCTCTCTCTCTCTCTCTCTCTCTCTCTCTCTCTCCTTTACATAATACAGTAAGCTTCAATAAACAATATCAATGAGAACAAACATATGTTTATGTTGCTAAGAGTGGTTGCTAAGGGTGTTGTGTAGTGATACACAGAACCGATGGGTGAAGCGGTCATAACATAACCTCTCTGGACTCTGGTCACGGGCTGAAGCCATCACTGGATGCTGGTCAGGGGCTGGAGCCATCACTGGACGCTGGTCAGGGGCTGGAGCCATCACTGGACGCTGGTCAGGGGCTGGAGCCATCACAGGACGCTGGTCAGGGGCTGGAGCCCTCTCTGGACTCTGGTCACGGGCTGAAGCCATCACTGGATGCTGGTCAGGGGCTGGAGCCATCACTGGATGCTGGTCAGGGGCTGGAGCCCTCTCTGGACTCTGGTCACGGGCTGACGCCATCAGGGCAAGGCGCTTGGGCGACGCAGGCAGGGCAAGGCGCTTGGGCGGCGCCTCTGGGCTGGCAGCGGGCTCAGGAACAGTCTCTGGATCACTGTCGTCGGGTCCTCCTGGACCACCGAACTTGGGACCATCGAAGTCGGGTCCTCCGGGACCGCCAGACTCAAGACCACTGAAGTCGGGTCCTCCTGGACCACCAGACTCGAGACCACCGGAGTCAGATCCTCCTGGACCCCCGGACTCGAGACCATCGAAGTCAGGTCCTCCCGGACCACGAAGTCGTGTCCTCATGGACCACCGGCCCTGAGACCACCGAAGCTGGGTGAGCGACAGGAGCCCTCCTTCTCCTGCGCTTGCGAGGGCGAGGCGATGTGGAGACAATCGCTTCAGCCTCTCTAGCCGCCTCTGGGGTTGCTGCAGCGTCTTTGGCCGCCCTTGGAGGAGCTGCCACCTCTCTAGCCGCCTCTGGGGTTGCTGCAGCGTCTTCGGCCGCCCTTGGAGGAGCTGCAGCCTCTCTGGCAGCCTTCTCCCCCTGGCAAGCGAAATATTCCACCGCCGCTTCAAATGTAGTGTCTTCCAGCCCTCTCATTACGCACCAATCGAAAGGCTTATCGAGTGAGAAAACGCAGCTGGCATCGTGTATTCTGTGGAAAATGAGTATTGGGAGCGTTTCAGATATTTCAGTATTGATATGTATCAAAAAATCGATATTTGACACTACATTGCACTTAGTTTATTTCAGATGCCTTTTTAAAAGACTACAATTGAAAAATGTATATATTATATATAAAATTCAACCCGCCAAAGTGACTAGTGGGAGTGACTGTGTTACACGCCACTGCTGAAATCCACCCGCATTTGCCAGGTTGTCAAGTTAATGTCAAGCCCTGCTTGTACTTCCTACAGAATTTCATTCTGTCCTTGATGTTGTTTTTAGAGAAGTGACTTCTTTGCTGACCTTCTTGACACAGGCCATTGTCCAAAATTCTTCGCTTCACAGTGCATGCAGATGCACTCACACCCAGCTGCTGCCAATATTGAGCAATCTCTGCACTGGTGGTGACTCGATTCCATAGCTGACTCCTCAGGAGGAGACGATCCTGGTGCTTGTGACACAACACTACAACAACAAAATTTATGTCACTGCCAATACTTTTGGCCACGGCTGTAGCATTGCTTACATCATCAGTCACCTGCAGTATTTCAGCAATTAGGGTTATCTTATAACCACTGGCTATTAATCCAACTTTTCTTATCTTTAAAGGCGTGACTGAGATTGGAGATGTCCACTCTGCCTGAGTACCAGTTGTCATAAGCATTATATGAACAATTAAAGATTCATGCATTTTAATGGCTAGAAAAATAATCTAGGGCTTTGCCACAAATGCTGTGACTATCCTGAAAGTCAGTATCTACTGTAGTAGCATAAACTTTCATCACAATAAACTTTGATTTGATTTCACCCCTTGAATTTATTTTGCCCTGAATGCTTTCAATTGAATGGTGAGCTAAAGACAAGCTAAGTAGTAATTTTTTTAAAGCTGGAGCCACACTAAAAGATTTTAAAAATCTTATAAGATTTTCAAAATGTGAGAGACCACAAACATGACAATAAGAAATCATAGATTTAACTGTTTTGTTTCTTCCAGATTACTAACAGATTACATTCACAAACAACCAGAGTCTGCCAGGGAACACGGGAAATTTTGCAAATTATCTCACATTAAACATGACTTTAGAGTAAACAAACATGGTGGACAGCCAGCAAGAATAAATGTCACTTATAGTGTATGGACTGCTTTTTACAGAAAATTTGTGGGGGGAAAAAAGAAAAATGTGTGGGAATGGTTGTGGAAATGGTGTGAACATGGATTTTATATGTTACAGCTTGAGCTGGAGGTGAGTCTTCAGTCAGCTCGCTTTCTGATTGGGTATTGTTTCGTTTCACGTGATAATCTCCAGAGAGTGCACGCGTTTGTCCTCGGGGTTCCCCCACACAACAGGATTTCTTCAGATCAACAGATCAACATGTTGATTATTTACGAATCGAGATCGGGCGTCTCCGACGTTCTTCCGAGTAGATTCAGTCACTCTTAACACACCACAGGAAAATCATCAAGATAATCGGGACTTTACCTGGATTGTCGGAAGGGTGAGAAATCGGCCCAAAATCGCCCCGATTATCTTGTAGTGTGTACCCAGCATAAGATAAGAGAAAACAACAAAATAAAGGTCTAAAGTTATTAAAGTTTAGGATGCGAGTAAGAAACACTTTCACAAACACTTCAGTTTTTACACTGTCATAATCCAATTTAATATTGTGTTCGATGGGGAGCTGCTTGTAATCTCTGAGTTTATTTTTAGAGAAGTGGCAAAGAGCAAAGTCTAAAACAATTTAAAACAATTATGCTAATCACTGTGTTTGCGTTCTCTCATGTTTTGGAACCAGTCAATCTTAAGGAGTAAAGAACACTAATGATTTTCATTAATGGTAAATTAGAGAAGCACTCTCTGCATGCCAACAAAGTTCTTAAAGGATTAGTTCACTTCAAAATGGAAATTTCCTGATATTTTACTCACCCCCATCTCATCCAAGGTGTTTGTGTCTTTCTTTCTTCAGTGGAAAAGAAATTAAGTTTGAGGAAAACATTCCAGGATTTTTCTCCACATAATGGTTTTCAATGGCAACCAACGGGTTGAAGGTCCAAATCAATGCAGTTTCAAAGGGCTTCGAATGGCTTCAAAGGGCTCTGCACGATCCCAGACGAGGAATAGGGTCTTACCTAGCAAAACGTTCGGTCATTTTCCAAAAAAAAAACAAAAAAAAAAAAAAAAAAATATTTATATACTTTTTAACCTAAATTGCTCATCTTGCGCCACGGATTGCGTAATCACGTTGGAAAGGTCACGCTAGACGTAGGTGGAGGTACCGCCCTAAGCGAATGTGCGACGACTAATACAAACGCCCTCTACCAAAAAAACTCCATCTCCAACTTCAAAATCGTCCGACATTGTTGTTTTACCTTTTTTTGCTAAATGGTTTCGCTAGATAAGACCCTATTCCTCGGCTGGGATCATGCAGAGCCCTTTGAAGCCATTCAAAGCCCTTTGAAACTGCATTGATTTGGACCTTCAACCCGTTGCTTGCCATAGAAGTGCATTATGTGGAGAAAAATCCTGGAATGTTTTCCTCAAAAAACGTAATTTTTTTCGACTGAAGAAAGAAAGACATGAACATCTTGGATAAGATGGGGGTAAATAAATTATCAGGAAATTTTCATTTTGAAGTGAACTAATCCTTTAACAGAAACTTGCTGAATCATGTTGACTATATAGACCTAAAAATAATGTGGTCATTTCTATTCACGGAAACATCTGGTGATACTGGTTTAAGAATGACAGTCTCATCTGTATTGCAGGTTTCGGAAAGAGGTGGCTGAAGTACTGAAGACAGGCTGATGAAGAGAACAGATCTCTGAAGAGGAAGAAGATGTGACAGTTCGATGCAAAGGTAAGTAATCCACAGATAGGCAGTCAGGTAAGCGTTCAGAACAAGACCAGATGAAGGTGAACTGGAGAGTGTGAGCTTTACGGTGCTAGTGAAGGTGACCATGATTGGGTGCAGGTGGTGCTGATCAGTAATCAGGTGATTGGGAGCGTGTGTAGGAATCTGGTGCTCAGGGCGTGGCTGCTGGTGTGGCTCATCCTGTGACTGTATTATGCACAACGTAGATCACAGCAGGGTTTTTTAAATGGTGGTAGCAGCAATAAGATTTAATAAATAAATTGTAAAAAAGAATTTTCTTACACTTATGTACTTACGTTAAATTTAATTGATGTTCAACAAATAAAAAACAGATATAACACAGATGATCAAATGATAAAGCTTGGGCTGATGAATATTCGATCCCTTTCCTCAAAAGCGCTTATTGATAATGATATGATTACAGATCATAACCTAGATGTGCTGTGTTTGACAGAAACCTGGCTAAAACCTGACGATTACATTCATTTAAATGAGTCCACTCCTCAAGATTATTGTTATAAACATGAGCCGCGTCTGAAAGGCAAAGGGGGAGGGGTTGCTGTAATTTATAATAATATCTTCAGTATTACTCAGAAGTCTAGTTTCAAATATAATTCCTTTGAAGTTTTGGTGCTTTACGTAACATTATGTAGTATAAATGATAAATCCCGTTTGACATTTGTGCTGGCTACTGTATACAGGCCACCACGGCACCATACAGACTTTACAAAAGAATTTGCTGATTTCCTATCAGAGTTAGTACTGGCTACAGATAAAGTCCTAATTGTTGGTGATTTTATTATCCATGTAGATAATGAAAAAGACGCATTGGGATTGGCATTTTAGACATTCTAAACTCTATTGGAGTTAGGCAACACGTGACAGGACCCACTCATTGCCTAATATTTAGACCTGATACTTTCACATGGAATAAATGTTGATACCATTGAAATTCTGCAGCAGAGCGATGACATCTCAGATCATTACCTAGTATCGTGTATATTTAATGTAGCAAAGGCTGCAAAACCATCCCGTTGTTTCAAATATGGCAGGACTATCACCGCTGCCACTAAAGATTGCTTTGTAAATAAACTTCCTCATCAGTTTAATCTCCTCAGCATCCCAGAGAGCCTAGAGGAACTCGATGTTGCAACAGAAACTATTGACTCTCTCTTTTCCAGCACTTTAGACACAGTTGCTCCTCTGCGCTTAAAGAAGATTAAAGAAAATAGTCCAACGCCATGGTACAACGAGCACACCTGGGCCCTTAAAACAGCAGCCAGAAAAATGGAGCGCAGCTGGAAGAAAACAAAACTGGAAGTTTTTCGGATTTCGTGGAAAGAGAGCATGATTGCGTACAGAAAGGCCTTAAAAACTGCTAGATATGCTTATTTCTCGACTCTCTTAGAAGAAAACAAACACAACCCTAAGTATTTATTTGAAACAGTGTTAAATGGTAAATTAACAAGAAATAAAGCTTCAACTTCTGAAGTTTACAAACAGCATAGCAGTAATGACTTTATGAACTTCTTTACGTGCAAGATTGATAATATTAGGAAGAAAATTATAACTATGCAACCATCTACTACAGTATCGCATCAGACAGTGCATTGTAGTGTCACTGAGGAAAAATTCCACTCATTCACTGTTATAGAAGAAGAATTTGCTAAACGCGTTAAATCATCTAAATCAACAACATGTATGCTCGACCCTATACCAACTAAGCTACTGAAAGAGATGATTCCAGAGGTCATAGATCCTCTTCTTAATATCATTAATTCATCTTTGTCATTAGGATACGTACCGAAAACTTTTAAGTTAGCTATTGCTAAACCACTTTTTAAAAAACTGCAACTTGATCCTACAGAATGTCAATTACAGGCCAATCTCAAATCTACCCTTTCTGTCAAAAATACTAGAAAAGGCAGTGTCTTCACAACTACGCTCCTTTTTAGAAAAAAATGGTATCTGTGAGGATTTCCAGTCAGGATTTAGACCGTATCATAGTACTGAGACTGCTCTCATCAGAGTTACAAATGATTTGTTCTTATCATCCGATCATGGTTGTATATCTCTATTAGTGTTACTCGATCTTAGCGCTGCATTCGATACTATCGACCACAACATTCTTCTAAATAGACTCGAAAATTATGTTGGCATTAGTGGAATTGGATTGGCATGGTTTAAATCATACTTATCTGACCATTATCAGTTTGTAGCAGTAAATGAAGAGACGTCACACCGATCACAAGTTCAGTATGGATTACCGCAGGGCTCAGTGCTAGGACCGTTGCTTTTCACCCTGTACATGCTACCACTGGGAGCTATCATTAGGAAGCATGGCGTTAGTTTTCATTGTTATGCTGACGATACTCAGCTCTATATTTCTTCACGCCCTGACGAAACTTACCAATTCACAAGATTAAAGGAATGCATAACTGATATAAAAAATTGGATGACTATTAATTTCCTGCAACTTAATTCAGAAAAAACAGATTTTTTAATTATTGGACAAAAACCCTCTGCACATAGTAACCTAGAATACTGTCTAACACTTGATGGCTGCTCTGTCAAGTCCTCATTGTCAGTTAGGAACCTGGGTGTGCTCTTTGATACCAATCTTTCATTTGAAAGCCACGTTTCTAGCATCTGCAAAACTGCATTCTACCATCTTAAAAATACACTCACCTAAAGGATTATTAGGAACACCATACTAATACTGTGTTTGACCCCCTTTCGCCTTCAGAACTGCCTTAATTCTACGTGGCATTGATTCAACAAGGTGCTGAAAGCATTCTTTAGAAATGTTGGCCCATATTGATAGGATAGCATCTTGCAGTTGATGGAGATTTGTGGGATGCACATCCAGGGCACGAAGCTCCCGTTCCACCACATCCCAAAGATGCTCTATTGGGTTGAGATCTGGTGACTGTGGGGGCCATTTTAGTACAGTGAACTCATTGTCATGTTCAAGAAACCAATTTGAAATGATGGACATGGTCAGAAACAATGCTCAGGTAGGCCGTGGCATTTAAACGATGCCCAATTGGCACTAAGGGGCCTAAAGTGTGCCAAGAAAACATCCCCCACACCATTACACCACCACCACCAGTCTGCACAGTGGTAACAAGGCATGATGGATCCATGTTCTCATTCTGTTTACGCCAAATTCTGACTCTACCATCTGAATGTCTCAACAGAAATCGAGACTCATCAGACCAGGCAACATTTTTCCAGTCTTCAACTGTCCAATTTTGGTGAGCTCGTGCAAATTGTAGCCTCTTTTTCCTATTTGTAGTGGAGATGAGTGGTACCCGGTGGGGTCTTCTGCTGTTGTAGCCCATCCGCCTCAAGGTTGTGCGTGTTGTGGCTTCACAAATGCTTTGCTGCATACCTCGGTTGTAACGAGTGGTTATTTCAGTCAAAGTTGCTCTTCTATCAGCTTGAATCAGTCGGCCCATTCTCCTCTGACCTCTAGCATCAACAAGGCATTTTCGCCCACAGGACTGCCGCATACTGGATGTTTTTCCCTTTTCACACCATTCTTTGTAAACTCTAGAAATGGTTGTGCGTGAAAATCCCAGTAACTGAGCAGATTGTGAAATACTCAGACCGGCCCGTCTGGCACCAACAACCATGCCACGCTCAAAATTGCTTAAATCACCTTTCTTTCCCATTTTGACATTCAGTTTGGAGTTCAGGAGATTGTCTTGACCAGGACCACACCCCTAAATGCATTGAAGCAACTGCCATGTGATTGGTTAATTAGATAATTGCATTAATGAGAAATTGAACAGGTGTTCCTAATAATCCTTTAGGTGAGTGTATATCTAAATTACGGCACATGCTTTCAATGTAAAATGCTGAACAGTTAGTTCACGCGTTCATGACCTCAAGGCTAGATTATTGTAATGCTCTACTGGGTGGTTTCCCTGCTCGCTTAATAAATAAACAGCAGCTGGTCCAAAACGCAACAGCTCGAGTTCTTACTAGAACCAGGAAGTATGACCATATTAGCCCGGTTCTGTCAACACTGCACTGGCTCCCTATTAAACATTGTATAAATTTTAAAATCTTGCTAATTACTTACAAAGCACTAAATGGTTTAGCTCCCCAGTACTTGAGCGAGCTCTTAACGCATTATACTCCATCACGTCTATTAAGGTCTCAAAATTCTGGCCAGTTGATAATACCTAGAATATCAAAATCAACTGCAGGCGGTGGATCCTTTTCCTATTTAGCACCTAAACTCTGGAACAGTCTTCCTAGCATTGTTCGGGAAGCAGACAAACTCTGTCAGTTTAAATCTAGACTTCTCTAGACACACATCTCTTTACTATGGCATACACATAGAACATTATCAATTTCTGTTATTCAAATCAGTTAAATTATTGTTTTAGGCTGCATTAACTAGGTCAGCCGGAACCGGGAACACTTCCCATAACACCTGATGTACTCGTTACATCATAAGAAGAATGGCATCTACGCTAATGTTAGCCTCTCTGTTTATCCCGAAGTTTACTGCAGTCAGCCGGATCCGGGCCGTATCCAGATCAGATGGTGGTCCTGCGCCTAGACATGACCAACGCATCCCTGAAATGTCTGCAGAGACCGTGTCAATTAAACTCCACCCTGTAAATGCCGCATCGACACGACATCCTCATTAAACCCGTCTCCGGCGTGACGACTCCAATCTTTCGAATAATCTTACGAATATCTTTCGATCTAATATGACTTCTGACCTGTAATGTTGCCAAAATCATAATCATACACTATTTGTTCGTCGGCCAGAGGAGAACTGGCACCCCGACTGAGCCTGGTTTCTCCCAAGGTTTTTTTCTCCATTCTGGCCACTGAAGGAGTTTTTGGTTCCTTGCCACTGTCGCCTTTGTCTTTTGGCTTGCTCAGTTGGGGACACTAAAATTTCAACTATATTACTGATCTGCCCACATTGCCACTATATGATAATAATTAGCTGGATGACATCACCGTTTTCTCTAGAGCGGCTGTACAGCCGAATCAAATTCTGTTGCATTATTTTCCTGTTAACACTGTGAAGCTGCTTTGATACAATCGGCATTGTAAAAAGCGCTATATAAATAAAGGTGACTTGACTTGACGTTGTACCAACAATTTGTGGTGTTGCAAATGCACCACAGCATTATAACTTTCTATTCTGTTCTAGTGTTGTCAAAAATATCAATATTCCGATATGCATCGATACTGTAATATCTAAAACGGTTCCAATACTCCTTTTCTGCAGTATCAATATACCGATACCAGCTGCTAATTCTCTCTCTCTCTTCTCTCCGACAGCGAATTGACACACACCTACCTCCTCTCACTCACTCGTATCATTCACTCCGGTTGAATAGTTCTTGTATTGCGCATAATTTTACTCATTCCCACAGGCTTCGCATTCACACCAAAAGTGCGCGCACCACTGACCTATATTTACATGCACGCACAAAGCCGCCTCTCAAACAGCTTGCGAGTACCAAATGTACATATTTTTCATGGTTTATTGTGTTTAAACGCTGAAATAAACACAAATTATTTCAAAATGCCCGTCTTGGCGAGTATTCAGGTAATACAGTCAGTTTTGGAACGTAAAGAGTTGAGAGAAAACGGCAAAACAAACGCATGCTGTCATAGGCGGATTAACCATATGGGCAATCCGATAAGACAAGTGATGCATTCTTAAACGTCTTTCAAGCCATGGCCTATATATACCCTTTTATCAGAACATTCTAAATGTTTAGTTGAAAGTTTTTTTTATTTCTCTTCTAAATTGTACTAGGTTGAGACCGTTTTACCTTTCATTCTCTGGTGACATCATTTGTGGTAAAAATGATGTGACCCATCAATCATAGAGCTCTCTAGCTCACATTCGTTTTAAGGTGGCTTATGGGGTAGACAGGCATATTACCTAATAAAAGAAGAAGAAAAGGAAAGAAAGAGGTAAAACAAAAAAGCAGTTGAGCATTTCTAGTCTGGCTTACGACTACTGTTGTGCAGCTAAGGTGTCATGTACCATAACTTAATGGGAGGTGTTCTACTTGTTGGGTAGATTGTGACATGTTTCCTATGATGAGTGTAGCTGGGTCAATGTTAAGCTAGTTTCTGAAGCTAGTTTCTACCTGTGGGAAGAACATGTTTGTTGAATGTTTTCCATGGCAGATGTAGTAGTTTACGTAGTTTAGTGTAGTTTAGTGTATGTGTGGTCAGATCTGTTTCAGTCTGTTTTGCTCCCCCCTTTTCTTAAAGGCTTGCCCACATGTTTCTTGGCATAGCTTTGATGGGCTTAGATGAAGATTGGCTTGTTGCATCTTTGCCTTGGACAAGGGATCGTCTGTGATCTGATGGGAGTCAGTCGAGTAAAGCAGGAAGTTCTTTGGCATATGGTGGGAGGTAGTTTGTCATGGCTGTGTAGAGCTGTAGTGCAAAACTTCGTCTCCTACGTTGCATTCCTCTTGTGCTGCCTTCTGGTTGTGACAGACTTTCTGACCTTCCGTGCTTACTGTGTTTGCTGTTGCACAAACATGGTTCTTGAGTTTGGAGCTTGTTGGGTGGTTTCTTGGTGAGTGATGGGTAACCAGGATGGTGTTTTCTGGTACCTCTGGGTTTTCGTCTGTAGTTGGCTGTGAGAGACTCCTTTGTTCTGTGTTGTTGTAGAACAGATGGTCGTCATCTTCATTGTGAAGGTGTACCAGATGATCATTGGCCTTCCGTTCTTCATTGTGAAGGTGTACCAGATGATCATTGGCCTTCCGTTCCATCGCTAGTCATAGCGAGCATGACTCATCTCTGTGGTCATCCATGTTTACCTGGTTTTCCATGAACACTTTCAGTTGCCTCATTAGTTGCTCCATGTCTTCTGAGGGTAAACTGTCTTGTTCTTGGGCGTACTCAGTGCTGTGCTTAACTGAGTGGTACCGAGGTGGGTTTTGTCGTCGATTACCCACATTAGATGCTCTTGAATGTGTTGTATGATGGCCTTTGGATGTCCAGTTAGGTTCCCAGTTGTTTCTATCTTTTGGGTTTCTTGAGAAGCGTGGCTGGTCCCATGGCTTTTCCCAGCGGTTGGTGTGGTAGCTGTCATCGGCATGGGAGTCACGTTCTCTGTGAAGGACTGCAGTGTTATCATGCCACTGGGTGTCTTCCAGTGCAAGGCTTGGGTCTTGGCTGATGGAGTTCGAAACTGTGGATGTTTTCAAACCTTTCTTTGTGTCCATCTTTTGTTTGATGTAGACCTTGTGTGTCAGGTCACGTAGCTGTTGGATTGTCATCGTGTCTGGGCAGGCCATGACGCCAAGATCAGGGGTGGGCAATTCCAGTCCTGGAGGGCCACTGTCCTGCAGAGTTTAGCTCCAACCCTGATCAAACTCACCTGCCTGTAGCCTTCTAATAATCCTGAAGACATTGATTAGCTGGTTCAGGTGTGTTTGATTAGGGTTGGAGCTAAACTCTGCAGGACAGTGGCCCTCCAGGACTGGAATAGCCCACCCCTGGCCTAGATGATGACTCAATCCAGGGTGCAGGTTTCTTAGGAATAGGGTTTTTAAGTTCACATCCTCATCAAGTTCAGGTTCGTTATGTGCACCAAAGTAGGCTTGTCGAAAACGGCTGTAGTAGGCTTGGGGAGTCTCTTGTCGACCTTGTTTGGTTTCCAAGGCGATTAGCAGTCCGTGTTCAGACTCTGGGCCTGTAAATTCTTTGATCAGTGTCTCACATAGTAGCTGGTAGTTGTGCTTTACGTGAACAGGTTGCCGGTCTAGAAAGCTTCGTACCTCTGGACTGGATGTGGATCTGAGGAGGTATAACCTGTCTCGGTCGGTCACATGAGGTCTCACCTCTAGGTGGAAGCCAATATCTCGGAGGTAGGCCTGGATGTTATGGCCCTCCGTGGAGTTTGGGTTGAACTGGTTGATGTTCTTAGCCAGCTTGTCGAGGTCTTTAAAGGTCATCTTCTCTGCAGCTTCGGAGTCTGCTTGGATGAGCTCTCTTCTTTTGTTAGCAGGGAAGAGTTCTGTGGTGAAGGCCGGTGACGTTTTGGGTTGTGGCCATTCACTTCTTCCGTTGTATGGCAATATGGACTTTGTTCTACTCAGCAGTAGTGATGCTAAGGGAGTGATCTCCCTTCTTGGCTCTGGTTTCTGTTTGAAAGCATGCTTGAGTTCATCTCTGACCGCATAGAGCTCGTCGTTGGCGTCGTCTCGCTGTCGGGTCAGATGGTCCATTTAATTGCTGTACATTTCAAGGTGGTCTTCCAGAGCATTGATTTTAGAGTTCTTATCTTTAATGTCAGCTTTGGCTTTCTCTAGCAGATGTTCGGCAGACTGGAGTTGGTTTACCAGGTGTTTCTGGGCAGTCTTTAATTCTTGTTTGTCACGTTCAGCGACTGCAAGGGCTTCTTGGAGCTTGTCAACTTGTTTCTTTGTTTCTTGCTCCACTTCGTCGGGCACTTTGAGTTTGTCTTGAGCTTTCGCCTTGAGCTGGTCTGTGCAACCTTGAGGGTGCATCAGCTCTCTCAGGAACTCAGTGGTCTGACGCTTGAAGTCGTCCTGGACTTTCACTTCCAGCTTGTCTATGCGGTTTTGGGCACGTGTCAGCTCCTCTTGATGTACTTGTCACTTAGTTTCAGCTGGGCTGTGACGGCATTGCTTAGGGAACTGGTGATCTTGGCTAGTTCCACATGGTTGTGGTTCTGGCTTGAATCGTGTGTCAGGAATCTTCTCAGAATTATGATTATTATTAAAAATAATAACAGTTCAGTTGTCTTTGGTGTGAAGCAGTCTGTAATGCCTCGGAGCCAGGCATCCACATCTTCCCCTTGGGCAGTTGGGTTTGTCGTCTGCGACATGTTGGTACGCTGGGGAGAAGAGACTGACACAGATCTGTGTGGGGTATAAGCCTATGTGTGGTGGAACAGCTAAGTGTCGTTTCAGTGATTGTACACCAATAGTGAAGTGTGGTGATGACTAACTGTTGGTCTCAGTGTAGACAGGTAGGCTAGTGATGTGAAAACTTTGTCACTCAGCTAGGTACGGAAAAGAGAGAGAAAAAGGTTAAACCCAATTTCAATTGAAAGAAACAAAAATAAAGTGAATTATTCAATGGGAGAAATATATATATATATTATTATTATTATTTTATTTTATTTTATTTTTTAAATACTTCCTACCAATGAAAATCTGTTCCAAAAAGGTTAACAATATTATTGTTTATGTTAGAGAGGAAAATAATACAATAATAATGCTGATACCTCTTTTCTTAGTCTGACAGGATTGACACCAATCAAGTTGGATTGCTTACTGCAGGGATGCTTTGAAAGGCGACGGTTGCACAACACTGTTAAATGATCTTGGATAAGATGTCAAAATTTTAAATTGCGTTTACAAATGCAGGGAGAGTATGGAGAAAGGAGGGTATGATTACAAATCAAATGCCTAATGATTTGTTTCTTTGGGAAGAATTATCTTTCTCTTTCTTTTAGAAACGATTGATTGTTCTTCCAGGCTTGTTCCCTACAAATGTGAAGAATGAGATGGAATAAAGCAGGACAGAACAGCAAAGACGTGAGGAAAAGGAAGGAAAGGAAGGAGATCGGGTCCACAAATGGCTCTGAAGCCTTTATGTCTAACTACGAGTATAGAATTGATAGTTGATGGCCAACTAATCACACAAAAATAAAATTTTGTAAAAGAGGATTGTCTTTGATTTATTTGAAACTCATAGTAAGATAGCAATATCTCCTATTGGGGCTCAGGTGTGTCGCTCCCAAGCTAGAGTACAAGGAGGAAAGAAAAGGTAAGAATATAATAATGTATAAAATAAAATAAAAAATTAAATAAAGAGATAAATGAATAAATAAAATAGAGTGGCTAAGTGTATAACCACAACAGGAAGAAAAGAGCAAAGGAGGATACAGCGCAATAAAATATTGAGTAAGTGTGAGTCTAAAAATATTTTGGTAATAGATACAATTTTGGTGGTTTACTTAAACTTTCAAAGTTCAAGACTTATTCATACCTAAAGTGATTAAATCTAAATGAGAAATTTAGAAATTCTGAAAATTAGGAAATTTAGAAATAATGAAAATAAATTTAAGAATCATTTGAAATGACTTTTGAGAAATAAAATTTTAAATAAATGTTTTTTTCTTGCCTTCATTAAATTCAAACTTGACAATTAATAATTGTAAACCAGTATTTTCCTTTTCAAGTAAAATACAGGTAAAGTAATTAATAATTGTAAACCAATATTTTTACTTTCAAGTAAAATATACAGTAGGTAAAGTAATATATGAGAAAGATAAGTGAAAAGTAAGAAAGAAAAAAAAAGACCAACAGGTGTACATAAAGTTGAGGTGTTTAAATGGTTAAATCACTTTACCGTTGCTCAAACAGACATTGTATTCAACCACTTATGTTAATAATGATGATAATGCTAAAGGATTCAGCATATAGGCTTCAATGTAAACAACTGCTTCGATTAGCTTAGCCACCGTAAGGTTTGTTTACAATATGGCTTCGATGCACTGTGCATGCGCAGTTCAGAGTTCATTCGGAAGCGTTGGTTAAGACTTCCGTGCCACAGTCGTAACTATGGCGACCAAACAAACGCTAGTGGCAAACACGTGAATTGCAAACAGTTTGTATACAGTTAAGAATGTTACATGAAATGTCGGCGCATTTCACACTGTACAAATAACAGACTTGCACGTGCAATCGAGCATATTACGTGAAATGTCAGCGCATTTCAACACTGAAAATAAAAATAAGTAACACCACTTGTAGCTGGTTTTACGACGTGGGGCTTAACACTCAGTTTGTTAAGAGTGAGATTAAATTTAAAGCAAGCTACAATTTTGCGCTGTAATAGATGGAACAATAGCGATCTCGGCGGATCGTCTCTCTGTGCATATAAAACAACAGGGTTTCTTTTGCTGTTGATTCTTTCAGTGTCAAGCTTTACTTGATTTTAAATCACTCCCCTTTAAATCACACTCGGACACACAGTGTTACACGAGCTATATTCACAAACAGGCAAGCGTTTAGCTGTTTAACACAGGGAGGATATAGCTTTGAATTGCAGTGGAACACGCACTAACAATTAATAGCTATAAATAAATATAAGGCCTTTAGAAATAGATCGAGGAACACGCTCAATCTTAGCGCGCTGTGAGGAGACTATTCGTCCTCGCAGGGTATTTTAATTTCTGCAGTTTAATTTCGTTCAGCTCTCTCTGGCTGATATATGTATAGCTATTGAATGACACTGGGACACGCAATGGCATCAATTCGGCTATAAACACGGCATTCTAGAAATTGAGGAACACGCTCAATTCTTACCTTATCGTATAGTGTGAGATCTCAGATCTTAAATTAATTTACTGCAGTTTTAGAATAGTGAGGCAGACTCATGTTACAGCTTTCTCTGCATTCATTCACCACTCAAGAAGGGGATCTGTTTTGGCTCTTTGTCTTGGGGATCAAACAACCTCTGCCGTTAAGGCCATAAAGTACTTAGCTGGGGGGTTTTAGTTGGTGCAGACAGAATGGAGCCCACTTCTTTTACGACCATTTTACGACTGTTGGAGTGTTGAGTTGAGTTTTGTGTGGAATTATGTTTGAACGAATCATCTGGAAGATTCATTTGTGTCTGGTGCGCCCTCAAATCCTACATTTCTATTTTTGGCAAACAAAGTGCTGCACAACAGAGGTTTACTGTTAAAATTAAAACGGAAGAAAAATTGTGATTTATTCCTTTCAAATTAATTTTAATAATTATTGTATTGTTGTTGTTATTATTATTATTAGTAGTAGTAGTAGTGTTACATTAAGATATACATTATACTGTATAATAGTAATACAATAGTACATAGTACTATATAATAGTAATATATTTCTGTCACAAGTTAAACCAAACTTTTATTTTGACAGGTTACCTTGAAGATCTTGAAGTTTCTGTGTATATGATATGACAATAGTTTTTCTCAAATTAAACAGTAAAAGGTTCATGAAGTGAATATAGAGCTATAGAGAAGTTTATGTGTTCATGTCATCATATAGTAACACTTCGAGCGTCACGCGTGCTTTGTGTGCAATGCATGTTATAAACGTATCCACGTGTCTGCGCCATTATACAGAGACACGCAAAACATGTAGGATTAATTTTCAAATAGTCTTCTTGCGGAATAATATTCACAGACACTAGTCCATATTGCAAAGTGATTTAAGTTTACTGACCTACTTTTGATTTATTCATCCAAAATTTGACAAATTCCGTGACAGTCCACGCAGAAAAGAGACTCTGGGTGTGCATCAGAAAAACTGGGTGTGCCACATTTATTGTCAGATTAATGTGCAAAAAACCCTGACTCTGCGTATCACTAACGATGCAGAATAGACTGAGCTGATGTGTAAAACTATACTCAGGCTTGCCACACACATACACACACACATACATATATATATATATATATATATATATATATATATACACCGATCAGGCATAACATTATGACAGGTGAAGTGAATAACACTGATTACCTTTTCATCACGGCACCTGTTAGTGGGTGAGATATATTAGGCAGCAAGTGAACAGGAGGAGGAGAGCAGAAGATGACCATCTCGGAGTTGCGGTCAAGACTCCAGTTTCTGAAAAGAGGCGGAGTCCCTGTGCCTCTGCTTCGATCTAACCCTCCCCAGAGGGTTACTTTGGGCAGTAGCGCAGATGATCTGAGGGTGACGGTGAGCATGCTTCCCTCGGGGAACCAACCCCTTGGGAACCCTCACTGCTCCCACACTTCGCAGCCAGTAGAGCTGCCGTGGAGCGTGCTGGACCATCCCAGAGGTGTGTACCAGTCGTATCCTTCAGAGCTCTCCCCGACGATCAGATGTCTTTCATTGCATCGGAGGGTGAGTCAAACTTCTCGGGGATGATGATTCGGCGCCGAGGGCTTCGAAGGGCTCTGCACGATCCCAGCCGAGGAATAGGGTCTTATCTAGCGAAACGATCGGTCATTTTTAAAAAAAAATTTAAATGTATATACTTTTTAACCTCAAATGCTCAACTTTGGTGTTGTGCTTCTTCACGACGTATGACGTCATCACGTTGGAAAGGTCACGTCCGTGACGTAGGTGTAAGTACCGACCCAGTGCCGAAAAACTTAATCTCATGTTCTCCTCCAACTTTAAAATTGTCCGACATCATTGTTTTACCTTTATTTTTGTAAAGGCCATTTGATTTAGTCTTTGCATGTTCATTTTAGCACTGGGTCGGTACTTCCACCTACGTCATACGTCGTGAAGAAGCACAACACCGAAGTCAAGCTTTTGAGGTTAAAAAGTATATAATTTTTTTTTTTTTTTTTTAAATGACCGATCCTTTCGCTAGATAAGACCCTATTCCTAGACTGGGATCGTGCAGAGCCCTTGAAGCCCTTCGAAGCCCTTTGAAACTGCATTGATTTGGACCTTCAACCCGTTGGTTGCAATTGAAGTACATTATGTGGAGAAAAATCCTGGAATGTTTTCCTCAAAAAACTTAATTTCTTTTTGACTGAAGAAACAAAGACATAAACATCTTGGATGAGATGGGGGTGAGAAAATTATCAGGAAATTTTTATTTTGAAGTGAACTAATCCTTTAAGAAAATTCTTAAGATAAATTCTAAGTTCGTAAGAATGTTCTTAAGTGCAATTCTTGAAAAATTCTTAAGAAGTTCTCAAATATTTTTTTAAGAACATCTTAATTTTTTACTTAAGAAGAAAATGAAAGGTGTTATTTGATTGAAAGGCGGGTATTGCTGAAGACTCGCTGAATGAAAAACACCTCAAAGCCCGTCCTTTTGTGCTGCCTGCAGATTACCGTAAATATCATAATAAGTGTGCAGACTATTTTCTTTGTGACTGGCTTGACGGAAGTTAATCACTCAGCGTCATGTTTTTAATGTGCCTTGTCATTAAAATCACTATTTTAAAAGAGCCTATCTCAAGATGCAGTGGTCTTTCCCATTCATTTGTGCTCCGTCTCTAGAGTGAATGCGTCTGGTAGGCTATCTGTGTGTGTTGTGCTGCCTCGCTAGTTCTAGCTTGAGTGAACGCATCATCAGAGGTGGGTAGAGTATCCAAAAACTGTACTCAAGTGAAAGTACAAGTGCTTATAGAAATATTTACTCAAAGTAAAAGTGACAGTAACAATCTTAATAGTTACTTGAGTACAAGTAAAAAGTATCCAAAGAAAAAAACTACTCAAGTAGTTAGTTGCTAGTTACTTTGTAACTATATATATATATATATATATATATATATATATATATATACAGTGCATCCGGAAAGTATTCACAGCGCTTCACTTTTTCCACATTTTGTTATGTTACAGCCTTATTCCAAAATGGATTAAATTCATTATTTTCCTTAAAATTCTGCAAACAGTACCCCATAATGACAACGTAAAGAAAGTTTGTTTGAAATCTTTGCAAATTTATTAAAAATAAAAATCGAGAAAAAAAACACATGTACATAAGTATTCACAGTCTTTGCTCAATACTTTGTTGAAGCAACTTTGGCACCAATTACAGGCTCAAGTCTTTTTGAGTATGATGCTATGTGCCTTTTACTGAGGAGTGGCTTCCATCTGGCCACTCTACCATACAGGCCTGATTGGTGGAGTGCTGCAGAGATGGTTGTTCTTCTGAAAGGTTCTCCTCTCTCCACAGAGAAATGCTGGAGCTCTGTTAGAGTGACCATCGGGTTCTTGGTCACCTCCCTGACTAAGGCCTTTCTCCCCCGATCACTTAGTTTGGCTGGGCGGCCAGCTCTAGGAAGAGTCCTTGTAGTTCATTTACGGATGATGGAGGACACTGTGCTCATTGGGACTTTTAATGCTGCAGAAATGTTTCTGTACCCTTCCCCAGATCTGTGCCTCGATACAATCCTGTCTTGGAGGTCTACAGACAATTCCTTGGACTTCATGGCTTGGTTTGTGCTCTGACATGCACTATTAACTGTGGGACCTTATATAGACAGGTGTGTGCCTTTCCAAATCATGTCCAATGATTAATGACAAACTGAATTTACCACAGGTGGACTCCAATCAAGTTGTAGAAACATCTCAAGGATGATCAGTGGAAACAGGGTGCACCTGAGCTCAATTTTGAATGTCATGGCAAAGGCTGTGAATACTTATGTACATGTGATTTTTTCGTTTTTTATTTTTAATAAATTTGCAAAGATTTCGAACAAACTTCTTTCAATTTGTCATTATGGGGTATTGTTTGTAGAATTTTGAGGAAAATAATATGCTGACGATACTCAGCTCTATATTTCTTCACGCCCTGACGAAACTTACCAATTCACAAGATTTACGGAATGCATAGCTGATATAAAAAATTGGATGACTAGTAATTTCTTGCAACTTAATTCAGAAAAAATGAATTTTTAATCATTGGACAAAAAAACTCCACAAGTAGTAACCTAGAATACTGTCTAACACTCGATGGCTGCTCTGTCAAGTCCTCGTCGTCAGTTAGGAACCTGGGTGTGCTCTTTGATACCAATCTCTCATTTGAAAGCCACGTTTCTAGCATCTGTAAAACTGCATTCTACCATCTTAAAAATATATCTAAATTACGGCACATGCTTTCAATGCAAAATGCTGAACAGTTAGTTCATGCGTTCATGACCACAAGGCTAGATTATTGTAATGCTCTACTGGGTGGTTGCCCTGCTCGCTTAATAGATAAACTGCAGCTTGTCCAAAACGCAGCAGCTAGAGTTCTTACTAGAACCAGGAAGTATGACCATATTAGCCCGGTTCTGGCAACACTGCATTGGCTCCCTATTAAACATCGTATACATTTTAAAATCTTCCTGATTACTTACAAAGCACTAAATGGTTTAGCTCCCCAGTACTTGAGTGAGCTCTTAACGCATTATACTCCATCACGTCTATTGCGGTCTCAAAATTCTGGCCAGTTGATAATACCTAGAATATCAAAATCAACTGCAGGCGGTCGATCCTTTTCCTATTTAGCACCTAAACTCTGGAACAGTCTTCCTAGCATTGTTCGGGAAGCAGACACACTCTGTCAGTTTAAATCTAGACTAAAAACACATCTCTTTACTATGACATACACATAAAACATTTTTAATTTCTATTATTCAAATCAGTTAAATGATTGTTTTAGGCTGCATTAACTAGGTCAGCCGGAACCGGGAACACTTCCAATAACACCTGATGTACTCGCTACATCATAAGAAGAATGGCATCTACGCTAATGTTCCTACGCTGCAAATTCCGTTGCATTATTTTCCTGTTACCACTGTGAAGCTGCTTTGAAACAATTGCCATTGTAAAAAGCTCTATATAAATAAAGGTGATTTGATTTGATTTGATAGTGGATGCCATCACCTTGGCCTATCAAGCACAAGGTGTGCCTTGCCAGCTCAGGGTGTGAGCTCACTCTACCAGGAGTGTTGCATTCTCCTGGGCGTTGGCACTATTTGTAGAGCTGTGGGCTGGGCGACACCCAACACGTTCCCTAGATTCTATAGCCTTCTTGTAGAGCCAGTGTCCTCCTGTGTTCTCACCTCAGACGGGTAGAATTAATTCTCCAAAGCAAATGCTGTCGAGTCCTCCATCACCCTCGGTGGCGGAGCTTCTGGCGCCAGGCCTACTGCCGTTGTATCCATGAGAACCAGTTCTAGGCTGGGTGCCATATGTGTGACCCTGAGGGGATCCCATATGTGCATCTTCCACGGTTGCTCGTAAACGGAAGCCTGTGTCTTTCCCTTGGGAAAGCCCCCTTTTCTGATAAGGCTGGAGCCACCCTAAACCTCCCTTGTATTCCGGCCCTGTGGGTTAGCCAGTTATAC
Source organism: Coreius guichenoti (assembly GCA_039654105.1). NCBI lineage: Eukaryota > Metazoa > Chordata > Actinopteri > Cypriniformes > Gobionidae > Coreius > Coreius guichenoti. The sequence goes on from CM077189.1 coordinate 11,869,415, forward strand.
TCCACATAACTCCTTCGGGGTAGGATGTGGCTTCCACAGTGTTCCTTTTTCCATTAGAAAAGGCACGCTTTCCCAGTGTTATCCAATAGTCACTGAATGGGTCATTTGGAAGAGCAGTGATGGCCATTCTCTGTGTTAGCCCTGTCTCATCAGCTAAGAGAGATCAGGAGGCTTACACAGGGCACTGGAAGGGGGCAGCAGTCATGGCGCTTTGGTAGGGATTCCTATTCATCGGTCATCAACGTCCCGTCGCCATAACTGCTGGACCCCGCTGGGCGGCCGTCCACCGGCTCGGCTCCTCAGCGAAAACTTAGTGTTGCAACGCACCTGCTACTCATTATATACCCGCGCTGCGAGGCAGAGCAGCTGGTGCAGTCATTGCATGCCAATGTGCATTGGCTCGTTTAGTTACTCTCGAAGTAGATTGGCCTCTCTAGCGAGATTCCTATTCGTCTGTCATTGATGTGGGGTCTCCGTTCCCTCTTTCAGGGAACGAGGGTTACATACGTAACCGAGACGTTATCCATGGCATTCTTCAGTGAACATCGGCTCTGCCATTACCGCAAGGGGTCTATCCAATTCACCTCCACGGCATACAGTTTCCTCCTCTACTGCTGATTCCTCCAGTGTAACCTATTCCTGTGCTGTGTCTCAACCCTGTCCGGGCAGTAATACCACAGGTCATCCTCTTCACTTTCAGAATCATTCCTCCATTCACTTCCTGTCAGGGCCACACCATCAGCAAAAAAGTCAGCAGAGGAACAAACGGTTGTATGACAAGCGGATAAAACAGCACACAGAAGTGTTCTGTTGAACCTTTCGGGCTGTGGGTCTCCTTGGGGATGAGAGGGAGATGTTCTTGATTTTCGGATTCCCAGCATACTCAGTAGCACTTTTATGAGACCACTCTCAAAATCTCGTCCTTGATCTGAGTGGATGCTGGAGGGTAAGCCATAGTGAACAAAGAATTTGTCACACAGTATCTTGGCCACAGTCAGAGCTTTCTGATCCTTGGATGTGAATGCTTTCACACGTATCGAGTGAAATGGTTACAATGAGAACATTGCCAATACCTTTTGAGTCAGGCTCGATTGACAAGAAGTCGATGCACACTAAGTCGAACGGCCCACTGCTGGTCATGTGATTCAGTGGTGCAACCTTCTTGGGTAATGTCTTTCTCGTTACACAACGGCCACAATTCTTAACATGCTGTTCTATGTATGCGGATATTCTAGGCCAATAGATGCAGTGTTTCAGGAGTTCAGTAGTTTTCTCTACTCCCAAATGACTAGAGTCATTGTGAAATGAGTGCAGTACATGGGGCCAGTACCTTTCAGGTAAGACAAGTTGTGTTTTTTCTCTACCACACAAACTTTTGGTGACTCAGAAGTTGACTCTTGATCTTTAACTTGGGTCCCTGCCTCTGTAACAGAGCAATGGTAACATTGGAACTCCTAGCGACTGAGTATTTTTCCCGACTCCACTTCTCACTTCACTACACCAACTACGGGGTCCTCCTCTTAAACTCTCCTCAACTCTGCATTAGTCAGCTGTTCCATTTGACCCAAAAGCTGTGGGACAAGAGAATGCCTCTGGAATACTCTGAGTTGAAACGCCTAAGTGATCCTCAAGTCTGGATGATGACTCCTCACTTTCAGCAGTCATGGCTAACTGACAGATGGCTCTTACTCCTGACTTAGGTATTTCATTCAGAGCTAGCAGGTGATTCACAGGGGTAGCGAGACAATACATCCATGTCAATGTTATGACTTCCTGGCTTGTATTGCAAGCTGAAGTTATAGGTAGCTAATGCAACTAACCAACGATGACCCGTTGCACACAGTTTGGCACTTGACAGCACATAGGTAAGTGGATTGTTGTCTGTTTTCACCACAAACTGGGCACCATATAGATAGTCATGGAACTTGTCCCCAACTGCCCATTTGAGCATCAAGAACTCCAGTTGATGAATGGGGTAACGTTGCTCGGACGCACTCAGTTTCCTGCTTGCATAGGCCATGGGCCTCAGTCCACCAGCATGCTCCTGATTCAGAACGGCACCCAGTCTACTCAGACGGGCATCCACAAGCAGTACATAAGGTTTGTTGGGATCAGCAAAAGCGAGTACTGGGGCATGTGTGAGACAGTAAATGATTTAATGGAAAGCTGCTGTACAGGTGTCATCCCAACGCTCTCCAAATGGCTCAGATGCTTTGTAGTATTTCTTGCCATCTATTGCCTCCCTGTTTTGCCCAGATGTTGGTGGGTAACCTTTAGTGAGTTCTGTCAAAGGCCTCACAATGGCGAAGTAATCCTTTATGAATCACCGGTAAAATCCACACAACCCCAGGAATGACCTCAATGACTTTAGGTCAGTGGGCATTTTCCAGCGCATTACTGCTTCAATATTGGCTGGGTCCAGTGATACTCCAGCACCTGACACAATGTGCCCCACATACCGGACTTGAGACTGGCAAAACTGGCACTTGTCAATTGATACTTTCAGGCCACACTCTTTCAGTTGGCCTAGGACTTTCCACAGCCTCTCTTCACGTTCTTCAAGTGTGCTTCCGAATACGATGATGTCATCGAGGTAGACTATTACTTGGAGGTGCATATCACCAAAAGCTTTCTCCATTAGTAGCTGGAATGTGGCTGGAGCTCCAGTAATTCCTTGAGGCATCCATTCAAACTGGAAGATTCCCAGGGGACAGATAAATGCTGTCTTCTCTTTATCTTCCTCCGCCATAGCTATTTGATAATATCCACGACGGAGGTCCAGTACAGAAAACCATCTACTACCAGCCACACAGTCCAGGGCATCATCGATCCAGGGAGTGGTGTACTGATCAGGGATGTAAGAGCATTTAGAGTTCAGTAGTCGATGTGCATTCTGATTGCCCCACTCTTCTTCTGGGCTATTACAATGGGCGATACGTACAGACTCCTTGACTTTTTAATGATTCCAGCCGCTAACAACTCTTTGATGTGACGTCGTACATCCTTAATGTCCGCAGGTGCGATGCGTCTGGAGTGTTCTGAATGGTTTGGTGTCTTTCAGTCTGATGGGATGCTCAACCCCTCTAGCTAATCCCACATCCCATTCATTGGTAGAAAACACATCATCTCTGGTTGACAACTTTTGATGCAGGCCTCAGGAATCTATGACTCACCAAAATTAAACAAGCTCAGGTCTATTACTTGGGAGCTCTGTTCTCCAGAAGATACGGTGAGGGTGTCTGTGGGATACACACAGAAGTAGTCATCTCTTGTTCTGGCTGACTTGTATCTTAATGACGTGGAAACAGACTGGGGTGAGCATTGAGTAGAACTGTCACTCAGAACTGCCAACTGCTGCTGTAAGTGTTAGACCCGTTTCTTTAACTCTTTGACTTCTTTTTCAGTCTTCTTGATTGTTTTTTCTTTAGTTTTAATCACTAATGATGAAGTGGATATGGCTTTGGGCTCACCTCCACTTTTTTGGGCTCTCAATTCTTCAAGCTCGGCCTTGAGTTCCTGGATGACAGAAATGCTCACTCATTTCTCTTCGTGGAATTGTATGGTATTTCTTTTCACGTATTTCTTTTAACAGACTCAAAAAGAAGGTGGGTGATTTTTTTCTTTCTCTCAGCCTCAGTTGGAGCAACATCATGTCAGAATTCACAGCCCCTCTAATCAGCTGTTCCACTCATACTTTATCTACCAGTCTGAGGGACAGTCCATCTCTTTCCACTACTTTGCTGAGGGTCTTCTCCGTCCTTCTCGGGAATTCAGACAGGGTCTCCCCTGGCCCATAAGATGAAACTTGAAGTATAAATCCTCACCAGGCTCAGATGATCCAAATGTGCTCTCCAACGCTTCCAAGTACTGCAAAGCACTCGCTTCAGGATTGGAAAATCGGACAGCTCTTACAATGTCCAATGCAGGACCCTTGAGGCTTTCCACAATTCTGCGTCGTTTTTCTTTTTCGGAGCAGTCACACTCTCCCATGGGGGTTGGAACTACATCTGAAAAGGTGCGCAGTCACTCGGGAGCTTTACTGTTTTTTCCAGGACCTCACCCATGGCGTGTATAATTGACTCAGGGGAACTGTCTGTGGCACTGTGTCAGATGCAGATTCCCGTGTCTCGATTACTTTGACTGACCATGCCTCTTTCTTTTCTCCCCATGACACTTCAGGAGGTATGCGCTTAAATGGCTTGTCTGCACTCACGCAATACCAGCAGAGAATGTGAGGTAGGTCCTTCTCTTGTGTCTCTTACATGAACTCTTCCTAGCGCTTTTACTGCTTTCATCACCTCTTCAATTTCGGCCACTTCCATGTGAACAGGTACATAACAGCATTAAAGTATGAGTCTCATCAATGCCAGCATCTTTGCACCAGCTGGTTAACTCTGCGTGGAGACAGGGGTCTTTTGTTAGTGCCATGATAACTCTTTATGCAGTTCTCAGTAACTTATAATGCAATGACAGGATATGCTTGAGCTTATCTTTTCTCTTTCTTCTTTCAGGAACTCATTTGTGACTTGACAGAGGGACATCCCAGACGAGCCCCCACTTTGTGTAGCGGCCCCTACCTGTCTTTCTTGTAATTAAGTAGGACAGCACTCCAGATTCATTAACTTTATGCCTACAGATGTTGAATTTGGGCCCCTCTGTGGTCACAATGAAATACTGTTCTTTTAGAAAGTTACTCAGAATTAAATCTACACCCAAGATAAACTTGTCGAGAATAAAGCTATTTTGAAAGAATTAAACACTTGTAAAAGTAACAAAATGTAAAGGATTTAATTTGAACAAAATAAATAGAGTCAAAATAGCTCAAATGGACTGTTTGGTCAGAATGTGAGTAATTCACACCATCACATTTCATATAAATCACAAATTGACACAATATCACACTGATTATACAGTGGGGAGAACAAGTATTTGATACACTGCCGATTTTGCAGGTTTGCCTACTTACAAAGCATGTAGAAGTCTGTAATTTTTATCATAGGTACTCTTCAACTGTGAGTGACGGAATCTAAAACAAACATCCAGAAAATCACATTGTATGATTTTTAAGTAATTAATTTGCATTTTATTGCATGACATAAGTATTTGATACATCAGAAAAGCAGAACTTAATATTTGGTACAGAAACCTTTGTTTGCAATTACAGAGATCATACGTTTCCTGTAGTTCTTGACCAGGTTTGCACACACTGCAGCAGGGATTTTGGCCCACTCCTCCATACAGACCTTCTCCAGATCCTTCAGGTTTCGGGGCTGTCGCTGGGCAATACGGACTTTCAGCTCCCTCCAAAGATTTTCTATTGGGTTCAGGTCTGGAGACTGGCTAGGCCACTCCAGGACCTTGAGATGCTTCTTACGGAGCCACTCCTTAGTTGCCCTGGCTGTGTGTTTCGGGTCGTTGTCATGCTGGAAGACCTAGCCACGACCCATCTTCAATGCTCTTACTGAGGGAAGGAGGTTGTTGGCCAAGATCTCGCGATACATGGCCCCATCCATCCTCCCCTCAATACGGTGCAGGTCTACAATTTTATCCCTGATGTCCTTACACAGCTCTCTGGTCTTGGCCATTGTGGAGAGGTTGGAGTCTGTTTGATTGAGTGTGTGGACAGGTGTCTTTTATACAGGTAACGAGTTCAAACAGGTGCAGTTAATACAGGTAATGAGTGGAGAACAGGAGGGCTTCTTAAAGAAAAACTAACAGGTCTGTGAGAGCCGGAATTCTTACTGGTTGGTAGGTGATCAAATACTTATGTCATGCAATAAAATGCAAATTAATTATTTAAAAATCATACAATGTGGTTTTCTGGATTTTTGTTTTAGATTCCGTCTCTCACAGTTGAAGTGTACCTATGATAAAAATTACAGACCTCTACATGCTTTGTAAGTAGGAAAACCTGCAAAATCGGCAGTGTATCAAATACTTGTTCTCCCCACTGTATCAGGTGACAAAAATTACTGTTTTTTTCTCTGTCACACATACCCTTGAGATAAAATGGTCAAAATAACTCAGAGTTTAAAAATGTTACTCTGAACAATCACAGGTTTTTAGTGCACTGAATAACACTATATGAACCAATAGTAAATGCTGTGGGCCCACACACACACACACACCAGTCATTCACAACCCACCCTGTTGTGATGTAAAATCTCCACAAATTCCAGGGTACAAGCAGTTAAATCTCCATAAACGGGCACTCATGTCTAAATAAACCTCTATAAATGACTGTACACTCAACTTATTTTCAATGATATTTAAAATTGCGTCATATATTAGCTACAAACACAGCAAAGCCACAAATACTGCAAGGCATCAACAAAACTATTTTCAGTAAATGCAGGACTGCAACATTTAACAGGACTGCAAATAAATTCAACAAACGCTGCAGGACTGCAACATTCAAGTGATCATTTACCTTGAGAAAATGGTTTTAAATATATTGCAAAAACATGAAACACTTTAAGCAAAACATTAAACTGAATATACAAAGTGAATAACAATGAAACCGTAAAAACTGTACACTAATTAAAACCAAAAACAATAATGAATATACTTGCAAAGGACACTGCAAAATCAGGACAGTGGTAGCGCTCCATCCCAATCAGACACATATTCTACTACTATTGCCATATTTTTTCAATTAATACTGTCCTTCAGAAGCTACAGAATATACCTGCATGTCTCCCAGAAGACAAAATAAGTACAATTTACCCTGATCATTGTTTTCAAAAAGTTGACACGCTTTAGCTCTTAATGCATCATGTTTCCTTCTTGAGCATCAGTGAATTGTTTCACCCTTTGTAATAGTTGTGTGTGATTCCCTCAGCTGTCCTAGGTGTAGATAAATAGATAGATCTCATCATCATACAGTCACTTTTGGAAAGGGATCTAATATGCAAAATATGCTGGAAAACCAAAAAAATGTGCATGACCTGGAGGATTTTTCTGAAGAACAGTGGGCACCAGTAGTTTAACTGCTCATGACTCATGAACAACTAAAAAACAGGTAAAGAGACAGTATTAAGAATGAAAGGTATGAAAAGTTTTGAACAGGATCACTTTTAAATCTTGTTTTTTTAATTCAGCTATAATTTTGACTAAATATAAACATATGTTAAGTGAAATAGCTTCATCAGTCCAGTACTAAAAAAACAACTCCCACTTATTTTGTTTATTAAGATTTTTTTCAGATTCTGCAATGTGATGTACAAACCCGATTCCAAAACAGTTGGGACACTGTACAAATTGTGAATAAAAACAGAATGCAATGATGTGGAAGTTTCAAATTTCAATATTTTATTCAGAATACAACATAGATGACATATCAAATGTTTAAACTGAGAAAATGTATCATTTTAAGGGAAAAATAAGTTGATTTTAAATTTCATGGCATCAACACATCTCAAAAAAGTTGGGACAAGGCCATGTTTACCACTGTGTGGCATCCCCTCTTCTTTTTACAACAGTCTGCAAACGTCTGGGGACTGAGGAGACAAGTTGCTCAAGTTTAGGAATAGGAATGTTGTCCCATTCTTGTCTAATACAGGCTTCTAGTTGCTCAACTGTCTTAGGTCTTCTTTGTCGCATCTTCCTCTTTATGATGCGCCAAATGTTTTCTATGGGTGAAAGATCTGGACTGCAGGCTGGCCATTTCAGTACCCAGATCCTTCTACGCAGCCATGATGTTGTAATTGATGGAGTATGTGGTCTGGCATTGTCATGTTGGAAAATGCAAGGTCTTCCCTGAAAGAGACGACGTCTGGATGGGAGCATATGTTGTTCTAGAACTTGGATATACCTTTCAGCATTGATGGTGCCTTTCCAGATGTGTAAGCTGCCCATGCCACACGCACTCATGCAACCCCATACCAGAGGAGATGCAGGCTTCTGAACTGAGCGCTGATAACAACTTGGGTTGTCCTTGTCCTCTTTAGTCCGGATGACATGGCGTCCCAGTTTTCCAAAAAGAACTTCAAATTTTGATTCGTCTGACCACAGAACAGTTTTCCACTTTGCCACAGTCCATTTTAAATGAGCCTTGGCCCAGAGAAAACGCCTGCGCTTCTGGATCATGTTTAGATATGGCTTCTTTTTTGACCTATAGAGTTTTAGCCGGCAACGGCAAATGGCACGGTGGATTGTGTTCACCGACAATGTTTTCTGGAAGTATTCCTGAGCCCATGTTGTGATTTCCATTACAGTAGCATTCCTGTATGTGATGCAGTGCCGTCTAAGGGCCCGAAGATCACGGGCATCCAGTATGGTTTTCCGGCCTTGACCCTTACGCACAGAGATTGTTCCAGATTCTCTGAATCTTTGGATGATATTATCCACTGTAGATGATGATAACTTCAAACTCTTTGCAATTTTTCTCTGAGAAACTTCTTTCTGATATTGCTCCACTATTTTTCGCCGCAGCATTGGGGGAATTGGTGATCCTCTGCCCATCTTGACTTCTGAGAGACACTGCCACTCTGAGAGGCTCTTTTTATACCCAATCATGTTGCCAATTGACCTAATAAGTTGCAAATTGGTCCTCCAGCTGTTCCTTATATGTACATTTACCTTTTCCGGCCTCTTATTGCTACCTGTCCCAGCTTTTTTGGAATGTGTAGCTCTCATGAAATCCAAAATGAGCCAATATTTGGCATGACATTTCAAAATGTCTCACTTTCAACATTTGATATGCTATCTATATTCTATTGTGAATAAAATATAAGTTTATGAGATTTGTAAATTATTGCATTCCTTTTTTTTGTACAGTTTGTACACAATTTGTACAGTGTCCCAACTTTTTTGGAATCGGGTTTGTATACTTTTGACCATAAATGTATGTGTGTGATACAGTCAGTACAGCAGGCTAACATCAGTAAGATATCAATGTCACTATCATCCTCTACCATGTCCTTTCTCATCCTGTGGAAACTGCCACTGGTGGTTCAAAGGGTTCCCATTGCCACAGTACTTCAGATTAATGGTTGGGGCTGGGAACGGAGGATCCTGTGACCAAAAAATAAATAAATAAATAAAATTAAAACACATTTTCTCTAAATACATTGTACAGTTCTCATTGTTTAAGCACAGGTTAGAATGATGCAACATGACATATGATAATAAAAATGTAATGATAATACAAAGTAATTTTGTTAGTTGGACAGCAACAAAAACGGAAAAATCAAAGCAAGTCAAAGTGCTTCCTATCCTTTCATTAACTGAAAAGAAATATAAGATAACTTGGGTAACTGAATGGAATTCAAACAAAAACTTTTTCTGTGACTGACAGCCCTGCATTACCATAGTTTCAGTAACAAACATTATTTCATAGTTTTACAAGTTTACCTTGGGCATCTCTTTGCAGCATATGTTCTCGCGTCCTTGCACAGTTATCACAAGTATACCTTTTCGAGAAAAAAGTAACATTGTAAAATAAATTGTAGCACGTCAACTTACTGTATCAGTAGGAAAGCAATAGTTACGTAGCTTACTGCATTCGGTGTTTGCTAACGTTACATAATATAAAAAATAAGTGTTTCAAATTCAGTGTATAACTAGCTATTAACGTACATATTTTGGAGATTTAATCCGAATTTGACAAACAAACAAAAAAGTCTGTTTAAATTTGCGTTAACGTTAATTCCGTGTGCAGCATTGATGTAACGGTAATTATAAATGGGTCGCAGAAAAATGGAGCGCAGCTGGAAGAAAACAAAACTGGAGGTTTTTCGCATTTCGTGGAAAGAGAGTATGATCGCATAGAGAAAGGCCCTAAAAATTGCTAGATCTGCTTATTTCTCGACTCTCTTAGAAGAAAACAAACATAACCCTAGGTATTTATTTGAAACAGTGGCTAAATTAACAAGAAATAAAGCTTCAACTTCTGACGTTTGCAAACAGCACAGCTGTAATGACTTTATGAACTTCTTTACGTGCAAGATTGATAATATTAGGAAGAAAATTATAACTATACAACCATCTACTACAGTATCGCATCAGACAGTTCATTATAGTGTCACTGAGGAAAAATTCCATTCATTCACTGCTATAGGAGAGGAAGAATTGGCTAAACTCTTTAAATCATCTAAATCAACAACATGTATGCTCGACCCTATACCGACTAAGCTACTAAAAGAGATGCTTCCAGAGGTCATAGATCCTCTTCTTAATATCATTAATTCATCCTTGACATTAGGATATGTACCGAAAACTTTTAAGTTGGCTATTATTAAACCACTTGTTAAAAAAACGCAACTTGATCCTACAAAATTAGTCAATTACAGGCCAATCTCAAATCTACCCTTTCTGTCAAAAATACTAGAAAAGGCAGTGTCCTCACAATTATGCTCCTTTTTAGAAAGAAATGGTATCTGTGAGGATTTCCAGTCAGGATTTAGACCGTATCATAGTACTGAGATTGCTCTCATTAGAGTTACAAATGATTTACTCTTATCATCCGACCGTGGTTGTATCTCTCTGTTAGTGTTACTCGATCTTAGTGCTGCATTCGATACTATCGACCACAACATTCTTTTGAATAGACTCGAAAATTATGTTGGCATTAGTGGAATTTCATTGGCATGGTTTAAATCATACTTATCTGACCATTATCAGTTTGTAGCAGTAAATGAAGAGATGTCACACCGAACACAAGTTCAGTATGGAGTACCGCAGGGCTCAGTGCTAGGACCGTTTTCACCCTGTACATGCTACCACTGGGAGATATTATTAGGAAGCATGGCGTTAATTTTCATTGTTATGCTGACGATACTCAGCTCTATATTTCTTCACGCCCTGACGAAACTTACCAATTCACAAGATTAACGGAATGCATAGCTGATATAAAAAATTGGATGACTAGTAATTTCCTGCAACTTAATTCAGAAAAAACTGAATTTTTAATCATTGGACAAAAAAACTCCACAAGTAGTAACCTAGAATACTGTCTAACACTCGATGGCTGCTCTGTCAAATCCTCGTCGTCAGTTAGGAACCTGGGTGTGCTCTTTGTTACCAATCTCTCATTTGAAATCCACGTTTCTAGCATCTGTAAAACTGCATTCTACCATCTTAAAAACATATCTAAATTACGGCACATGCTTTCAATGCAAAATGCTGAACAGTTAGTTCATGACCTCAAGGCTAGATTATTGTAATGCTCTACTGGGTGGTTGCCCTGCTCGCTTAATAAATAAACTGCAGCTGGTCCAAAACGCAGCAGCTAGAGTTCTTACTAGAACCAGGAAGTATGACCATATTAGCCCGGTTCTGGCAACACTGCATTGGCTCCCTATTAAACATCGTATACATTTTAAAATCTTGCTGATTACTTACAAAGCACTAAATGGTTTAGCTCCCCAGTACTTGAGCGAGCTCTTAACGCGTTATACTCCATCACGTCTATTGCGGTCTCAAAATTCTGGCCAGTTGATAATACCTAGAATATCAAAATCAACTGCAGGCGGTCAATCCTTTTCTTATTTAGCACCTAAACTCTGGAACAGTCTTCCTAGCATTGTTCGGGAAGCAGACACACTCTTGTCAGTTTAAATCTAGACTAAAAACACATCTCTTTACTATGGCATACACATAAAACATTTTTAATTTCTATTATTCAAATCAGTTCAATTATTGTTTTAGGCTGCATTAACTAGGTCAGCCGGAACCGGGAACACTTCCCATAACACCTGATGTACTCGTTACATCATAAGAAGAATGACATCTACGCTAATGTTAGTCTCTCTGTTTATCCCGAGGTTTACTGCAGTCGGCCGGATCCGGGCCGTATCCGGACCAGATGGTGGACCTTAGCCTGGACATGACGACCATATCCCTGAAGTGTCTGTAGAGACCGTGTCAATTAAACTCCCCCCTGTGTAAATGCCGCATCGACACGACATCTTCATTAAACCCGTCCCCGGCGTGACGACTCCAATCTTTCGAATAATCCTACTAATATCTATTGATCTAATATGACTTCTGACCTGTAATGTTGCCAGAATCATAATCATACACTATTTGTTCGTCGGCCAGAGGAGAACTGGCACCCCGACTGAGCCTGGTTTCTCCCAAGGTTTTTTTCTCCATTCTGGCTCTGAAGGAGTTTTGGTTCCTTGCCACCGTCGCCTTTGGCTTTTGGCTTGCTCAGTTGGGGACACTTAAATTTCAACTATATTACTGATCTGCCCGCATTGACACTATATGATAATTGAAATGAGCTGGATGACATCACCATTTTCACCAGAGCGGCTGTACAGCCGAATCAAATTCCGTTGCATTATTTTCCTGTTACCACTGTGAAGCTGCTTTGAAACAATTGCCATTGTAAAAAGCGCTATATAAATAAAGGTGATTTGATTTTGATTAGAGACATGACCACTCACAAAAGTGTGAGAAATAATTTATATACATAAATGTTTTCAAACAAAACACCCACAAACCTAGAATTACTCCATAGGTATAGTAAAAACAACTGAGAATAATGCACTATAATAAAAAAGAGATCCATTAATTGCAAATTCTGCCATGCCTAATGTCCACCAGGGGGAGACTCAGGCTCTTTATCAGTAAAGCCAGAGTTTCCATTCTGCACACGAGTCTCGAATCATATTTAGTAGTGTCAGTACCCATCATTTGCATTAACTGGCCACTATTCGTGGCCTTGGAACTCTTTAAGATGAATTTTGCATCTAATTTTCATACATTTTACATTTAAAAATCTTCCCATTGTTCTAGCTAGTGTTCACGTCTGTGTATCCTGGTGTGATAAGAATCGTCCTCCAAACATTCAGAATATCACAATGTATGTGCTCGCATTTGAAGGCATTAACAAACAGTAAACTTGCATTAGTTTGGATGATTAAGCAGGTACTTTGCCACTTAAATGTTTCATTATGTCCATGTGCTTCAGCACTTTTTACATTTGACTAATGCTGCAGTAGGGACCGGGGGTGGATAATATTGCCATCAAAAAGTTAATTTATTCAATTTCTTACTAGCCACATTTTTATTGTGACATCACCATTTGACCAATATGCAGCTGTCTCTATTTTTAGCTATACTTATACTTGCCATTTTCCTCCAAGACATAACTGATGTTGGTTTTGGAACGTTGAAACTTTAGCTTGGTATCATCAACACAGGCTATCTTCTGAGGCCTGTTCCATAAAGTGTGTTAAGAAAATTGGGGATTACAAAATCTGACTTAAATTAACCTAACAAATCAGTCGGGGTTAAAGCGGTTCCATAAGGGACAATTTAAATTCACGCAATAATAATAATTTGACCCAGCCCTAAAAGGTCGATCATGGATCAAACTGATCCACCATGGCAAACAGCATATATATTTTGTTCTATATATATATATATATATATATATATATGAATATATTTTATGTCTTTTATGGTTCTACTAATAACCATAAAAGGTACTACAGCTGCCATAAACACAACTAGAGATAAATGTATTCATATAATTAAAACAATCTAATTAAATCTTGGCCGTAATACATTCAAACAGTCAGTAAGAAAAGAAAACATGTAGGTTATACATAAACATTTGATATTATACAATATAATTAAACATTTCTATATTGTATCATTTATCATTGTAGCCTATATATTTGATTTATTATTAGGGCCCGAGCACCGATGGTGTGAGGACCCTATTGGAATTGCTCAGCCTATTATTATTCTTCTCCCAAATGAATCGCATTTTTGATGGCCTAAACATGCTCGAAAACTCATGAAACTTTGCACACGCGTCAAAAGTGGTGAAAATTTACGTCTGATATGGGTTTCAGAATTAGGTGTGGCAAAATGGCTCGATAGCGCCACCTACAACATTTCAACGAAGTGCCCCTCCTGCTACGTTTCACGTACAGGTATGAAATTCGGTACACACATGTAAAAGCCCAATACCTACAAAAAAGTCTTCTGGTACGAAATCTGAAAACCAACAGGAAGTGAGATATTTTGAATTTTCTTTGCAAAATTTTTGCAAATTTTGCCATTTCCAGACTTTGTACTTTAATGAACTGTTTCTTTAACGTACTTTAACGATGTTTCGCCATGACACAGGAAGCTGTTGTAAGTCATGCATACAATGTCCGATACGCCCCAAACTTCACATGTTTGATAAGAGTCCTGGCCTGAAGACATCTACATGCCAATATTAGTTAGTCATAGCACCACCTGCTGGCAACAGGAAATGGTATGCTTTACACTGTATTTCCCTCCCAGAAACACATTTAAATATGCCATCAAGTCCCAAACATGCTAGAAACACATTAAATCAAGCAAAACTTGGCTAAGTGCTAATGTATGCGATTTACGCCACAAAACAGGAAGTTGTTGTAACTCAGACATACAGTGTCCGATCTGCCCCAAACTTCACACGTTTGATAATAGTCCAGGCCTGAAGACATCTACATGCCAATATTCAGTTATAGTCAAAGCGCCACCTGCTGGCAGCAGGAAGTGTGGCACATTGAAGTGACTTTGCCATATTTCTCCTATATTTACCCACTTAAATGCATGTCATTCGCTGTTTTCCTGAGGCCACCGGGTGGCGGTGCTCCCGGGTGCGAGGGGCCTTTCATCGCTGCTTGCAGCTTTAATTATTATTATTCTTATTAGGGCCCGAGCACCGATGGTGTGAGGAACCTATTGGAATTGCTCCGTTTATTATTATTATTATTATTATTATTATTAGGGCCCGAGCACCGATGGTGTGAGGACCCTATTGGAATTGCTCTGTTTATTATTATTATTATTGTTATTATTATTATTATTATTAGGGCCCGAGCACCGATGGTGTGAGGACCCTATTGGAATTGCTCTGTTTATTATTATTATTATTATTATTAGGGCCCGAGCACCGATGGTGTGAGGACCCTATTGGAATTGCTCCGTTTATTATTATTATTATGTTTATTATTATTCTCCCAAATGAATCGCTTTTTGAGGGCCTAAACATGCTCAAAAACTCATGAAACTTTGCACACGCGTCAAAAGTGGCGAAAATTTACGTCTGTTATGGATTTCAGAATTAGGCGTGGTAAAATGGCTCGATAGCGCCACCTACAAAATTTCAACGAAGTGCCCCTCCCGCTACGTTTCACGTACAGGTATGAAATTCTGTAGACACATGTAACAGCCCAATACCTACAAAAAAGTCTCCTGGTATGAAATCTGAAAACCAAAAGGAAGTGAGATATTTTTAATATTCTTTGCAAAATTGTTGCAAATTTTGCCATTTCCAGACGTTGTACTTTAACGAACTCCTCCTAGAGATTTAATCAGATCATCATCATATTTGCACAGTCTAATCTAAAGGCCTTTGCAACGTTAAATTGCGAAGATCTTGAGTTTTCCCTGGAGGCCGTGTCCGTGTCGGCCTGACAAAGTTCGATGTTTCACCATGAAACAGGAAGTTGTTGTAACTCGGGCATACAATGTCCGATCTGCCCCAAACTTCACGTTTGATAAGAGTCCGGACCTGAACACATCTACACGCCAATATTCAGTGACAGTCATAGCGCCACCTACTGGCAACAGGAAATGGCATGTTTTACACTGTGATTAACTCCTCATTGAAATTTAACCAGAACAACACCATATTAGGTCAGTCTAATCTTAAGGCCTTGGTGATGTTAAATTGCGAAGATCTTGAGTTTTCCCTGAAGGGCGTGTCTGTGGCGACCTCACAAAGTTCGTTGTTTCGCCATGAAACATGAAGTTGTTGTAACTCGGACATACAATGTCCGATCTGCCCCAAACTTCACATGTTTTATTAGAGTCCTGACCTGAAGACATCTACACGCCAATATTCAGTTACAGTCATAGCGCCACCTGCAGGCAACAGGAAATGTCATGCTTTACACTGTGATTAACTCCTCATTGAGATTCCACCAGAACAACATCATATTTGGTCAGTCGAATCTTAAGGTCTTGGTGATGTTAAATTGTGAAGATCTTCAGTTTTCGCTGAAGGGCGAAAGAGGTCTGTCGCGGCCTGACAAAATCTGATGTTTCGCCATGAAAGAGGAAGCTGTTGTAAGTCAGGCAAACAATGTCCGATCTGCCCCAAACTTCACATGTTTGATAAGAGTCCTGTCCTGAAGACATCTACATGCCAATATTCAGTTAGTCATAGCGCCACCTGCTGGAAACAGGAAATGGCATGCTTTACACTATAATTCATTCCCAGAAACTCGTTTAAATATGCCATGAAATACCAAACATGCTAGAAACACATTAAATCATACAACACGTGGCTAAGTGCTAATGTATGCGATTTAAGCCACGAAACAGGAAGTTGTTGTAACTCAGGCATACAATGTCCGATCTGCCCCAAACTTCATATGTTTGATAATAGTCCTGGCCTGAAGAAATGTACATGGCAATATTCAGTATAGTCAAAGCGCCACCTGCTGGAAACAGGAAATGGCATGGTTTACACTGTAATTCACTCCCAGAAACACATTTAAATATGCCATCATGTCCCAAACATGCTAGAAACACATTAAATAAAGCAAAGCTTGGCTAAGTGCTAATGTATGTGATTTATGCCACGAAACAGGAAGTTGTTGTAACTCAGGCATACAATGTCCGCTCTGCCCCAAACTTCACATGTTTGATAATAGTCCTGGCCTATATAATAGTCCTATATGCCAATATTTGGTTACAGTCAAAGCGCCACCTGCTGGCAGCAGGAAATGTGGCAGATTTAAGTAACTTTGCAATATTTCTCCTATATTTACCGGCTTAAGTGCATGTCGCCCAATATTCGCTGTTTTCCTGAGGCCACCGGGTGGCGGTGCTCCCGTGTGCGAGGGCCCTTTCATTGCATTATTATTAGGGCTCGAGCACCAATGGTGTGAGGACCCTACTGGAATTGCTCCGTTTATTATTATTATTATTATTATTATTATCCCAAATGAATCGCTTTTTTGAGGACCTAAACATGCTCAAAAACTCACGAAACTTTGCACACGCGTCAGAAGTGGCGAAAATTTACGTCTGTTATGGGTTTCAGAATTAGGCGTGGCAAAATGTTGTACTTTAACGAACTCCTCCTAGAGATTTAATCAGATCATCAACATATTTGCACAGTCTAATCTTAAGGCCTTGGTGATGTTGAATTGCGAAGATCTTGAGTTTTCCCTGAAGGGCGTGTCCGTGGCGACCTCACAAAGTTCGTTGTTTCGCCATGAAACATGAAGTTGTTGTAACTTGGACATACAATGTCCAATCTGCCCCAAACACGATCTGTTTTATTAGAGTCCTGACCTGAAGACATCTACACGCCAATATTCAGTTACAGTCATAGCGCCACCTGCAGGCAACAGGAAATGGCATGTTTTACACTGTGATTAACTCCTCATTGAGATTTTAACATATCAACATCATATTTGGTCAGTCTAATCTTAAGGTCTTGGTGAACCCGAAGAATGTGCCCGCGCGTTTTGCTGGATTTTTCCTCATGACATTGTAAAACAACTTAAAATACTCCGTCATTTTTTGCCTCACAGACATCAAATCAAATCAAATCACCTTTATTTATATAGCGCTTTTTACAATGGCAATTGTTTCAAAGCAGCTTCACAGTGGTAACAGGAAAATAATGCAATGGAATTTGATTCAGCTGTATAGCCGCTCTGGTGAAAACGGTGATGTCATCCAGCTCATTTCAATTATCATATAGTGTCAATGTGGGCAGATCAGTAATATAGTTGAAATTTAGGTTTCCCCAACTGAGCAAGCCAAAAGCCAAAGGCGACGGTGGCAAGAAACCAAAACTCCTTCAGGGCCAGAATGGAGAAAAAAAACCTTGGCCGACGAAAAAATAGTGTATGATTATGATTCTGGCAACATTACAGGTCAGAAGTCATATTAGATCAATAGATATTCGTAGGATTATTTCGAAAGATTGGAGTCGTCACGCCGGGGACGGGTTTAATGAGGATGTCGTGTCGATGTGGCATTTACAGGGGGGAGTTTAATTGACACGGTCTCTACAGACACTTCAGGGATATGGTCGTCATGTCCAGGCTAAGGTCCACCATCTGGTCTGGATACGGCCCGGATCCGGCCGACTGCAGTAAACCTCGGGATAAAGAGAGAGACTAACATTAGCGTAGATGCCATTCTTCTTATGATGTAACGAGTACATCAGGTGTTATGGGAAGTGCTCCCGGTTCCGGCTGACCTAGTTAATGCAGCCTAAAACAATCATTTAACTGATTTGAATAATAGAAATTAAAAATGTTTTATGTGTATGCCATAGTAAAGAGATGTGTTTTTAGTCTAGATTTAAACTGACAGAGTGTGTCTGCTTCCCGAACAATGCTAGGAAGACTGTTCCAGAGTTTAGGTGCTAAATAGGAAAAGGACCGACCGCCTGCAGTTGATTTTGATATTCTAGGTATTATCAACTGGCCAGAATTTTGAGACCGCAATAGACGTGATGGAGTATAATGCGTTAAGAGCTCGCTCAAGTACTGGGGAGCTAAACCATTTAGTGCTTTATAAGTAATCAGCAAGATTTTAAAATGTATGCGATGTTTAATAGGGAGCCAATGCAGTGTTGCCAGAACCGGGCTAATATGGCCATACTTCCTGGTTCTAGTAAGAACTCTAGCTGCTGCGTTTTGGACAAGCTGCAGTTTATTTATTAACCGAGCAGGGCAACCACCCAGTAGAGCATTACAATAATCTAGCCTTGAGGTCATGAACGCATGAACTAACTGTTCAGTATTTTGCATTGAAAGCATGTGCCGTAATTTAGATATATTTTTAAGATGGTAGAATGCAGTTTTACAGATGCTAGAAACGTGGCTTTCAAATGAGAGATTGGTATCAAAGAGCACACCCAGGTTCCTAACTGACGACGAGGACTTGAGAGAGCAGCCATCGAGTGTTAGACAGTATTCTAGGTTACTACTTGTGGAGTTTTTTTGTCCAATGATTAAAAATTCATTTTTTTCTGAATTAAGTTGCAGGAAATTACTAGTCATCCAATTTTTTATATCAGCTATGCATTCTGTTAATCTTGTGAATTGGTAAGTTTCGTCAGGGCGTGAAGAAATATAGAGCTGAGTATCGTCAGCATAACAATGAAAATTAACGCCATGCTTCCTAATAATATCTCTCAGTGGTAGCATGTACAGGGTGAAAAGCAACGGTCCTAGCACTGAGCCCTGCGGTACTCCATACTGAACTTGTGTTCGGTGTGACATCTCTTCATTTACTGCTACAAACTGATAACGGTCATATAAGTATGATTTAAACCATGCCAATGAAGTTCCACTAATGCCAACATAATTTTTGAGTCTATTCAAAAGAATGTTGTGGTCGATAGTATCGAATGCAGAGCTAAGATCGAGTAACACTAATAGAGATATACAACCACGGTCGGATGATAAGAGTAAATCATTTGTAACTCTAATGAGAGCAGTCTCAGTACTATGATACGGTCTAAATCCTGACTGGAAATCCTCACAGATACCATTTCTTTCTAAAAAGGAGCATAATTGTGAGGACACTGCCTTTTCTAGTATTTTTGACAGAAAGGGTAGATTTGAGATTGGCCTGTAATTGGCTAATTTTGTAGGATCAAGTTGCGTTTTTTTATAAGTGGTTTAATAATAGCCAACTTAAAAGTTTTCGGTACATATCCTAATGTCAAGGATGAATTAATGATATTAAGGAGAGGATCTATGACCTCTGGAAGCATCTCTTTTAGTAGTTTAGTCGGTATGGGGTCGAGCATACATGTTGTTGATTTTGATGATTTAACGAGTTTACCCAATTCTTCTTCTCCTATAGCAGTGAATGAGTGTAATTTTTCCTCAGTGACACTACAATGCACTGTCTGATGTGATACTGTAGTAGACGGCTGCATGGTTATAATTTTTTTCCTAATATTATCAATCTTACAAGTAAAGAAGTTCATAAAGTCATTACTGCTGTGCTGTTTACAAACATCAGAAGGTGAAGCTTTATCTTTGGTTAATTTAGCCACTGTATCGAATAAATACCTAGGGTTGTGTTTGTTTTCTTCTAAGAGAGTCGAGAAATAAGCAGATCTAGCAGTTTTTAGGGCCTTTCTGTATGCAATCATGCTCTCTTTCCACGAAATGCGAAAAACTTCTAGTTTTGTTTTCTTCCAGCTGCGCTCCATTTTTCTGGCTGCTGTTTTAAGGGCCTGGGTGTGCTCGTTGTACCATGGCGTTGGACTATTTTCTTTAATCTTCTTTAAGCGCCGGGGAGCAACTGTGTCTAAAGTGCTGGAAAAGAGAGAGTCAATAGTTTCTGTTGCAACATCGAGTTCCTCTAGGCTATCTGGGATGCTGAGGAGATGAAACTGATGAGGAAGATTATTTACAAAGAAATCTTTAGTCGCAGCAGTGATAGTCCTGCCATATTTGAAGCGAGGGGACGGCTTTGCAGCCTTTGCTAAATTAAGTGTACGTGATACTAGGTAATGATCTGAGATGTCATCGCTCTGCTACAGAATTTCAATGGTATCAACATTTATTCCATGTGACAGTATTAGGTCTAACGTATGATTACGGCAGTGAGTGGGTCCTGACACGTGTTGCCTTACTCCAATAGAGTTTAGAATGTCCCTAAATGCCAATCCCAATGCATCTTTTTCATTGTCTACATGGATATTAAAATCACCAACAATTAGGACTTTATCTGCAGCCAGTACTAACTCTGATAGAAAATCAGCAAATTCTCTGGTAAAGTCTGTATGGTGCCCTGGTGGCCTATATACAGTAGCCAGCACAAATGTCAAACGGGATTTATCAATTTCACTACATAACGTTACATAAAGCACCAAAACTTCAAAGGAATTATATTTGAAACTAGACTTGTGAGTAATACCGAAGATATTATTATAAATTACAGCAACACCTCCCCCTTTAGTTTTCAGACGCGGCTCGTGTTTATAACAATAATCTTGGGGGGTGGACTCATTTAAATTAATGTAATCGTCAAGTTTTAGCCAGGTTTCTGTCAAACACAGCACATCTAGGTTATGATCTGTAATCATATCATTAACAATAAGCGCTTTTGAGGAAAGGGATCGAATATTCAGCAGCACGAGTTTTATCATTTGATCATCTGTATTATATCTGTTGTTTATTTGTTGGACATCAATTCAATTTTTACCGTTGAATGGTTTTGATGGTTTTTTGTATTTACTAATTCGTGGAACAGACACAGTCTCTATGTGATAATATCTAGGTGAAAGAGTCTCTATGTGCTGGGATTTATCTGACTTCTGTGACGTGAGACAGCTAGCAGGCGGTCGGGTAAGCCAGTCCGTCTGCTTCCTGACCTGGGCCCCAGTTAGTCAAGGTTTAGCTCTAAGACTATGTGCCAAATTACTAGAGAGAAGAGCGGCACCATCCCAGGAAGGATGAATACCATCTTTTTTCAACAGGTCAGGTCCGCCCCAAAAGCTTTTCCAATTGTCTATGAACCCTATGTTATTTTGTGGACACCACTTAGACAACCAGCCATTGAGTGATGATAGTCTGCTAAGTATCTCATCACTCCTTTTAACGGGGAGGGGACCAGAGCAAAAAACGTCATCTGCCATCGTACTTGCGAGTTTACACACCTCTTTAATGTTAATTTTGGTGATCTCCGACTGGCGAAGTCGAACATCATTTGTGCCGACGTGAATAATAATCTTAGAGAATTTACGATTAGCATTAGCCAGCACTTTTAAATTTGCTTTGATGTCAGGCGCTCTGGCTCCCGGTAAACATGTGACTATGGTGGCTGGTGTCTCTATTTTCACGTTCCATGTAATAGAATCGCCAATAACTAGGGCACTTTCAACAGGATTCTCAGTGGGTGCATCACTGAGTGGGGAGAACCTGTTTGATGTTCTAATCGGAACGGAAGAGTAGTTTTTTGATCCGCGACTATGCCGTCTCACCGTCATCCAGTTGCCCTGCTGCACGGGCTCTACAGCCGGAACCGAACAATGTACAGAGTTCACTAAGCTATTCGCATCCAAAGCAGTGTCTAAAGCTGTTACATTCTCACTACTCTCAAATAAAGTCTGGATGCGTGTCTCTAATTCTGAAATCTTCTCCGTCAGCCTGACTATCTCCTTACATTTATCACATGTGAAGCCCTGTTCGCCAACGGAGAAAGATATACTAAACATGAAACATGCAGTGCAAGTGACAATGACAGGAGAAGAAGACATGGCTTACCGTATTTGTTGATTAATCCACTCACCACAGTTGTTTGATGGAGTCTATTTACTAATCCAACTCACCACAGTTGTTTAATGAACTCAGAAAACAAGAGACCCGAGTGCAGAGATGACAAGCTAACAGGCTAGCGAAATGCTAACGCGTGATAGTGATTTAGATTAAAAGCTAGCGGTGTCAGATTTAATGTGGTAGGCAATATTAGACAATATATGGTGATGGGTAAATTATCATGAACGATATGTCTTTACAAAGCTTAAAGTGTCTACTTTTTTATGTACACTCAAAATAAAAGCTAAAGTTGTGCCTTTCGCTAAATAAAGAAAACAAACAGGATGCGCGTTCTCCCGTCTGTCTCCCTGTGATGTCTACTCTGAAATGCGTCTGAAAATAAACTCAGAACTCAGAGAACACTTGTCACAAAGACACGACAGATATATCTTTATAAAGCTTGGAATGTCTACTTTTAAATGAAGTTGATTATATAAAAAACGTCTCGGTTACGTATGTAACCCTCGTTCCCTGAGGAGGGAACGGAGACGTAACGTCAGTGACTGACGAATGGGGGTTTCGCCTAGAAGCCTATCATCTTCGAGATCTAGAAAACGCCCAATGGCAGTGCCAATGCCATGGGCATGCGGAATTTGCATAGCGTAACTCTGCCCCACAGTGTGGGTATATAAGGAAGTACGCTGGCAACATCGCATTATGTTTACCTGCTGAGGAGCCAAGACTGAACTCCCGGCCGTTCCAGCGGTACAGCGGAAGTGGCAGAGGGACGTTACGTCTCCGTTCCCTCCTCAGGGAACGAGGGTTACATACGTAACCGAGACGTTCCCTTTCGTTCAGTCACTCCGAGTAACGTCAGTGACTGACGAATGGGGGTCCCAATGTAATCACGCCACTCGGCTGTCATCCAGTGCCCTGAGTAAGCGTGAGCTCCCTGTCGTAAGCTAGTATGGACGAAGGACTCCCACTTAACACAGGAATACCAAGGTACACTGGGAAGCATATTCCAGGTGGAAGTATGTGCCAAGCGCCTACCCGTAGGGAGGACTTAAGGATACACATATGACCCGCTCAGGGCTACATATGGAGAACTCTGGGGTAACCAGCCGAAGGTGGAAGAAATTTTTACCCCCAGGGGTGGCAAGGGGCTTACAGTGGAAATACACATGTGGGGGTCGCCCAACGGGGAACCATGCACACGGTGGCACCTAGCCTAACACGAGGGCCTGACCGAGTGGGCAGACGTACTGGTGTCGGCATCAACAGTGCTGGAGGAACTCAGGGCTTCAGGGAAACTACCTGAGGAAAATATCGCACGTAACCAGTCCGTGGAGTGGAATGGCGAGCAAGCAAAGACACCTGAGCCTAGTCCATTACCGGCCACTAGTAGTGGCGAGTACATGAGAGGACACTGGCTCCACTCGGAGATTATAGAATCTGGCGAATGTGTTGGGTGTCGCCCAGCCTGCAGCTCTGCAATGTCTGTTAGCGAGGCGCCATGCGCTAGAGCCCAAGAGGAGGCCACACTCCGGATGGAGTGAGCCCTGACCCCTAGGGGGCATGGACGCCCCTGCGTCTGGTAAGCCAAAACAATGGCGTCCACTATCCAGTGAGACAACCTTTGCTTGGAGAGCCTTTCCTTTCAGCTTCCCACCATAACAGACAAAGAGCTGGTCTGAGGTCCTGAAACACTGCGTTCGGTGGCGTAAGCACGGAGGGCGCGTACTGGACAGAGCAGTGCCAAGGCTGGGTCTGCCTCCTCCAAGGCAGCGCTTGCAGGTTCACCACCTTGTCTCTGAACGGAGTGGTGGGAACCTTGGGCACATATCCAGGCCGGGGTCTCAGGATCACGTGAGAGTTGGCCGGCCCGAATTCCAGGCACGCTTCGTCAACCGAAAATGCCTGCAGGTGCCCTACCCTCTTGATGGAGGCCAAGGCGATCAGGAGCGCTGTCTTCATAGACAGGAACTTAAGCTCGACTGACCGCAATGGCTCGAAGGGAGCCTTCTGCAGAGCACTTAAGACTACTGAGAGGTCCCAAGAGGGTACGAGGGGAGCGCGAGGAGGATTCAGTCTCCTCGCTCCCCTCAGGAACCTGATGACCAGGTCGTGCTGACTTACCTTTTTCGTCTCCACAAGGTCGTGGTAGGCTGATATAGCGGCCACATAAACCTTGAGGGTGGAAGGAGACAGCCTTCGTTCCAACCCTTCCGGGAGGAATGCGAGCACGGACCCGATCGGGCATTTCCAGGGGTCTTCTTGGCGAGAAGAACACCAGGTGACGAAGAGGTTCCACTTCAACGCATAGGCGTGTCGAGTAGACAAGGCCCTAGCGGAAGTGATGGTAGCCACCACCTGCGGTGGTAGGGTACTCAAACCTGCTGCGTCCCATCCAGGAGCCACACGTGGAGGATCCAAAGATCGGGACGCGGGTGCCAAAGGGTGCCCCGTCTCTGAGAAAGGAGGTCCGTCCTCAGAGGAATTGACCAGGGAGGGGCTGTCACAAGGAGTACGAGTTCGGAGAACCAGGTCCGGCCGGGCCAATACGGGGCGACCAAAAGGACCTGCTCCTTGTCCTCCCTGATCTTGCACAGAACCTGTGCGAGAAGGCTCACTGGGGGAAACGCATACTTGCGGAGGCCCCGCGGCCAGCTGTGCACCAAAGCATCCGTGCCGAGGGAGCCCTCGGTCAGGGAATAAAACAGGCAGCAGTGGGAAGAGTCGTGGGAGGCAAACAGATCTACCTGTGCGTCGCCGAACTGTTCCCAGATCAGCTGAACCGTCTGGGGGATGGAGTCTCCATTCTCCAGGAAGTGGCTGAAGCCGTGAGAGCTCGTCGGCTGCACGGTTCAGGACTCCCAGGACATGGATGGCACGAAGGGACCTCAGGTGCTTCTGACTCCATAAGACGAGATGGCGGGCGAGTTGAGACATGCGGCGGGAACGTAGACCACCCTGGTGGTTGATGTACGCTACTGTGGCCGTGTTGTCTGACCGGACTAGCATGTGCTTCGCGATCGAGTCCCGAGATGGGCATGGCAGTCGGGCACGCTCCGGGTCCCAGTGACTCAGGCCTGCCTGCAGACCCTCACCCCGTGGTCGAACCTCAGCTTTCTACGGCCGGTGTGCCCTTAGAACGAGTTTCCAGGCATATTGTTGTGTCAACAGATGCCTTCACCACGGGCTGGGGTGCCATGTGCAATGGACATGCTGCCGCGGGCTCCTGGACAGGACCCCAGCGCCTCCTGCATGTCAATTGCCTCGAGTTGCTGGCAGTACGGTTCGCCCTGCACCGCTTCCGAGCGCTGCTCAAGGGTCAACACATGCTAGTCCGGTCAGACAACACGGCCACAGTAGCGTACATCAACCACCAGGGTGGTCTACGTTCCCGCCGCATGTCTCAACTCGCCCGCCATCTCGTCTTATGGAGTCAGAAGCACCTGAGGTCCCTTCGTGCCATCCATGTCCCGGGAGTCCTGAACCGTGCAGCCGACGAGCTCTCACGGCTTCAGCCACTTCCTGGAGAATGGAGACTCCATCCCCCAGACGGTTCAGCTGATCTGGGATCTGGGATCAGCTGAACAGAAGATTCTCCCCCGGCCCTCCACTGGGGGACGGAGTGGCCCTGCTACCAACTCCTTGGAAGAACTGCCCATCCCATGTGGTCTGAGCTGTCCCCGTCAGGAGCGCCGCTAGCCTGGCGTTAGGCGGGCTGCGGGGCTGGGAGCGGACGGGGGCGCCCCTACGGCGCGGCCCGGAAAGGGCGGCGGGAGGGTCGAAGCCGCAGGAGGGCGCCCTCGGCGGCAAGCAGATTGAGGCAACTGAGCCGGCGGCTGAGTAACAGCCGCCTGGGCAGTACGTTTAATGGCCTTAGTCTGCTACTGGGCGGCTGAGAACTGTTGGGCGCAGTTCTTGGCCGTGCCGCCGAAGAGGCCAGCCTATGTGAGCGTTGAGGAATGGGAGCGGACGGGGGCGCCTTCCTGCGACCCTGAGCTGATCTGGGATCTGGGATCAGCTGAACAGAAGATTCTCTCCCGGCCCTCCACTGGGGGACGGAGTGGCCCTGCTACCAACTCCTTGGAAGAACTGCCCATCCCTGAGCTGTCCGCGTCAGGAGCGCCGCTAGCCTGGCGTTAGGCGGGCTGCGGGGCTGGGAGCGGACTGGGGGCGCCTTCCTAAGACCACCCCTACGGCGCGGCCCGGAAAGGGCGGCGGGAGGGTCGAAGCCGCAGGAGGGCGCCCTCGGCGGCAAGCAGATTGAGGCGGCTGAGTAACAGCCGCCGGGGCAGTATGTTTAATGGCCTTAGTCTGCTACTGGGCGGCCGAGAACTGTTGGGCGCAGTTCTTGGCCGTGCCGCCGAAGAGGCCAGCCTGGGATATGTGAGCGTTGAGGAATCGGGTTCGCTCAGCCTCTCTCATATCGACCAGGCTGAGCCCCGTCTCTCCTGGACCACAGCTGTGGACATCACCTGACCCAGGGAGCGCACGGTCACCTTCGTCACCCGGAGGGCGAGGTCGGTGGCGGCACGCGGCTCATTAAAAGCCCTGGGACAGCTCTACCCTCGCGCATGCCACGAGCATCCTGGCCTGGTAGACCTGAAGGATGGCCATGGCGTGCTGACAGGCGGCGGCCTGCCCCGCAGCTCTGCAGTCCCTCGCCACCAGAGTAGACGAGAACTACAGGCCTTGGAGGGGTGCTTAGGATCACCGTGCCACATTGAAGCACTCTGTGCAAGAGGGGGGGTGTGGCCCGAGGAATACTCGTCGGGGTTTATGCCACACCGCAGCCCTCAGGTCACCCTGGCCACCAGCCAAACATCCCGTCACGTGGAGAGGATAACTGGGGTGTGGCAGAGGGGACTCTCCCTCCATATGGGGGTCATTGAGTCTCGACCGTGATTGCAACTGAGCATCAACAGGGGGGACCCCAGTGTACCCTTGGCCGCGGCCCCATCGAGGGCAGAGAAGGCGGAGGAGGCCGCCGAACGGTCGCGGGAAGACAACGGGGACTTCCAGGACCACGTGACCTCCTCATGTATCCCGGGAGAGAAAGTAATTGGGGGCGGGGCCCAACAGCTGTCAGGACGCGTCGCACCCAAAGACCAAACATCCCCCGAGATGACATGGCTGTCAACTCCGGGTCGGACTCGGGCAATGCTGGCATGCCCGAAGGCAGCAGCATAGCCGAATCTTCATCCCCAGAGGACTCCAGCCCACCTTGAGATGCGGCAATTGACATCTCATCGCCAACTGGAGCGCCGAACGAAACACACGGGGCGTCCGCAGACGGTCCCGCTGCTTCAGTCCGATCACTCGCGGGTAGCGATGTGCGAGAGGGGGGTGTGGCCCGAGGAATGATCGTCGGGGTTATTCCACACCGTAACCCTCGGGTCACCCTGGCCACCAGCCAAAGTACCATCTCTCTCGGAGACGGTAGATTGGGGGTGTGGCAGAGGGGACTCTCTTTCCTTGCGGAGGTCATTGAGTCTCGACCGCAACATCGCGATGGTCATGTTCCCGCAGTGAGAATATGACTCATCCACAAACGCTGCTTGAACGTGCTGAAGCCCAAACACGTCACGCAGCGATTGTGCCCATCAGATGGCAACAAAGATCGACCGCACCCAGAAGTGCACGGGCAAACCGTCTTTAAAAAGACGTGCCACGTGCGAGCTCTTTTGTGAGAGGGAGCTTCACAGCGATGCCGAAGCACCCAGGGCCTAAATGTCCCGTACATGACTGTCCAGTTTATTGACTGCTATGCTGATGTAACCACTGATTAAGGGGCAGTTCGCATATGTTGCGTCTTTTGCGCGCTCAAGTTTGTTATTTTAAATGCGACAAGCGTGCTCAAATAGAGAGACTAATTAGTTTTCGTTCATCTTGCACTGTCCCTGTTTGCACTTTTGCCCTCAACGTCTCTTTTGCACTGTATTTTTTTTTTTACCATTGCTCTATGTGTTGTTTTCATGTGTAAATGCAAGTATACACTACCATTCAAAAGTTTTAGATTTTCTAATGTTTTCAAAAAAAATTCTTCTGCTTAACAAGGCTGCATTTATTTGATCCAAAATACAGCAAAAACAGTAATATTGCGAAGTATGTTTCTAATTTAAAATAATTGTTTTCTATTTGGATATATTTTTAAAATGCAATTTATTCAATTTTATTTACTTCAGTTTCACATGATCCTTCAGAAATAATTGTAATATGCTGATTTGCTGCTCAAGAAACATTTCTTATTATTATGAATGTTGAAAACATTTGTGTACAATTTATTTCAGGATTCTTTGATAAATAGAAAGTTCAAAACAACAGCATTTATCTGAAATAGAAATCTATTGTAACATTATACACTACCACTCTGAGTAAGAGTTTAGTTTTTTTGTTGCTGTTTTGTTTTTTGTTTTTTGAAAGAAATTAATACTTTTATTCACAAAGATGCCTTATATTGATCAAAAAACACAGTAAAGACATTTATAATGTTACAAAATCTTTTTATTTCAGATAAATGTTATTCTTTTGAACTTTCCATTCCCTCTGGGTTAAATCTTTGATTTATCAAAGAATCCTGAAAAAAATTACACAACTGTTTTCAACATTCATAATAATAAGAAATGTTTGTTGAGCAAATAATCATATTATAATGATTTCTGAAGGATCATGTGACACTGAAGACTGGAGTAATGATGATAAATTCAGCTTTGACATCACAGGAATAAATTACACTTTACCATGTATTCACATAGAAAACGTCTCGGTTACGTATGTAACCCTCGTTCCCTGAAGGAGGGAACGGAGACGTACGTCGGAACTGACCGACGAATTGGGGATCTGTTTTCAGAGACCAATCTACTTTGAGTGATTAAAAACGAGCCAATGGACATTGGCATGCGGTTCACGCATTCCACGCACCGCCCCGCAGCGCGGGTATAAATACGGAAGTGGAATACCGCATCATTGCTTTTCAACTGAGGAGCCGAGACGAGTGACTCGCCCTTCAGCTGAAGCACAGCACCTGGCGATGGGACGTACGTCTCCGTTCCCTCCTTCAGGGAATGAGGGTTACATACGTAACCGAGACGTTCCCTTTCAGTCGGTCACGTTCGACGTACGTCGGAACTGACCGACGAATTGGGGATCCCTACCAACACGCCAGGGAGGCTGGCCCTTCCAGCGCCCTGCTTGAGCTCGCTGGAGTGCTCCTAGGATGGAGCAGGAGTCAGGAGACTTCAAGCAGGGAAGGTCCGTCACTGCTGTTTCTGCAAGACCCACTCAGTGTGACTATTGGATAACGCTGGGAAAGCGTGCCCGTCTCGTGGAGGGTGGAGGGAGACAGCCTTCGCTCCAGCCCATCTTGCAGGAAAGAAAGCACGACACTAACTGAACACCTTCGGGGGTCTTCCCGGCGGGAAGAGCACCACTCAACAAACAGGTTACACTTCAGGGCATAGAGGCGCCTCGTAGAGGGGGCTCTAGCAGAAGCGATGGTGTCTGCCACCGCTTGTGGCAGGCCACCTAGAACCTCCGCGTCCCGTCCAGGGACCAGACATGGAGTTTCCAGAGGTCTGGACGCGGGTGCCATAGAGTGCCCCGTCCCTGAGAAAGCAGGTCCTTCCTCAGGGGAATCGGCCAGGGAGGGGCTGTCGAGAGGAGTGTGAGTTCGGGGAACCAGGTCCGGTTGGGCCAGTAGGGCGCATCTAGCAAGACCTGCTCCTCGTCCTCCCTGACCTTGCACAGGGTCTGTGCGAGAAGGCTCACTGGGGGAAACGCATATTTGCGTAGGTCCCGGGGCCAGCTGTGCACCAGTGCATCCGTGCCGAGGGTGCCCCCGGTCAGGGAATAGTACAACTGGCAATGGGTCGAGTCCGGAGAGGCGAACAGGTCTACCTGCGCGGCTCCGAAAAGGTCCCATATCAGCTGGACGCTCCGGGGGTGGAGTCGCCACTCTCCCGGGGGTGGAGTCGCCACTCTCCCGGAGGTGTCGACTGACGAGAGAGCTCGTCGGCTGTCTGGTTCAGCGCACCAGGGATGTGAATGGCCCGAAGCGACCTCAGATGCTTCTGACTCCACAGGAGGAGATGGCGGGCGAGTTGCATCATGCGACGGGAGCGTAGACCACCCTGGTGGTTGATGTACGCAACGGCCGCAGTGCTGTCCGTACGGACCAGTACGTGCTTGCTCTGAAGCGGCTTTCTGAGGCGGCTTAGGACAAGACGTACTGCAAGCAACTCCAGGCAATTGATATGCCAATGCAGCTGGGGCCCTGTCCACAGACCCGAGACTGCATGCCCGTTGTACGTGGCCCCCCAGCCGGTGGACGAGGCATCCGTGAAAACCACAGCATGCCTGGACACTTGTTCTAAGGGCACTCCCGCCCATAGAAACGAAGGGTCTGACCACGGGCTGAAGGTTTGGCGACAGTACGGAGTAACTGGGACCCGGTACTTGCCGCTCTGCCACGCCCATCTCAGGACCCGGCCATGAAGCCAGTGCTGAAGCGGTCTCATATGAAGCAATCCGAGCGGCGTTACCGCGGCTGCAGATGCCATATGCCCCAGGAGCCTCTGAAAATATTTCAGTGGGAAAACCATCCTGCCTTTGAACGTATTCAAGCAGTTCAACACTGACCGGACTCGCTCCTCTGTGAGGCGCGCAGTCTGATTGACCGAGTCCAGCTCCATGCCGAGATAAGAGATCCTCTGTGTGGGACAGAGTTTGCTCTTCTCTCGGTTGACCCGAAGGCCCAACAGGCCGAGGTGACGGAGCACCAGGTCCCTGTGTTCGCACAACTGCTCCCGAGACTGGGCGAGTATGAGCCAGTCGTCGAGATAGTTGAGGATGCGAACGCCGTGTTCTCAGAGCGGAACAATGGCTGCCTCTGCGACTTTCGTGAAGACGCAAGGCGACAGGGACAGCCCGAAGGGCAAGACTTTGTACTGATATGCCCTCCCCTCGAACGCAAAGCACAGGAACAGTCTGTGTTGAGGAAGGATAGAGACATGAAAGTACGCGTCCTTCAGGTCGATCGCTGCAAACCAATCTCGGGGACGGATGCATTCGAAAATGCGTTTCTGTGTTAACATCCTGAACGGAAGCTTGTGCAGGGCCTGATTCAGGACACGCAGGTCCAAGATTGGCTGTAACCCACCCCCTTTCTTGGGTACAATGAAGTAGGGGCTGTAGAACCCCGACCTCATATCGGCTGGAGGAACCAGCTCGACCGCGTCCTTCGCCAGTAGGACATCGATCTCTGACCGCAAGACGTGGGCATCGCTGCTCCGCACGGAGGTGAAGAGGATGCCCCTGTACTTGGGGGGCCGGTACGCAAACTGAATCGCGTAGCCGAGTCTGATAGTACGGATGAGCCAGCGAGACGGCTTGGGGAGCGCCAGGCCCCCAGAGACCGTGCAAGCGGGACCAATGGCACCACAGACGTACCCGGGGTGGGGCAGCGAGGTGGAATGCTCAGACCCGACCCGGACGGCCCGGAGGCGACCCGGAGTGTTGTCTGACCGTTCCAGGGTGGGGCAGTGTGTGGGAGAGAAGGCCCGGGAGCGTCCTCTAGCCTCACACCGCCCCCTGGCGAAAAGAGGGGGAGCCAGGAGTGGCAAGGCCCGGGGGCGTCGCACACAGCCGGCTTGGCCCTCTTGGGGCCCAGGGAGGGGGGAAACTGCTCTGAGAATGTGGGTACCGCTGGACTCCGGAGAGCAAGCGGCAGGACCGAAACCGAAAAATATTCTCCCCCCGGTCCTCCTCCGGGGGAGGGAGGGGTGCGGACACCGTCTCCCAGAGAGCAGATCCCCTTTTCACCGCTTGCCCTTGCAGGGGACTTCACGGGACCCTGGACGGGTTGGGCGCCTCCCTTGCGCCCGGCCACCTGCTGCCTGGGTGGAGGCTGCTGCTTGGCTTAGCAGGGGCGGAGGCAGACGCAGGGGGACACCCTCGGCGACAAGCAGGCGAAGGCGCTGCGGCCGACGACTGGGTGGAGGCAGCAGCTGGTCGTCGGGGCAGGATGTTTTTTAAACCGCCTCCGTCTGCTTCTGGGCCACCAAGAACTGCTGGGCGAAGTTCTTGATGGCGTCGCCGAAGAGACCAGCCTGACAGACAGGGGCGTTGAGGAACCGCACTTTGTCGGGGTCACGCATATCTGCCAGGTTTAACCCCAGGTGACATTCCTGGACCACTAGTGTGGACATCTCCTGACCCAGGGAGCGTGCAGTGACTTCCGTCACCCAGAGAGCGAGGTCCATCAGCGCACGCAGTTCCTGCATAACCCCTGGGTCTGGACTACCCTCGTGCATGCAGGACAGAGGGTAGTGAGAGAGGGAAAAACTTATACAGATTATGGCCCTTTTGGCGTTCCATATTTTGACACCAAACAGTTCCACACTGCTAAATTTTTCCGATGCACATCCGGGAAAAAAAGACACAGGGGCAGGCAAGGCGATTTATGCGTTGCACTACGCCTCAGCCACCCAGGAAAGCATGGCTGCCAACTCTGAATCTGATTCAGCATGAGCATACACTATTATAGTGTGAAACTCAGCATTATCATTTCCAGCGCATAACAGCCCTCTCTCCGATGCAGCAATTGACATCCCCCCCCCAAATGAAACGCTGGCCCTTTTTTTTTTTTTTTGGACCAGCAATCCCACCTGTAAGCTACCAGCAGGCATGTGAGACAGTGAGCGTGGCCGTCAGACTCGACGGCACACGGCGCGCTGAACACTCAAGCCCCTATGAAAGAGGCAAAATGAACAACGCGCCGACGTGGCATGTTCTTATGAGAGAACATGAACCACCCACGAACAAAGTCTCAGCACGCTCGTGATGCGATAGAGGAGTGGGGGCCCGAGGAGATGTACCCGGCGGGGAAGCCCCACTGTAATCCTCAGGTCACCAAGGCTTATTAGCCGAAGTAGCCCTTTTCTGGTGCACCAGAAAATAAACTAGATCGGGGAATAGGCGAAGGGACTCAACCCCGTTTGAGGTTTCATAGTCTTGACCGCGCATCTAGAGTGCCGAGTGACGCGCTGGGTTGCCGTAACAACCCCCGCTGTCAGCAGGCGCTCGACGGCACACGGCTCAACGCTCAAGCCTTTACGAGAAAGGTGAGACGAACAACGCGCCGACGTGATCACATTCTCCTGAAAGAACATGGATCACCCACGAACGCAATCTCACATGTTTATATGCGAGAGAGATCGTGGCCGTCAAATGAGGACAGGAAACAACCGCATCCAGAAACACACGATTTGAATGACATCTTGAAAAAGACGCAGGGTCAAACAGTGTTGCTCTTTTAGAAGGAAATGCTCTTTTAGAAGTGCTGAAGCACTCAGGGAGATGGCCGCGGCTCACAGCAGTCCGATTGCAAGCCTGCGTGTGAGCACTCAAGAACGGAAACGCCCAGCCAACCAACACAGGAACAAGTGTATGTTGCAGCGGCCACTCGCTGACTCGCGCCGTCACACCAGCACCCAGGTAGGAGAGCGATCCTCCTCGAGACTCGTTCTAAACATTCTTCGTAGAAACAGCTTGATACAGCAAACCGTTCGGCTCCGAAGTAAAAAAGCAATGATGCGGTATTCCACTTCCGTATTTATACCTGCGCTGCGGGGCGGTGCGTGGAATGCGTGAACTGCATGCCAATGTCCATTGGCTCGTTTTTAATCACTCGAAGTAGATTGGTCTCTGAAAACAGATCCCCAACTCGTCGGTCAGTTCCGACGTACGTCGAACGTGACCGACTGAAAGGGAACGTTTATTTTAAATTGTAAAAAATATTTCACAATATTACTGTTTTTACTATTTTGGATCAAATAAATCCAGCCTTGGTGAGCAGAAGATACCTTTTTTTTTTTTTAAACATACAGATCTAAAACTTTTGAACGGTACTGTAGGTCTAAAGTCTTTATGTAAAGAAAATGTATAGTCAGATTACTTCTTTTAAATTAAACATGATTTTGTGAATAAGCTACAAACAATACATTCAATCATTAAGTCTCCTCACATTCATTCTCTATAGTTCCCTCTGTCACATTCCTCATTGATATTCAGGGAGGGAGTCGTTGACGCCTCAGGTGTGAATCACAGCATTATTCATGATGATCCACACGCTCCCCGCATACAGCCATTCTGACAATAAGTGTCTTACAAAAGTTAAATGACTATATTGTTTTGTATGAATGAGTGATCAAAATGGTTTTTACATTGTTTTTAAGAAAAAACTCTAGGCAACAACATCCAGTTCTGAAAAGCCTTGTGAACAAATGTTTACTGTGTGTTATATGGCCTGATTTCAGTGATTTAACATTTTAGTTTTTTCAAAAACTACGCATAAACATTATTTTCTCAAAACTACAAAGTTTTATGTACATGTTGCTCACATATTACTGTAGCCCTGTTTGTGCTGAATACAGTGTAATCAGACTTTAGCCATTAATATGCTTTAAAGCAACTGAAAAAAACACAAATGTCAGAGCATGTCAAACTTCTTCAGGGCCACAAAATATCCTTAGGGTCCAGAGGATTAAATTGTGAAGATCTTGAGTTTTCGCTAAAGGGCGTGTCTGTGGCGGCCTGAAAAAATCTGAAACAGGAAGTTGTTATAACTCAGGCATATAATGTCTGATCTGCTCCAAACTTCATATGTTTGATAATAGTCCTGGCCTGAAGACATCTACATGGCAATATTCAGTTATAGTCAAAGCGCCACCTGCTGGAAACAGGAAATGGCATGCTTTACATTGTAATTCACTCCCAGAAACACATTTAAATATCCCATCATGTCCCAAACATGCTAGAAACATTAAATCAAGCAAAGCTTGGCTAAGTGCTAATTTATGCGATTAACACCACGAAACAGGAAGTTGTTGTAACTCAGGCATACAATGTACATACATATACTGTAAAGACACCGCAGATGTAGACACGTGAAAGGATTTTTGATATGTAGAATACTGTTGTCATGGCAACACATCAAACTATAATAATCTTTTTCGATGCTTTTGAGGCTCTTAGAATGCTTCAAATTGCATGAAACTCGACACACACATCAGAGATGCCATCCAGTAGATACGGCCAAAGACTTAGAAATGGGCGTGGTGGAGGGGCTCAATAGCGCCACCTTTTGACAAAAGTGGGGGGGTTAGTTTTATCTACAGGTGGTCTACATTTAAAATAACGAACTTGAGCGCGCAAAAGACGCAACATATGTGAACGGCCCCTTAGTCAGTGGTTACATCAGCATAGCAGTCAATATGCACATTGCCTGTCGTGCACAGTTGCCCTGAAGCCACCGGGGTGGCGGTGCCACCGGCTTGGGCCCGTCATCGCTGCTCACAGCTTTAATTATTATTCTTCTCCCAAATGAATCGCTTTTTTGAGGGCCTAAACATGCTCGAAAACTCACGAAACTTTGCACATGCGTCAGAAGTGGCGAAAATTTACGTCTGTTATGGGTTTCAGAATTAGGCATGGCAAAATGACTCGATAGCGCCACCTACAAAATTTCAACGAAGTGCCCCTTCCGCTACCTGCCCCAAACTTCACATGTTTGATAAGAGTCCGGACCTGAACACACCTACACGCAAATATTCAGTGACAGTCATAGCGCCACCTGCAGGCAACAGGAAATGTCATGCTTTACACTGTGATTAACTCCTCATTGAGATTTAACCAGATATCATATTAGGTCAGTCTAATCTAAAGGCCTTGGTGATGTTAAACTGTGAAGATCTTGAGTTTTCGCTGGAGGGCGTGTCCGTGGCGACCTCACAAAGCTCGTTGTTTCGCCATGAAACATGAAGTTGTTGTAACTCGGACATACAATGTCCGATCTACCCCAAACTTCACATGTTTTATTAGAGTCCTGACCTGAAGACATCTACACGCCAATATTCAGTTACAGTCATAGCGCCACCTGCAGGCAACAGGAAATGTCATGCTTTACACTGTGATTAACTCCTCATTGAGATTCAACCAGAACAACATCATATTTGGTCAGCCTAATCTTTAGGTCTTGGTGATGTTAAATTGTTAAATTTCGCTGAAGGGCGTGTCCGTCGCAGCCTGACAAAATCTGATGTTTCGCCATGAAAGAGGAAGCTGTTGTAACTCAGGCATACAATGTCCGATCTGCCCCAAACTTCATATGTTTGATAATAGTCCTGTCCTGAAGACATCTACATGGCAATATTCATTATAGTCAAAGCGCCACCTGCTGGCAACAGGAAATGGCATGGTTTACACTGTAATTCACTCCCAGAAACACATTTAAATATGCCATCATGTCCCAAACATGCTAGAAACACATTAAATCAAGCAAAGCTTGGCTAAGTGCTAATGTATGCGATTTACGCAACGAAACAGGAAGTTGTTGTAACTCAGGCATACAATGTCCGCTCTGCCCGAAACTTCACACGTTTGATAGTAGTCCTGGCCTAGTCCATGTCCATGCCAATATTCAATTATAGTCAAAGCGCCACCTGCTGGCAGCAGGAAATGTGGCACATTGTAGTGACTTTGCCATATTTCTCCTATATTTACCGGCTTAAATGCATGTTGCCCACTATTCGCTGTTTTCCTGAGGCCATCGGGTGGCGGTGCTCCCGTGTGCGAGGGCCCTTTCATCGCTGCTTGCAGCTTTAATTTTAGTTGTTTTTCTATATACTGTATATTTATTTTTGGACTGATAGTGGTTAATAAAGTCAAATAATGGTATGCGAGAGAGTCAGTGGTAATATCGTTGTGTTCCTGACGGTCAGTGTTAGAGGAACTCTGCAACAACTCAGGCTTAGCCTGATAGTTAGCCTGCCATGGACCAGGTTAGTTTTCCAGCATTAGTTGCCAGAGGGACTGAGCTTGAGCTATGTTAAATTTGCTAACCGAAAAAAAAGAAAAGAAAAAGCCTAGCTTATTTTGTAAACTTGGTTTATGGCACAGTCCTCTGTTCTCTTTTGACCTAAAAGAGAAAACTGGGGCCAGTTTTTACAGAGGAAGAAGTCTAATTTGAACCTGAATACAAAAATGATTGTGTTTTTTTTTTATGTTGGCTTTAGACAGTGAGTTCAAAACAGTCTTCTATTCTAATATTTTTGGTGAATTAATTCCTTGAAATTTAAACTTCAGTATCATATTTTAGTTGGCTGCTGGATAAACATGTAAACACAAAATACCACCCTGGCATACATTAAGACTACAGTGAAATGTATAATTAATAATGTTCTCAAAGGAATTTTTTAGAAATAACAGGTTGGTGCAAGATGTCACATGATTAATGTTTTAATTTAATACAATGTATTATTGTTTTATTACAATTTCTTTTGGCCAAAATAATTTAAAAAAAAAATATGTATGTCAGTATATTTATTGTATGTTACCTTTTCCATTTTGTTTTTCATAACTGTTGCCTATTGGCAGGTTAATGATAGTGACAACTTACCAATATAGTAGTAACAACTTAACAATAACCCATATAGTGCGACAGCAAGCCCTGCTATCACGCTCAGCATGTTTTAGATTAACTGTATCTTCTTCCTGGGCAATAACTATGGAAAACAATGGTTCAATACCTTTTTTTCCAATACAGAAATTGACATCTGCCCTGAGAAATGTGCACTAGAGTAAAAGTGTTACAGTTAACCTTGTTTTCCCCCATAGGCTATATGTGTACAGTTTTTGTAATACTGTTGAGAAAAGAATGAAAAACACACGTTTTTTGTTTTTGGAAACATCAGTAATGTAGAAAGAAATTAATAGAATACAAATTGAATGGTTATATATTGCATTTTTGTAATGTTTTGTTATGTCGTGAAGTAGCTGGCGAAGAGGATTCTGTAACAAACTCACCGCAATGACGCCTTTAATGATGAATGATTGCATAAGCTTAAAATGCAGTGATGTAGTGGGGATATGAGAGGCTGACCTAGGATCAGCAGGTTGAGTGTTGAGTGTCACTTCCTGTAAGTGCAGGAGGAGGCAGTGCTGAGTTAAAGACACACAAACACAGACACATTACAGCAAAATAGCGAGAGGAAAGAGAGAGAGAGGGAGAGAGGAAAGAGAGAGAGAAAGAGAGAGAGAGAGAGAGAGAGAGAGAGAGAGAGAGAGAGAGAGAGAGAGATGATCTGAGCTTCAGTCGCTTCATGTCTGATTTTACAAACATTGATCATGAATATATCGAGGAGATCCGACTGAATCTGTCGCTCGGGTGTGTGAAGAGGTCAAAGCGAAACCTTTTTTTCCGTGGCGCACGGATTTCTCTCACTATTTATCAGCCTGACACGTTTTAAATCATTATAGGAGATATCTGAGATATTATTATTATTTATTGTGTGTTTGAGGAGTAAGAGGCTTTTGAACATGGGATGTTTGGGCAACAGCAAGACAGAAGATCAGCGCATCGACGAGAAGGCGCAACGAGAGGCGAATAAAAAGATCGAGAAACAGTTACAGAAAGAGAGACAGGCGTATAAAGCCACACACCGCCTGCTCTTATTAGGTAAGATAGTAATCTATAACTGATACATTAATAACAAATAGATATGTGTCAGCATCATCTGATCAGAGATATGGATATATCTTCATCATCATCATCATCATCATGGATGGATGGATCATTATTTCATGGCCCTGGAAATACTCATATTTAGGCTATGTATCATCTCATGACTTTTCTCTATGATTTTAAGGCGCTGGGGAATCCGGGAAGAGCACTATAGTCAAACAGATGCGGATCCTGCACGTCAACGGCTTTAACGCAGAGTGAGTGTGTGATTATTTAGCGTTATGTACTGACACTGGGCCTTTACTGTGTTTATTATTACGGATGCGGCATCCATGTATGTTGAGGGTGTTAGAATGTTGACGGGCTTCAGATGTACGCCTCTGCGTCCGGTGCGTTTTTATGGCTGCCGCTAAACCTAGTGAGCTGCCTACCTAGACAGCATTTTTGAGCATCATAGGCGTGTGCAGTATTTTTGGGCCTTATTTTTGGTCATCATAGACGCATGCAACATTTCCGAGTCTCAAATTTGAGCGCCCACCTATACAGCATTTTGGGATACTATATGTGTGTGCAACATTATTCAGCATCATTTTTTTGGACTGCGTACAGACAACATTTTTTGGCGCATGCAGCATTTTTGGATCAAATTTTTGATCTGTTTACCTAGACAGTATCTTTGGGATTTATCTCATGGCAAATAAAACAGTTAGATAATAACTGGATTGATTAAGAGTTATGTGCTGTTTCAATGTTTACTATCAGGATGAGGTCACTGTGTGCAGAATGTGCTCTGTTGTGGCTTATGACTGCTTATAATCACAGTTTGGCCTTTGATAAGGCCCATCTTTGAGTAATATTACAGTCACATTCCTAATTTATGGAGAATTATTATGACACTACTGATTTTGAGATTAGCCCTATGTCATACATTCTTTAATGACAGTTTCCTCCTTTTTTCTTCCTCTTCTGCTCAGAGAAAAGAAGCAAAAAATTTTGGATATCCGGAAAAATGTTAAGGACGCCATTGTGGTAAGTCACTTTTGCGAATAAAAATTGTGTCCAATTTAATGACTTTGTTTTGTCTCCAGCAGTTTTGTCTAGCTGATTAGTTTGGTTTGCTTTTACATCTCTGTTTCTATATTCCAGACGATAATATCTGCCATGAGCACCTTAACACCCCCTGTGTCAATCGCCAACCCGTCCAATCAGCCTAGAGCAGAGTACATCAAAAGTATAGCTCCACTCTCAGACTTTGACTACACAGAGGTAAGACACTGCATCCAAATCTGTTACAGCACTAAGCGGAAGACATAAAAAGTATTTTTTTAAATGGGAAATTGATGTCACATTGTTGGACAGAAACCTAGATGATTGATGACACTGAAAGGGGATCTTATAGTCTAATGATGTTATAACCAGGCTGATATTGGGCCTAGTTATTATTGAAATGTTGGTTTTTGTGTTGATTAGACAGTAGACGTACAGCATGATTTATTTACTCTAGTAACAGAGAACCTCTGCCATAGATTTTTATGTCCTTTGTCAATGTCTGCTCAAGGGAGATGGCATAGATGTTGTCATTCAATGTTATAAGTTTGTTTGTAAAAGTGCTTTAATGCTTGTAAAAGTCTCCTCCTAACTCCAAAAGCATATTTTTTTCAATAGTTTGACTTTCAACAACTGTCCAATAGAAATATAAATTATGATCAACTACAGTAGATATTATATATATTGTGGAATAATGTATTTAACTAACACAGGTATTTAAGGGTTAGTTCACCTATAAATTAAAATTCTAAATGAAATAATTTACTTTATACCATAAGACTTTCGTTTATTTTTGGAACACAAATGAAGATATTTTTAACATTCTTTAATTTATTTGTTAATCCATTGAAAGTCCACACAGGCAAAACTTTCACACATTAAAAGTACAAAAAGACATCCACATGAGTCAAGCGGTTTAATCCAATGAGGTTTGTTCTCGCTTTACAAGCCAGCATGGTTGAGTCTCCAGAAGACTTTTCTTAAACTGCTTGATTCATATGGTTTACTTTTACGATGTCTTTTTGTATTTTTGATGCATGGACTTTCAATGGATGGATGGACATAGCTAATGTATATAGTTATGAGGATGGGTCCCGCTTTATATTAGGTGGCCTTAACTATTATGTACTTACATCAAAAAATAAGTACAATGTACTTATTGTGCTCATATTGTTTTGTAAAACACTTTATTCTGCTATTGAGGTGGGATACGGGTAATGTTAGGGACAGGTGTGGTGGTATGGGTACGTTTAAGGGTAGGGTTAGGTGTAAGGGAATTGTCAACAGTGTAATTATAAATGTAATTACAGAAATTAATTACAGATGTAATTACATGCAGGTATTTTTAAAAATGTAAGTACAATGTAAAAACATGTATGTACACATTAAGTGCATTATATCAAATGGTTAATTTAAATGTTAGTACATAGTAGTTAAGGCCACCTAATATAAAGTGGGTCCAAAGGATGTTATTAAGCTTAAAATGAAGTGGCTTCATTCATAATATATTACTGCCTCAAATGTCTACTATTTTTATAAAATGGCTATTATATAGTTAAAAATATTAAGACATTTTGGCCACTCTGCATAGAGCATGAGAACTATCCATTTTATAACATTGTATTTTCATTTAAAGGACCTTAATGCATTAAACGTGAATACAAATTTCAGAAGAACAGCCCTAACATTACCACATTGCCCTTAACATTACAGTGTTACCCAAATAAAATATTGTTCATTTTATTCAGAAGAGGTAAATCATTATCTACAGGGAGATGTTTGTGCCACTATCAAACCATGTGGCAAACCTTACATTTTGTTTGTGGTTTGTTTAGGATTGGAGGCCTGGTTATAGAGTCTAACTGTCTTCATGACCTCACTCCTGTTTGCCTCTGGTCAAATGCAATAAGACCATTTTGCTCTGAACAGTTTCCATATTTGTCTCATGAACCTCAAAGCAAATATGTCGTCTTATTTGCAAATGCGTTCATTCAAATGGTTGTGGACTCAGTGATGTGGTGTACAAATAAACACTCATGTTATGATGATTCAATTATTTATAAACAGATCTAGTGTAAATGTTGATATTTATGCAAACATTTACAGAAACTTTAGCATTATTTAAGTGTCTATCTCTTACAGTTAACCACAAAGGATTGTCAGACACCATGAGGGAAAAAAACACAAAACTTGCCAGTATTAGGTCTAGGCAATATATCAAATATTCACAATAAACTATAGGCCTATTCACTATGGGCCTATTCGATAATGCTGGTGAAATTACATTATGCAATGTTGTGAATATTGTAATGGTTTTAATGCTCTTTTTATTTGACAATTACGTTTCCTAAAGATCATATCATTAGAATAGTTGGTCACACTTTATATTAGGCATCTTTACCTACAAAGTACTTGCACCAAAAAACAAACAAACAAAAAACAAACAACAAAAAAACTGCTTACTGTGTTCATGTTGTATTGCAAAACACTTTTGCTGTTATTGGGGTGGGATATGGATAATATTAAAGTGCCCCTATTATGGATTTTTGAAAATTACCTTTCATTTAGTGTGTAACAGTTCTAAGTGAATGAAAACATCCTGCAAAGTTTTAAATCTGAAATACTACTGTAAATCAGCTGTGGGCTGCAGTAGTACCTAAAACTGTGTCTATTAATGCAGATTGTCAGTAATTCTTACTACTTTGAGTAAAGATAAAGGATGGAGCATGATTTGTTTTTCAAACTTTAATGTTACATCAGTCATTCACGTTAGTGCTGGGTACGTATGTGCTGTTATTGATACAGTTCCCGCATGTGCACCGCAATAAATTAGAAACACACACACACACACACACAGGTTTGTTGATGGTAAGGAATTACAGTTGAAACATCTCATAATGTACCTCAAATTGAGTAGCATCACTGAGAAATATCCTGCTCAAGGTTCGGGTTGAATAACTAGTTCTTCAAATGTTTCATCATCGATTCGGACTAGTGCTGGGATTGGTGTAAAATGTTGGACGTTATCGTTACTGTCTTTACAGCGTGTACAATCGCTGAGCTTTAAGGAATCCTCTGGACGGAGCTGGAGTTCAGTTATGGTAATCGACGTTTGTTTCCGAAATACGCGCTATATGCGGTAGACCAATCACAACAGACTGGGCCATCTGACCAGTCAGAGCAGAGTAGGCTCACGGAAAGGAGGGATTTAGAGAGACTGATTCATCCAACGGGTCGTTTGAGAATCATTGAACACTGTGGTGATGTGCAATGTATATTATGAGAAAATTAAACTGTTTTTTGATCTTTGATGCATCTAAACCTGTTGTTGGAGACCTCCAAAACTAAATTAGGAAACTTTAAAATAGCATAATAGGGACACTTTAAGGACAGGTTTGGTCATATGTTAGTTTTAAATGTGCAGTATGCGATCTCCCAGAATTGTTGTTGAACACTGTTGATATTTGAAATCAACCCAAACCCACCCCCTTTCTTCATTGCTCCGCCTCCAAAATTCATGAACACTTTACAGCCCGCACATAACCGCCTTGCTCCGAGCTGGTCTCAAACCCCGATCGCCAGCATGCGAGGCCAGCACGCTACAAGGACGTTAAACACCGCATTCTCTAGTCTAGTCTAATTCTCACTCTCTCTCCTCCACCATTATACGCCCCCTAATGCTGATTGGCTACATGTTTGTTGTGGCGCTCGGTCCGACCAACTTTCCAACAGTGTTTGAAAAACTGCACCTTTAAGCCAAAGCAATCGAAGTCAAAGATGAAACTTCCCAGTGCTGTTATACTCTAAATTATCATATACATATTGTACTGCTGCTTGGTCAATCAAACTGGAGGACCAGAACTAATTGATGAAGTGAAAAATTATTATCATTCTTTAATTTTCAGTTTTGTGTTCATTAGTGAAAAAACTGCCTTAATTATTTAACTGGATGATCTGCCTGTATTTTTACCTTAGTTCACTTTTTAATGTTTTGAATCTACCTGTTACCAATGGTGGTTGAGATCATCATTTTAATTCATTTCTGAATGATTTAATGATACAAGCAAATACAAAAGTATACTTTATGTATGGCCCAGTCATATCATGCTATAACACGTTTAAAGGCAAAAATTATTTCATAAGGAATGGAGATATTTTGAATGTAAGAACAGATGTACACAGTCAAAGATTTTAATAGTGAAAGATAGTGAAAGATTTTAATAGTGAAAGAGCACTATTTAATGCAGAAGGCAAGAGTTTCAGCTATCGCTTGTGAGAAGTTATGGATGATTTCTAAATAGATGCTTCTTTCAGAGCCAAAATAGTTTGTATTTAGTAACTAGCGCTACAGGGGAGTGTGCACAGCCACGTGTGTGTGTTTGCTGCTGTTACCTAATTAAAATCTCTTTCTATTGAGTCGCAGAGAGCGTTTGGGCTGTCATGAGTTTTATAAGGCTGATTCGATCAGAGTTCAAAGTGGCAGCCAGCTGACAGAGGACACACACAGAGCTCTCTTTAACATTATTAGACTCTTTTTCTCGGCTGTTTTGTGCAAGATGATGCTGATTATGTCATTGGTACAGATGTTGAACAGCAGTGAGTTCATAAGGGCTGTAAACATTGGGCCTCATTCATGAAACTTTCGTAAATATGAGTAAATTCTGAGTAATTCTCGAGAACTCTCTTCTGGATTCACAAATTCTTGGTAAACATCAGATTTTATAGTTAAACGTGTGTATATCCAATCGTTCGTAAATAGGGTGCGCGTGCACGCGCATTCATAATTAGCATGATCCCCATCTATGAATTACAAATACGTAAAGTACATATCCAGGAACACTGTGGAAACGCCTGGACTCCCTTCTATATATAACATATCTGTATATAACATAAATGCAAAGTAGACTAATTGGCCATTTGCCTTACAAAAAATATTCAGTTAAAGGCTGTCCACCTAAGCGCTTTTAGACAGCTGAAAATGCCC
Source organism: Coreius guichenoti (assembly GCA_039654105.1). Taxonomy (NCBI): domain Eukaryota; kingdom Metazoa; phylum Chordata; class Actinopteri; order Cypriniformes; family Gobionidae; genus Coreius; species Coreius guichenoti. Next base: position 11,914,221 of record CM077189.1, read on the forward strand.
AGCTTGGGGCGCTTGAGAGTGCTGGAGGCGCAGTGTTTTTCCAGCTGAGAAGCTTTGGTTGCTATTATTATTGGTCGACCGATATTGGTTGTGGCTGATGGCCGATCTAAAACTGATATATTTATAATTTATATTTATTTTAATATTTAATCATTTAGAAATAAAAAATTTGAACATTAATACAAAAACAAATTATACTTATACTTTATTGATTCAGCATTTTGATTCTGAAATCCTATTACAGTATTTTTCACAAATAAATATATTGTTAAAAAAATTTGAAGAAAAGGAAGTAAACACTGTAACCAACAGGGCACTCAGTAATCTGGTAAGTTTGTGCACACTGGGAATCATACTTTTTCAAATAAAGACAAAGGTAACACTAATTTTACATACAGCACATGACATGACAGAGGGGGCAACTGGATATAGTACAGCTTAGTTTGAAATCAAGGGTTTAAAGTTTGTCGATTGTGCGCCTATGATACGGAATGTCTGCAGAAGTAATGTGTTAGTAGTATCTGATTTCACAGATAGTTTGTTTTATAAACAATTAGTGAATATAAAAATGTAATAATACTAGCAATATTAACTTTGGTTATTAACTTATTAACGTCGGTTGGTCGGTGTGGTTTGTCCCGCCCCTCCTCCACTGTGATTGGAGAGCGCTGCGTTTACCCAGAGTTTCTTTGCGAACAGAAAAAATGACAAGTGAAATCCGTGCTTGCAAAGTCTTTATAAAATCCGTTCTGGACGATCCTCTTGTTCGTTAACATTGTCTGGGGCCCGAATTGGTTTGAAATTGATGCAGTCCTTAATTTTTACACTAGAGAAGAACTCGCAGTTATGGAGCGCTAAGCGCTGCCAATCACAACACACTGGGCCAGCTAACCAATCACAGCACATTTAGTATTTCGAAAGGAGGGGCTTCATCAAAATCAGCATGTCGAGCCAGACTGGGGAGAGAGGTGCTGTAATAATGTAAAATATGTGAAAAATAATGCATTTATTTGAACAATCAAGCACGAAAACATATTCTAGTACACCTCAAAAACAAAAGCAAGACTTCGGAAAAGGACATAATAGGACCCCTTTAATACTAGTTACAGAATAAACATGGATGAACATCTGAAGGAATGTTGAAAGGTACAGTACAACTTACTGAAACGTATCATATCTTGTGTAATCGTTCAATCAGTGTTTCAACGGCAGAAAGACATCAATAAAACAGCTTGTAAGCAATATGTCATGTAGCATTTTCCTCAAGCAAGTCATTCAGTGTCCACAGCTTGTTAGTTCGACAGAGAAATTAACTCTTTCGCTAAATATATGCACTATATTAGCCTATATATTAATTATATTCTACTTAACCTGTTAGTGATGTCTTGATTATTTAATGTATGTTTAAATAAATCTGTCATGAAAATGACAGCCACTGTGTAAATGATTATATTTAAAAAATGAATTGGAGTAAAACATAATTTTATAATTAAATTTAGAAGTTAATGCAAAAACTGCCTTATGTGCAGTTTACATGTTTGCATACAATTTGTTATTTGAGTATTAGTTCTGGTTGGTATTATTATATCTAAAAATAAATAGCAACTGAATTTAGGCTAATAGTTTGGGCTCTGTTGTTAACCTTTAATATTATATTAATGTGCAAGTAACGGCTCCCTATATAGTTTACAGTATTAGCAAAGATATTTTTTTTTATCCTTAAGAAAATTTTAATTATAATTTAATTCATTTAGACACAGACACAATTTGTTCAGTAAATCACTGTTTAATAAAAAAAGAAGCAATTTTATGTTTAGTTTTCTCCCCCTTGCTGTGCCGAACCGTGACTTTAAAACCGAGGTATGTACCAAACCGTATAATAGTCAAACAAACTCGTGAAATATTATTATGTTATATAGTGTTATCAAAATGCAATGTCATCAGTTTGCCTAAAAGAACACAAAACTTTCGGATGTTTTACACAACATTTCACGTAGTAGGGAACAGGTGTAAATGTCTTTCATATCAACTAACATTTTGAAAATACAAGCACTTTCATGAATCCGAAAAATGTATGTCAGAATGGCTTTACGAACGATTTACATAAAAATGATTCCGCTTGTGTTTCATGAATGAGGCCCATTGTGTGTTATTAAAGAGAAAGACAGTTCTGCTCTTAAATGTCTAAATCTTGTTCGATTTGCAAATGAAAGTTTTTTTGAGGTGTGTATATGAGTTGATATGATGGGGTTTGTGCATGTGTGTGTGTTTGGGCTGCAGTGCTGTCTCCATTAATTAGGTTCTTTACGTAATGGTATATTGATTTTTGTTAGTAAACATGCTGGCCAAACGCTGGGCAGATAAGAGCAGAAGGGGGTTCTCCATCCTTCTGAACCAAAGCATGTGTCTGCCAGAAGAGAAAATTCTCAGTGAGGGCGGAATGAAATATAGGGAAAGAACTTTATCATAATAAAGAATCTTAAGCTAAAAGAGAGGCAGTGCATTGTGACATTTTCATACTGTCATACATTCTGCAACAGTAAAACTGTACAGAAGGAGAGTGACAGAGATGAATTACTTAATATTGACAGATTTTTTTGTACTGTAAAATCTAAATAACAGGTTCTAAAAAATGCCTGTAAATCTAGAAGAAACTTGTTAGATCGACATGTTGTGTATTTGCAAAGAACTTAAAGAGATAGTTCACCCAAAAATGAAAATTCTGTCATAATTGACTCACCTTCAAGTTGTTCCAAACCTGTATGAATTTCTTTCTTCTGTTCAAGATAAAAGAAGATATTTTGAAGAATGTTGGTAACCAAACATTTTGATGGTCCTTCCTATGGAAGTCAATGGGGCCCATCAACTGTTTGGTTACACATGTTCTTCAAAATATATTGTTTGTGTTAAGCAGAAGAAAGAAATTAGTGTTTCAATATTTTCTTGTTTGAGAGAAGGTTTTGTTGGCGAACAGTTTGTAAAACAACTGGAAGTGTTCAGTAAGAGCGCTGTCGATTAGTGGAGCTTGCCGATATGGCAGCATCTCAAAGTTTGGATAATTTAACACTTTGGCTTGGCATTAATTTCATCCCTATGGAATGCTGTTGTGTTGAGAAATGTATTATTGCAGTTGCTTCAGTAGTTGGACACTGGCATTTTGTCTTCAGCTAGGATGAACAACGATATAGTGATATTTTTGGGATAATGTGGAGAAAGTTAATGAGATTGTAGTGAAAGGTATTGTTGTTAATAATGTGTTTACCCTGGTAATGCCTTTGGTCCAGCAGGCCAAAAAGATTATGCTTTCAAACGTATCACCGTTTATCAGAGAGGATATAATTGAAAGAGACAGTACACATGAGGGGCAGACAAGTGCAGACACGAATGAGGAACAGACACAATTAGCAGTTGGTGGAGGATCTAGTGTTGCCCAAAAAAATTAGGCATAGTAGTAGTAATGTAATAGAAATCGTTCGGAATGTGAAGCTGAATATACAGAATGATAAATTTGCAGTAGAATGATTTCTTTATATTTCTTATGAGGTTTTTTGTTTGTTTTGCTTATTCCTGGTCTTTATTTGTTCTTCTATGAGTAGGATAATATTGGGAACTCTTAATATAAATAGTGCATGAGAAAAGAGGAAGAATGTTAGTTCAGGAAATGCATAGTGCTGTCCAAATTGTGAATGATTGATATCTAATCTGTCTAGTAGTGGTGTACATGTGCTTTTTCAAAAACATTTTAAACCCAAATCATATGAGGAACAAAAAGTAAATGGATGAAATATTCTGAATGATATCAAGCCACAATCTGACTTGTGATGCAGCCTGGGATTAAACCACATACTAAACCTGACATCAAGTTTGTCACTCAAGCTTTCACTGCATGATGTATGCAGTTATATGCCCTCAAAATTCAAGATACACAGGCCCAGATGAGTTTTTGTCTTATATTTATATGATGTAGTTATATTACAATATCACATGAGCAAGAATACCATTTTCCCCAAATATCAGCACGAATGCAAATGTGATATTTTTTATAAAACAGTTAAATGAACAATAAGTTAACATTGTGAGTTACATTTTAGACACAATATTGTCAACATTTTTTGTTTTTCCTTTATTTCACCCACAAATAAAGTCTCCGTGCAACAGACAGCGATGATTTTTTTTTTACTGACTGAATGCGTGTTTTGAACAAATCAGTTTAATTAATGATTCAATGATTGATTCAATAGAGACGGTTACTTCGTTCCTGAATGAATCAGCCGTTCAGCAGTGAACAAATCGGTTGAATTAATGTCTCACTCATTAAGCCAGCTGCCACCTACTGTTTTAGTTTCATATTACATTTTGATTAAAAAGTTAAAATTAGAAATAATTTTATATTTAAATATTAAATTAAATTTATGTAGACTAATTTAAAATGCAGTGTAAATATATTAATGCCACTTCTGATGCCGTTTCTGTGTCACCTCTGCATTGCAAAGATGGATTTTGTTTATAATGATTTTATTTGATTGGAAACAGCCGCATAGAAAATGAGTAATATTAATGTCTTTGTGAGTCAGCTGTCCACAACAGGCCTAAACCAGCCATGGTACCAGCACAAAAACACACTCAGCAAAATATCATCTAAATATTGTTATCAACAATGAAGACAAAAAAAACGAGGTCCGAGCCGAGACCCGAACAGGTTCGGGTCCAAAACTTTGACGAGTGCCTTGGACACGTGTTGAGTTCTGATATTAGTTGCCTTGAGCCTTAGGTAATTTAAAATAAATGTGCTTTTACAGAATGGAGATTCTTTAAAAAATATGCCAATTTTCCATTATTTGTTTCAGGCATTTAACAATATTTTATTATTTAAAACAAACACATATCAATAATTCTATGACAATCTTACCCCCTTCTTTTCTTCTCTGTCAATACGCACTTCATTACCAAACCCTCCTGGATACTGGTGCGCGCAGCAGCAGCGTGTGCTCCACATAAACTGCACTTTGCATATACCCAAGCTATTCGAGAGAATGAGTGTGGGGATTTACTTATTAATATTAACATTAATATATTTCCTTATCATTTGAGGTGCATTATAAAACTTAAAAGCGGTTTATCAACTTGGAATTGCTCGCCCAAGTGAGAAATACTAATCAACTAAATCAAATTAACAAAAATTAAACCATAATTGTATATTTTCATGTTTTTTCTTAAACAAAACAATTATTGAACATCCACAGAAAACATATCCTCTTACATTTTTGACATTCACAAAGTATAGGCTACAGCTATATGTCGGCTTGAAATTAACACCCACCAACTCGCCAAATGCGGGTTGGATTTCAGCAGTGGCGTGTAACGCAGTCACTCCTACTAGCTACTTTGGCGGGTTGAATTTTATATATAATATATATTTTTCAATTGTAGCCTTTTAAAAAGGCATCTGAAATGATGAACTAAGTGCAATGTAGTGTTGTCAAAAATATAGATTTTTTGATACATATTGATACAGAAACATCTGAAACGCTTCCAATATTTATTAGATACACGATATCAGCTGTGCTTTCTCGCTCTCCCACCGACAGCGAGTTGACAAACAAACCTGCCTCCCCTCACTCACTCATTTCATTCGCTCTGGATGAATATTGTTGGTGTTGCAGGGCTTGAATTTCGGCGTGGATTGCGCGTATTGCGCATAATTTTACTGATTCCCGCAGATTTTGTGCTCACACCCAAAGTGTGCACACATAAAGCCGCCTGTCAGTACTAAATTAAGTTATTTTTCACTGCTTATTGCGCTTAAACAGTCAAATACACACAAAATAATGTCAAAATGCTGGTCTTGGTGAGTATTCACCTAAACACAGTCAGTTATGTTTTAAGTGAACAGCTGAGAAAGAAAACACATGTGTACAGCAACAGTATAATGGATCTGTGTGTCAGGTCTTAAATTGACAGCAGCCTAATATACCTGCTGCCAAATTATGAGATGATATTAAAAATATCTATATGGCAGATTTTCCCCATGGTATCAATGTCAAAATTGTGGCCAGTGAAAATGCTGAGTGGCTAGTAACTTTGGAAAAATACTAGCCACAGTGGCTGATGAGCAAAAAAGTAATGTCAAGCCCTGATAGGCTACATTACCTGGCAACATGAGTTAAAAACATAGCTAACGTAATTGTTACGAAGAAAAATCTGAGAATGAATTTAATCTACAAATAAGGTAGGAAGATGGGCACACTTTTAAATCTACACCTGCTGTGTTGTTTCTTATTTGTTGTCTCAAATTTTGGTCTCTTCCTTTATGAAAAAGAAGTTTATTCAAGTGTGCTATTAGTATACTTCTTTTAAACTAAAAAATAAGAAAGTATACTTTCAGTCTACTTTTTATGTACTTCTCAGAAATATACCTTGTTCTTCTCAGAAATATACTTAAAATTGCACTTAAGTATACTTGACTTATACTGGCAGAAAGGTCTAAGTATATTTGGCTTATACTTGTACTCAATCTTTTGATCGAGATATACTTAAAAGTATAATTATACTTTTTTTTTTTTACATGCTGTCTTATAAGCTTACATTGTTTGAAAATATTGATTTATAAAGAAAACAGATATGTTCCTAATTCTGTGTATTTGAATTTTTGTGTAGGCTAGTCCACTTACATAGTGTACATAGGAATTTACTTAAAATCTACTTTACTATTTTCCCGCCATTGACAGATTTTTCGGGCTATCCATATTTTTACTGCTATACTGTAGGGGGTGCTATTACGCATCTTCTGAAAGAGTACAGAATCACCGGATCAAAACACAGATGAAGAAGAAGCAGAAACAAGCGATAGAAGATTTCTTAATGCTTTACGCAAAACTAGTAGTTTACTGAGTGTACTTTCATAAACTAAAAAAATGTGTATTAAAATAGTAAACTACTAGTATACTTATAAGTTCACTTGTAGTACAGATGCAGTACAAATGAGAAATGTAGTTGTGAACTAGCTGTGCACTTAAAGTTTACTACTGTTACACTTATAGCACACTTAAACGTAAACTTTTATATACTAAAAAGTGAGCCAATTTAGTCCCAAGCAGTACTGAAATAGTATACTCTCAAGTTTACTACTTGTATATTGATATTAGTATACTTACTACATAAAGTATACTTAAAAATATACTTGAACATTACTTAAGTATACTTCATAAAATGAACTTAAAGTATACTTCTTTTTCGTGAGGGGTATCATATAGGTGTTACGTATGTCGCTGCTTTTTACATTCGGTTCCAGTCATGTTAGAAAATAACTTTCGTCGGGTCAGATTTGGGTTTAATTTTATCTGGTCTGTCTCGGGTCAGGTGTGTCTTTTTTTTAAATTAATTTATGCACATCAGGTTGGGACTGTCACTAGGGCTGCACGATATATTGTTTGGAATGTGTGCTCGTCAGAGGCTATAGTATAATTAGATGTGCCACAGGTGCATCTTCAGGTATCACTTTGTCTGAAGAGAAGTCCTGGCACATCCTCAGTGCGGCAATGAAGCACAGCATCTCGTTCCCGCTTTCTCATGGAACAGGGTTACAGTTAAGTAACCTGAGACATTCCCTTTCAAAAGCTTCTCTCAATGCTACGTTAGCATTTGAGTTAGCGCTTTGGGATCGAGAATACTAACTCCGCCGCACTGGATGTGTCTGGACCCCCCACGGTTGTGTAGTGTGTGTGCTCACAAGCACGCAAAAGGTCTCAAACATGAGCTCAAGGACGTGAGAGTCCGGAATAGCATGAACATCCAAACTGTAAAATCTTATGAATGTATGCGGAGAGGAACAGCCTGCCGCATCACATACTTGATGCAAGGGGGCGCCCCTTGCCAAAGCTTGTGAGGAAGCAACCCCCCTTGTGGAATGAGCCTTAATTCCTAGAGACGAAGCTTGACTGTGTGCCCCGTAGGCTAGAGCAATGACATCTCTCACCCAGTGTGACATTGTTTGCTTGGTGGCAGCCACCCCCTGTTTTGACCCCCATAGCAGACGAAGAGTTGCTCTGGCTAGTGCAATGGACGTAGGCCTGAAGAGCACGGACTGGACACAGTCGGTGAAGTTTCTCCTGCTCCTGCATTGTGACTGGCGGAGGACAGAAGTAAGTGATTGGATGTATGATCGAGAATCAATCTGGTCAAGAGTGGCCGAATGTATGGTCGAGAATGAAACCTTAGGCAGGTAGTCAGGGTGAGGATGCAAAATAGCTTTCACCATCCCTGGGGCAAAGTCTAAGCAGGATGGCTAGGTCGACAGAGCCTGCAAATCCCCAATTCTTTTCAGTGAAGTTATAGCCATGAGGAAAACTATTTTTAGGGTCAGTAGCTTATCAGGCACCGACTCTAGAGCAGGGGTAGGGAACGTTGATCCTGGAGAGCCACTGCCCTACAGAGTTTAGCTCAAAACACCCTGAAAAAACACTCACCTGCCTGTAACTTTAGTAATCCTGAAGATCTTGATTAGCTTGTTCAGGTGTGTTTGATTAGAGTTAGAGCTAAACTCTGCAGGGCAGTGGCTCTTCAGGATCAACGTTCCCTACCCCTGCTCTAGAGGTCCGAAGGGGGTCTCAACCAACCCCTCGAGGACTATAGCTATGTCCCACGAAGGAAATCTTGGCTCTAACGGGAGGCCTCAGTCGCCTGGCCCCATAGATGAAGCAGGCAAGCAGAGGGTGGCAGAAAAAGATGGCAGAAAGGATCGAGAAGAAAAGAACAAAAAATGGGGCAAAGCTTAAATAGCAGCCCCACTTTTTTATTCTGAGTACGGCTTACTCTTATAACGGCTCCTCTGCTCACACCTCCTCGGAGGGGGGGCACAGGCAGCCACACACTCCTTCCGCTCTTCTCTCCAGGAATTCGTCCCTGGCAAGGACTCAAACAGTCTAGGCCTGCACCCGGCGCGGAATGAATTTCCCAAAGGCGACCGACTGCGCCCGCGCCTCTCTAAACCTGTTCACTACCATCTCAACGGCAGTGCCGAACAGTCCAGAGGGTGAGACGGGGCATTCAGGAAGATCTCTTTGTCATAATCCTTGATGCCCAACAAATTAAGCCACAGATGCCTCTCCATTGTCACCAGAGCGGCAATACATCGTCCTGTCTGGTAGCGCGGAGAGCTAAATCCTCATCGGATAAAGACTGTGACATGAAAGCCAAGTATGGTGACCCATACTCGGAATTTGTCCTCTGTATTAAGCCCATCCAAGTTTGTGCACACACATTTAGAGCAGTGAGTTGTGAACACACACACACTGCAAACCCTGGACACACACACTCGGAGCAGTGGGTAGCCATTTGTGCCCGGGGAACGATTAGAGGTTAGGAGCCTTGCTCAAGTCCACCTCAGTCGTGTGTATTGAGGGTGGAAGAGAGTGCTGTTTTTTTTACTCCCCCTACATTTTCCTGCCGGTATCGAGAATCGAACCCGCATCCATCGGGTTACATGTCTGACTCTAACCATTAGACCGTCACTGCCCCTACCAGGAGGTTTGTCCTGGAAAAGAGATGGGATAAAATATCTCTTAGTTTATCTTGGTATCAATTCTATGTTGAAAAAAATTGGGAAAGGATTTTAGAAAAGGTAAAAGGAAGGTTAGAAATGTTGAAGGCTAGAAATCATTTAGAGGCAGAATTACAGTCATCAATGACTTGACTCCAATATTTTGGCATTGTTTGGCTAGTTTTGATCCTCTTACTGGGCTTATGTTGATCCTCCTACTGGGCAAAATACAAGTCATTATAGTGAACCTTTTTGTTTTTGAACAGATTTCACTGAATAGCCCATTTTGATTAATCCATTTGAGCGGTGATTGGATTTTAACTTAAACACCTCTGATTGGCCATTGCGTTCAAGAGATCAACAAATATGACGCCTAACGCATACATACAGCAGCCTATTATACCTGCTGCAGTTTGTCATTAATTAGAATCAACAACAAATGACAAAGGAAAATCACTCACTGATCTATATTTCTATATATAAATCTATATTTAATGTGTACAGTAAGACTATGTATTTTTATTTTACATTTGATTATTCTTTTTTTTGTAGGCTGTTACCTATCTGAATACCACTGTTAGTACTTCTTCCTGAAAAACGTGTTTTTTTTTTTTATTTAGGCTTTTTTTTCCATTCTGCTGTATTTATTTATTCATTTTGTTTGTAATTATTAGTTTCTGTGTTCTTATTGTATTGCTGACTGTTTATTTGTCTGTGTTTTAAGGACCTTTTTCTTACATTAGTTAACCTAGTATTAGTTTTTGCTGAAGTATGGATAATTGTGAAATTTTACTGATAATTTAAATTACTTATATCGTGAAGTAAGACTTTGATCATATCTCCCACTAATAATCGTGCTAATTAATCGTGATTTCAGTATTGACCAAAAATAATCGTGCTTATATTTTTTGCCATGATCGAGCAGCCCTACAGGAGGAAATAGTTTTTAAAAACTTTGCTGAAAGCTTAAGTTTTGATTGATTTTAAGTTTTTACTAGTTGATTAATGAAAGTGTTTTGCATTAGTGCAGTGAATGTAGTGAAGCTATTTGCACAGCAATAGATGTTGTTTTTCTTTTGAAATGGAAAAGGTGTTATGTGGAAAAGTGATTATAATCTAAAATTAAATTGAGTTGTTCTTATGATTAAATAAAGTGCTTTTTCTAGAGCACCCTAGAACAGACACCCTAAGTATAAAAATGTTTTGCTACATGTTATGTTGTTTTCAGTCACTCAGAGATCAGTGAAATCAGTCAGATGAGCAAAACATGGATGCAGTCACTGTCTGTATGCATCACTTCCTGGTGGTGCTGCAATCTGTGCTTCTCCACTTCCTGTTTTCTCAGGAAGAACATTTTAATTAGTCGGTTAGTGGCAGAAAATAAAAAAACACAGCGGGTCTATGCGGTATTATATCGGGCAGAAAATCTAAAGTGTGGGAACGTTTTGAGAGGGTAAAGAATGACCACAAAAAGATGACGTGCAACCTCCAACATGATTTATCGTTTAGAACATGTAACATTGTCCACTTTACATGGCCACTCGCTCTAACATTAACATTAACCTAGATAAATGTGCGCTAATACAAGTGTTCGTGCGGAGTGTGGACTAAATTAGTACTACGCTTACTGCACTTACTGCATTCCAAGTCCACTCCACCAGAGCACATCTTCTCAAAGGCTTGCTTCATTGTGAGCTAGACACGGAGCTCACTTCTCCCCGACAATGTGGACAAACTTGTGTGCCTTTCTCATCGCACGAGAAGACTGAGATCAAAGTAAAACAAATTGTGATGTAAGTTTAACCTAATTGTCCATATTGTTTTAGTGTTTTAGTTTGCTGCTATATATTTTATTTATTTGTTTTTATATAGGCTTAATGTATATTTATTTTGTTTGTGTTCTGACCTCGAAAAGACTTCTTTCGATGTTAAGGCTTGCACTGATATTTTTCTATTGAGTGTTTCAGTTTGCTGTATATTTATTTATTCATTTGTTTATAATTTATAGGCCTACTTACAGTGGGGAGAACAAGTATTTGATACACTGGCGATTTTGCAGGTTTTCCTACTTACAAAGCATGTAGAAGTCTGTAATTTTTATCATAGGTACACTTCAACTGTGAGAGACGGAATCTAAAACAAAAATCCAGAAAATCACATTGTATGATTTTTAAATAATTAATTTGCATTTTATTGCATGACATAAGTATTTGATCACCTACCAACCAGTAAGAATTCCGGCTCTCACAGACCTGTTAGTTTTTCTTTAAGAAGCCCTCCTGTTCTCCACTCATTACCTGTATTAACTGCACCTGTTTGAACTTGTTACCTGTATAAAAGACACCTGTCCACACACTCAATCAAACAGACTCCAACCTCTCCACAATGGCCAAGACCAGAGAGCTGTGTAAGGACATCAGGGATAAAATTGTAGACCTGCACAAGGCTGGGATGGGCTACAGGACAATAGGCAAGCAGCTTGGTGAGAAGGCAAGAACTGTTGCCGCAATTATTAGAAAATGGAAGAAGTTCAAGATGACGGTCAATCTCCCTCGGTCTGGGGCACCATGCAAGATCTCACCTCGTGGGGCATCAATGATCATGAGGAAGGTGAGGGATCAGCCCAGAACTACACGGCAGGACCTGGTCAATGACCTGAAGAGAGCTGGGACCACAGTCTCAAAGAAAACCATTAGTAACACACTACGCCGTCATGGATTAAAATCCTGCAGCGCACGCAAGGTCTCCCTGCTCAAGCCAGCGCATGTCCAGGCCCGTCTGAAGTTTGCCAATGACCATCTGGATGATCCAGAGGAGGAATGGGAGAAGGTCATGTGGTCTGATGAGACAAAAATAGAGCTTTTTGGTCTAAACGCCACTCGCCGTGTTTGGAGGAAGAAGAAGGATGAGTACAACCCCAAAAACACCATCCCAACCGTGAAGCATGGAGGTGGAAACATCATTCTTTGGGGATGCTTTTCTGCAAAGGGGACAGGACGACTGCACCGTATTGAGGGGAGGATGGATGGGGCCATGTATTGCGAGATCTTGGCCAAAAACCTCCTTCCCTCAGTAAGAGCATTGAAGATGGGTCGTGGCTGGGTCTTCCAGCATGACAACGACCCGAAACACACAGCCAGGGCAACTAAGGAGTGACTCCGTAAGAAGCATCTCAAGGTCCTGGAGTGGCCTAGCCAGTCTCCAGACCTGAACCCAATAGAAAATCTTTGGAGGGAGCTGAAAGTCTGTATTGCCCAGCGACAGCCCCGAAACCTGAAGGATCTGGAGAAGGTCTGTATGGAGGAGTGGGCCAAAATCCCTGCTGCAGTGTGTGCAAACCTGGTCAAGAACTACAGGAAACGTATGATCTCTGTAATTGCAAACAAAGGTTTCTGTACCAAATATTAAGTTCTGTTTTTCTGATGTATCAAATACTTATGTCATGCAATAAAATGCAAATTAATTACTTAAAAATCATACAATGTGATTTTCTGGATTTTTGTTTTAGATACCGTCACTCACAGTTGAAGAGTACCTATGATAAAAATTACAGACTTCTACATGCTTTGTAAGTGGGCAAACCTGCAAAATCGGCAGTGTATCAAATACTTGTTCTCCCCACTGTATGTCCTTCATTTAAGAATATTTTCGTTATATTTAATTTTTTTAAAGATAAGGTTATTTATATTGTACTTCATTTATTTAATTTCCATTCTGATCTCAGAAAACTTCATGCAATGTTTGCCGCTGCTAATGGCTTAAATGAACGACTAACTGTCGACTAGGAAAATCTTTATTCAGGGGCAGCCCTAGTAATTATTAGAGTTGAGTGAATACAGTTTTATGTAAGACGTGTTAACTAAGCATTAAACTGGATAGCGCTCAGCCCTACTTTTTTCCCCCTCCAACACACAGAAAAAAAAGCCTGTCCACACTGAACTTGTGTATGAATTTTAGAGGAAGAGTGGATGTTGTTACATCACAGACCACATGAAAAAAAAAGATGAATGCATTTAGATGTTTTACCATTAGATTGTTTACCATTGTAATCACAATACCAGTTTGTTTGTTTATTATTTTAAATGTGCTTTAAATTGTTATTTTTATATTTGTTATTGATGTGCTTTAAATTGCATCTGATCTCAGTCTGGAAAGGGGCAAACAAAAAGAAGTTGCGTTTATCAATAGGTGCGTCACATTCTGTAGTTGTCAATAAGGAAATACACTTTTTTTAAAGTGTTGCTGTGTTTTAAATGTTTAAATGTTCTGTTGTACACTTAACAGTAACACTTTATAATAACTGCATGCTATGAATCATTAGTTAAGCATTAGTAAATAGTTAATTCATAATTTATAAAGCATTAATAGACATTAATAAGCAGTTTATAAATACAGATAGAAATGCTTTGTTCTTTTCTTTTATTATTTATAAGCATATCTAAAATGTGTTTAATAATTGTATTTTCAAACTTTATTAATGATCAATTTATCATTTCTAAATTAAGTATTACATTATTTACAAACCAGTTGTCAGTGGTTCATAAGATCATTTAGAAAGTTAAATTATTTAAATGTACATATTAATTAATACATATTATTTAGACATATAGTAAAAGTTCCCTTTCAGAATTGGGGATCATTTTCAGAGACCAATCTACTTCGAGTGTTCAAAAACGAGCCAATGAACATTGGCATGCGGTTCACGCATTCCACGCTCCGCCCTGCAGCGTGGGTATAAATAAGGAAGTGGAATACCGCATCCTTGCTTTCTACTTCGGAGCCAAACATTACTGCAAGCTCAGTGTATTCTCTACGAAGAGTGTTTTTCAGCGAGTCTCGTGAAAAGGATCGTTCTGTCACGGTGTTGGTGAGACGGCACATTGCAGCGGCAGTCGCGAGTGAGGAGAAGACACAAAACAGCTGTTTTCACAGCTCGCTGGGCGTTTTCTCCATTGAGTGCTCACAGCAGGCTTGCACCTTTGAACTGCTGTGAGCCGCGGCCATCTCCCCTGTGTGCCTCAGCACTGATAAGAGTGTTTTTTTCCTTTTCTAAAAGAGCAACACGGTTTGACCCTGCGTCTTTTTCAAGATGTCATTCAAACCGTGTGTTTCTGGACGCAGTCGATTTCTGTCCCCAGTTGATGGTCATGATCGTTGTCTCACGTGTTTGGGCGTTCAGCACGCTGAGGCAGCTTTTGTGAATGACTCATGTTCCCATCGCGGTGCTAAGGTCTAGGCTCGAATACCTCAGACGGGGTGGAGTCCCATTGCGTATCCCCCGATCTAGTGGTCCTCCAGCTGCAAAGCAGAGGGTTGCTACTTCGGCTGATAGCCTTGGTCTTCCTGTGTTCGGTATCACGACGCAGTTGAAGGTCCTTAGGAAAGCACGACCTAATCGTCAGGTTCCTCAGAGGTACGAGGAGGCTAAATCCTCCTCCTCCAAACCCGGTACCCTCTTGGGATTTAGCTCTGGTGCTCAGGGCACTTCAGAGTCCTCCCTTTGAGCCTTTGCAGTCTAGAGAGCTAAAAATACTGTCCATGAAGACAGTACTCTTGGCTGCATTGGCCTCTATCAAGAGGGTAGGGGACCTGCACGCACTTTCGGTCAGCGAATCGTGCCTAGAATTCGGGCCGGCTAACTCTCACGTCATCCTGAGACCCCGGCCTGGATATGTGCCCAAGGTTCCCACCACTCCCTTCAGGGACCAGGTGGTGAACCTGCAAGCGCTGCCTTCGGAGGAGGCAGACCCAGCCCTAGCTTTGCTCTGTCCCTTCCGCGCTCTCCGCGCCTACGTGGACCGAACTCAAAGCTTTAGGACCTCAGAGCAGCTCTTCGTCTGTTACGGAGGCCAGCAGAAGGGAAAGGCTGTCTCCAAGCAGAGGTTAGCCCACTGGATAGTGGATGCTATCATCTTGGCATACCAGTCCCAAGACATGCCTTGCCCGTTCGGGTTGCGAGCACACTCAACTAGAAGTGTAGCTTCCTCCTGGGCGCTGGCTCAAGGCGCCTTGCTGACAGATATCTGTAGAGCTGCGGGCTGGGCGACACCTAACACGTTTGCTAGATTCTATAGCCTATAGTAGGCGCGAAGGACCCGTTCTAGTGTCGGCTTGCAACGCCACTCCTGCCCCCTGGGCCGGATATGTGCGTTTATGGTCTCCAGTTGTGTTCCCCAGAAATGGCTAACCCTGTCGAGCTCCTCCGTCACCCCTAACGTATGACGCCAGGCTTACGCCCTTATGCATGTGGAACGTGTGTGTAAGTTGGGTATACCCTACTCGGCTAGCCCCGTGTCTTTCCCTTGACAGAGCCCGCTCTGTCGTCTCTGGTGGTGTCCTTTCCCCCCTAGAACTAGGCTGGAACCACCTCAGAGACTGCCATATGTTGCACTACCCTGCTAGATTAGTCCTTATGGGTAATCTGCCACCTCTCCTTCCATTGAAGGATGTGGCTCCGCAGCGTTCCATCTCCCGAGATAGGCACGCTTTCCCAGCGTTATCCAATAGTCACACTGAGTGGGTCTTGCAGGAACAGCAGTGACTGACCTTCTCTGCTTGGAGCCCTAACTTTCCGCCCCAACAAGGGGGCAGTTCAGCAAGCTCAAGCAGGGCGCTGGAAGGGCCAGCATCCCTGGCGTGTTGGTAGGATCCCCAATTCGTCGGTCAGTTCCAACGTACGCCGAACGTAACCGACTGAAAGGGAACGTCTCGGTTACGTATGTAACCCTCGTTCCCTGAAGGAGGGAACGGAGACGTACGTCCCGTCGCCACGTGCTGTGCTTCCGCTGAAGGACCGAGTCACTAGTTCGGCTCCTCAGCAGAAAAGCAAGGATGCGGTATTCTACTATCTTATTTATCCCCGCGCTGCGGGGCGGAGCGTGGAATGCGTGAACCGCATACCAATGTTCATTGGCTTGTTTTTAAACACTCGAAGTAGATTGGTCTCTGAAAATGATCCCCAATTCGTCGGTCAGTTCCGACGTGTGTCTCCGTTCCCTTCAGGGAACGAGGGTTACATACGTAACCGAGACGTTATTCAGTGTGTTAATAAATGCTTTATTAACATGTATTCCTACTATAATTCATAATCAATTCAGGTAGTTATAAAACATTTAGTAGTTGTCAGTTAACTATTATCGTGAACTCATCTAAAGTGAGGACTATTTATGCCTCGTAAAGCTTTTACAAAGGAGATTTAAAGGCTCAGTTATCCTCTGCTCTGCTGTTCTCTAATGTTTTAAAGTTAGTACTGAAGTAGTTTTGACACTGTGAAATATTTTATTATATTATTATTGTTTTATAAAAATTGTATTTGTTGTATTTTGGCACTCCTGTAATCCAGTGTTGGCACTGGTAAATTTTTATACAGCAATGCTTACACTTTACAGAAATTTATTTTTATATCAGATTGCAGAGGCTTAGTTTCATTTAATTGCACAGTTATGTTTTCTGGAGGTGTACATGAATTTTGATTTTCTATGACATTGAAGAGGCTTATTTTTCATTTTATGTCAAGTTACCAGTTGTACAGTTAAATTTTTTGCATCTTGAAATAAATATTTATATGTTCTGTATCACTCTGTGTTGTGTTTGTTTTCTTTTTCTGTTTAGAAGATAACTGAGCCTTTAATTCTCCTTTGTAAAAGCTGTACGGCATAAATAGTCCTTAAGATGAGCTCTCAAAAATTAACTGACAACTACAGTAGGAATACATGTTAATAAAGCATTTATTAACACACTGAGTAACTATTACTATATGTCTAAATAATAAGATTTATAAATGTCATTTAAATAGTTTATTAATCATTTACTTATACTTTCTAAATGATCTTATGAACCACTTACACTTATGAACCATTGCTTAATTTTGAAATGATAAACTGATCATTGATAAAGTATGAAAATACAATTATAGCATTTATCAAGAATAAAGCATTTATAGCTGTATTTATAAACTGTTTATTAATGTCTATTAATGCTTTATAAATTATGAATTAACTATTAACTAATGCTTAACTATTGATACATAGCATGCAGTTATTATAAAGTGTTACCCAATTAACATGTTAAAATCTATTATTTATATTGTAATGTTTACATTTTTATATTCATGCTTGTATTTCAGTCTGGACCATTCTATTTGATTAAGATTATTTGTAGAGGGTCTGAATAATAGTTTATTCAGAGCAGGCTTCGCTCTGAAGGGTTCAGCTTCCAAGCTGTTCACATACAAATCTCCCGAAATGCAATTACCAGAAATTTTATAACAGTTAGATAATTCCATGCAGTAGTAATACAAGTACTGTAATGAGTTTGGACAGGATTAAGCAACAATGAGCTGAATAGATAAGATACAGTATATCTCTGTGGACTAGGCATGTGACGGCATCAAATTTTCATGTTGCGATAATTGCTGAAGCTTTTATCACGATATATGGTATTATCACGATATTGAAATAAGTCTCAAAAATATCCATATTTAAAACTTTATTAAGTAAAATATCTAGCTTCCACCAGATCGCCTTCTGTATTCAATTTACGGAAAAAGTGTAGTGCCTATCGCAGATCAAAATGCTTACGCTACGTCTGACGACATTGCACACCAGTTACGTTTTTTTCTGGTCTGGCGGAAGCTAGATATTTTACTTCATAAAGTTTTAAATATGGATATTTTTCTTACACAAACGCATCGCTTCGCTTCAGAAGGCCTTTATTAACCCCCCGGAGCTGTGTGGACCAGTTATATGATGGATAGATGCACTTTTATGACGAAAAACGAAACAACAATTCACTGCCATTATAAAGCTTGGAAGAGCCAGGACTTTTTTAATATAACTCCGATTTTATTCGTCTGAAAGAAGAATGTCATGCACACCTAGGATGACTTGAGGGTGAGTAAATCATGGGCTAATTTTCATTTTTGGGTGAACTAACCCTTTAATGCGTTAATGAACAGTAACAATGATCAATGGCTACATTTGTTACAAAAGTTATTATTCTTTGTTCGTGCTAAGCCGGGTGCACACTGTATGATTTTGACCACGATTTGGTGACAATTGTGAGACAAATTTTGCAAATCCTAAAAGATTCCTCTGATCCTAGGCTAAAATCTGAAGTCTTTGATCGTTAGTTTGACATGTTCACAGATAGCCGATTAATGACCATTTTACCTCAGACTCAGATTCTGGCAGTGTCAGAAGAGTTGACTCACAGTCCTGCAGTGTGACTTCTCCTACGATGAACTGCCAAATTGCCTTTGTTTTTCAAGACAAGCAATGACCAAAATTAATGTTAGAGATTTCATTGTAGCCACCATTTCAATCCCATGTGTAATGCAGCTCACTGTCACCGAACGTGTCATTGATTAATGATGAAAAACTCCGGACGAGTTTTCTTGTGTGAGTCCGTTTTTTACACGTCTTGACTGCCATACAGTCTGTCATTAATGTGAACTGAGATCTTACAGTGTGACATGGCTTACAGCGAGGATCATGTTCGTACAGTCTGACAAGCAACAATCGTAAAGGACTATTATAAATCATACAGTGTGCACCCAGCTTTAGTTAAAAAAATACAACTGATCATTGTTAGTTTATGTTAGTTCAGGTCCATTAAATAATACAGTTACAACTTTTGATTTGAATAATGTATCATTAAATGTTGAAATTAACATTAACTAAGATTAATAAATGCTTTAGAAGTATTTTTCATTGTCAGTTTATGTTAACTAATGAGTTAAGTAAGGGATAATCCACGGCTTGCTGTGCATTAAACAATTTTAATGCACGACGTGAAGGCAAAGAACTGCCCGAAGTGAAGTGGAGGGTGGTTGCCTTCGCAAAGTGTATTAAAATTGTTTAATGCACAGCTAGCCGTGGATTATCCCGCTTATACCAGGGTCATTTGCCAGCATTGACAACTTAAAGCTGTTATTGATGTTTGCAGCGCAATATTTGACTGGAAGGGCAGCCATAACTGACGAAAATAACCGTAAGTTATGGCTTGTTAGATCTAGCATTCTGCCCGCTTTGAATCAGACAGAGATAAAGTAGTGCGTAAGATTACATTTGAATGAATGAATTATAGTATTTATTTGAATGAATTATCGTGAGAGAGAGAGAGAGAGAGAGATTCGTACCTGCGTCTGTTCACCATCTGTTCAGCATCTCTCTATTAACAATGAAGCTGTGCATTTAATTACTTCAAAATAGCGATGTAACCCCATCGTTGCTGAGAAATATAATGTAGTGATTCAGTAGCGAAGCTATTTTATTACTCAAAGTCTCGGGACAGCATTGATAAGTTTCTTTGCTCCTAAATTTTTCTGTGTGCGCAGGGCGATCTCCACTCTCTGTGTGCGAGTGA
The DNA here is from genome assembly GCA_039654105.1 of Coreius guichenoti. Taxonomy (NCBI): domain Eukaryota; kingdom Metazoa; phylum Chordata; class Actinopteri; order Cypriniformes; family Gobionidae; genus Coreius; species Coreius guichenoti. The sequence continues at coordinate 11,934,124 of CM077189.1, forward strand.
CGTATGTGTGTGCGCCACACGCTTCAATGAAAAAAGCGCATTAATATAGAATGGTGATTCAACTGACTTGGAACTACCTGTGCATTAAACGGTTTTATTGTACACCTTCCAGACAGTCAGAATCGAGTATTCAGACAGACCATGGTATAACTAATGTTAAAGCTGCAGTCTGTAAGTTTTGCCTCTTTGTTGCCATCTCTGTTTGAAACCAGGAATTGCAGTTTCCCGCGGAAATCCACCAGTACCACTCAAATTATAACACATATTACAAGCTTACCATTGTGAATCGGGTTAAGGTAAGGAGATAGTTTTGAACACTGGCTTGTTATGTACTTGCTCAAAATTTGATTTTGGATCAGTTTTAACTAAAAAAAGTTACAGACTGCAGCTTTAACTAATGGAGTCTTATTGTAAAGTGTTACCGAAAAATAATAAAGAATCTGAACAGGGAGGAGGAGTTACGGGCCAGCTGAGCACCAGCTAATAGGACCACTATGTAAGATTATTTGTAAAGGCTCTGAACGGTTCTGAAGGGTTCAGCTTCCATGCTGTCCACAAGCAAACCTCGCTGAGGTTTGAACCCCCCAACAAAATAACATGGTATGTCCACTTCTAAGTTAGATCAGGGAGTGTGCCTCCCTGAAGGGTTGGAAAAGGCACACCTTAGTGTTTGAAGAGCGTGGCTCCTTACTTGGCGGAGATAGCGAACTTCAATTTATGATGGGGAATGCTGTTCCCTGGTGAGGCGATTGATGAGGTAGAAAACGTTAAACGAAAATGTTATGCATCATGCATTAAAGTTAGACTCCATGAGAGGGGAGGAATATTGCTTGAATTATTATTCCCTCCCTACAAAATGAAGTAACACATACTTGAAGATGGGTGGTCGTTGTCTCCTTACTCATGAGGATCTGATGATAATGATAGATGATGCTCATTGCTAGCGTCAAATGAGCGGTTTAAAGAATAATTGTTTACGAATGTAGGTTCCAGCTGACCTGCGACTCTAAAGAGTAAGCAGTGTAGAGAAAGGATAGATGTTACGGTGATGACATATTTGTCACTGTATTTAAATTACTGAAGATGAAGATCCGTAATTTGGCTCAGATGAACTGCACATTTGCACACTGGTTAACTGTATTAGAATTGTTGGAAAGATTACAGATCAGCTGAGTGTCAGCTACGTGCCTAACAAATGTCTGTTATAATGAAGTGGGTGAGTTTATTGCTAAGTTTAGTGCTGCGAAATAGGCTCAGCGCAGCATTTAAATCCGAATGCAATGTATCTGGTTGCCATGACAACCTTGCATGCTTGCTGCTCTCTGTTGTCATATTATGAATACTTGAATGCTATATGATGAGTTACACTGAGTGTGAATATGTAGGTACAGAGTGCTGTTTTCTTCCGTGCGTGTCCGTTATTAGTCAGAGAGCTCATTCGCTCTAGAGCTGTCAATCATATTATGTGATCATCATAAATCCTGCCCTTCTGAATGACAGCGTTGTGTTCATTTCCTTGTTCTGAGTTCCGCATGGTTCCATAAACAATTGAGAGAAATGTTTCTACAGATGAATCTTGAAGCAAAAATAATTATTTGATTACAACGATATGTTCTATATGTGTTTTTCATGTGGCTCTGGGCATTTTTTTTTTATAACAATAAAGAATGAGACATGCTTACATGAGAAATGCTAAGCAGGTGTAGCGTTCAGTTTAATCAAATCAAATCAAATCACCTTTATTTATATAGCGCTTTTTACAATGGCAATTGTTTCAAAGCAGCTTCACAGTGGTAACAGGAAAATAATGCAACGGAATTTGATTCGGCTGTACAGCCGCTCTGGTGAAAGCGGTGATGTCATCCAGCTCATTTCAATTATCATATAGTGTCAATGCGGGCAGATCAGTAATATAGTTGAAATTTAAGTGTCCCCAACTGAGCAAGCCAAAAGCCAAAGGCGACGGTGGCAAGGAACCAAAACTCCTTCAGGGCCAGAATGGAGAAAAAAACCTTGGGAGAAACCAGGCTCAGTCGGGGTGCCAGTTCTCCTCTGGCCGATGAACAAATCGTTTATCTTAAAACACTACAAATAATGCACATTGGCCCATTATTTAATCAAAATCCACTTTGATGGATTGATGGTTTGATTGATTGATGGTTTCTGTGTAGTACCAAACTTTATTGTCTTAATTTTAACTTTATCTTAATTTAAAGTTGTATGTTGTGCAGTGGATGAGGTTAAAGCCAAATGGGAAAACCTATGAGATACATACATGAGTATACATTGAGTATACTTTGAAAGCTGTGCGGACAAGACTGCGCGCGAGATGCGTCCGGGCACGGAAATTAAAGTATACCCCGGGCATTACATACCACGCAGAATCGCCGCGCTACATGTATTCTCGGTCAGCGGCACCTATTATGCAGGCATGATTAGCTGAAGGCAATCAATCATTTTGCGTTCAGTGTGAAAGCTCCGTTCGTCAGTAATTTGCTAAGCTTTATCGCGTCATGCTCAGTGTGAGGGCCTTGAGATCGAATAAAATGCCTGTGAGATGACTTAAAGCTGTTTAAAAATCTAGCGTTTAAAAGCTGCCCTGAGCGAATGTCTGTGCGACAAATCAGTGTTTGAAAGCTGTCCTGAGCGATGTCTGTGAAACGAACTAGAAAGCTGTCTTAAGCGAGTATCAGTGCGGTGAACTAGCGTTTGAAAAGCTGTCCTGAGTGATGTCTGTGAGACGAACTAGAAAGCTGTCTTAAGCGAGTATCAGTGCGGTGAACTAGCGTTTGAAAAGCTGTCCTGAGCGCATGTCTGGGACAGACTAAAGCCTGGGCCACACTAAAAGATTTTTAAAATCTTTATAAGATTTTCAAAATGTGAGACCACAAACATGACGATAATAAAATCATAGATTTAACCGTTTTGTTCCTCCAGTGTGTGAAGTGCTGTGATGTGACCAGGAAAACACACCACACACTAACAGATTCCATTCACAAACAACAGAGTCCCACCTGTTAACATGGGAAATCTCGTGAAATCCTTCACATCAAACATGACTTTAAAGTAAACAAACATGGCGGATGACCGGAGGTGAGTCTTCCGTCAGCTCGCTTTATGATTGGGTATTGTTTCGTTTCATGTGATAATTTCCAGAGCGTGCGCGTGTTTGTCCTCTGGGTTCCCCACACAACAGAATTTCTGATCGTAAATATTCAACGTTGAATATCAGGGCGGCTAAGCAGATTCCGAGCAGATTCAGTCACTCTTAACACACCTCACACCACAGGAAAATCTGATAAGATAATCTGTAGAACCATCAAGATAATCAGGACTTTACCTAGGTTTGTCGGAAGGGGAGAAATCGGTCCAAAATCGCCCCGAGATTGTAGTGTGTACCCAGCATTAGGCAAGTGAGAGCCTATACAGTGGGGAGAACAAGTATTTGATACACTGCCGATTTTGCAGGTTTGCCCACTTACAAAGCATGTAGAAGTCTGTAATTTTTCTCATAGGTACTCTTCAACTGTGAGTGACGGAATCTAAAACAAAAATCCAGAAAATCACATTGTATGATTTTTAAATAATTAATTTGCATTTTATTGCATGACATAAGTATTTGATCACCTACCAACCAGTAAGAATTCCGGCTCTCACAGACCTGTTAGTTTTTCTTTAAGAAGCCCTCCTGTTCTCCACTCATTACCTGTATTAACTGCACCTGTTTGAACTTGTTACCTGTATAAAAGACACCTGTCCACACACTCAATCAAACAGACTCCAACCTCTCCACAATGGCCAAGACCAGAGAGCTGTGTAAGGACATCAGGGATAAAATTGTAGACCTGCACAAGGCTGGGATGGGCTACAGGACAATAGGCAAGCAGCTTGGTGAGAAGGCAACAACTGTTGGCGCAATTATTAGAAAATGGAAGAAGTTCAAGATGACGGTCAGTCTCCCTCTGTCTGGGGCACCATGCAAGATCTCACCTCGTGGGGCATCAATGATCATGAGGAAGGTGAGGGATCAGCCCAGAACTACACGGCAGGACCTGGTCAATGACCTGAAGAGAGCTGGGACCACAGTCTCAAAGAAAACCATTAGTAACACACTACGCCGTCATGGATTAAAATCCTGCAGCGCACGCAAGGTCCCCCTGCTCAAGCCAGAGCATGTCCAGGCCCGTCTGAAGTTTGCCAATGACCATCTGGATGATCCAGAGGAGGAATGGGAGAAGGTCATGTGGTCTGATGAGACAAAAATAGAGCTTTTTGGTCTAAACTCCACTCGCCGTGTTTGGAGGAAGAAGGAGGATGAGTACAACCCCAAGAACACCATCCCAACCGTGAAGCATGGAGGTGGAAACATCATTCTTTGGGGATGCTTTTCTGCAAAGGGGACAGGACGACTGCACCGTATTGAGGGGAGGATGGATGGGGCCATGCATCACGAGATCTTGGCCAACAACCTCCTTCCCTCAGTAAGAGCATTGAAGATGGGTCGTGGCTGGGTCTTCCAGCATGACAACGACCTGAAACACACAGCTAGGGCAACTAAGGAGTGACTCCGTAAGAAGCATCTCAAGGTCCTGGAGTGGCCTAGCCAGTCTCCAGACCTGAACCCAATAGAAAATCTTTGGAGGGAGCTGAAAGTCCGTATTGCCCAGCGACAGCCCCGAAACCTGAAGGATCTGGAGAAGGTCTGTATGGAGGAGTGGGCCAAAATCCCTGCTGCAGTGTGTGCAAACCTGGTCAAGAACTACAGGAAACATATGATCTCTGTAATTGCAAACAAAGGTTTATGTACCAAATATTAAAGTCTGCTTTTCTGATGTATCAAATACTTATGTCATGCAATAAAATGCAAATTAATTACTTAAAAATCATATAATGTGATTTTCTGGATTTTTGTTTAAGATTCCGTCTCTCACAGTTGAAGAGTACCTATGATAAAAATTACAGACTTCTACATGCTTTGTAAGTGGGCAAACCTGAAAAATCGGCAGTGTATCATATACTCGTTCTCCCCACTGTATGTCTTGCTTAATTGGTAGTGGAAGGAGTTATGGATCAGCTGAGCGTCAGCTGATGGCTGGCTGTCACGCTGTGGTCTGCCTGAACTACACTTAAGCTTCATTCAGTTGCTCAGCTACATTTGTTGGATTTTTTGTAGGAGAACACTAGGCAAGATAAACACACAAAAAAAACTGTATTAGTTAATTTTAGTTTTGTACACACACACATATATATACACTCACCTAAAGGATTATTAGGAACACCTGTTCAATTTCTCATTAATGCAATTATCTAATCAACCAATCACATGGCAGTTGCTTCAATGCATTTAGGGGTGTGGTCCTGGTCAAGACAATCTCCTGAACTCCAAACTGAATGTCAGAATGGGAAAGAAAGGTGATTTAAGCAATTTTGAGCGTGGCATGGTTGTTGGTGCCAGACGGGCCGGTCTGAGTATTTCACAATCTGCTCAGTTACTGGGATTTTCACGCACAACCATTTCTAGAGTTTACAAAGAATGGTGTGAAAAGGGAAAAACATCCAGTATGCGGTAGTCCTGTGGGCGAAAATGCCTTGTTGATGCAAGAGGTCAGAGGAGAATGGGCCGACTGATTCAAGCTGATAGAAGAGCAACTTTGACTGAAATAACCACTCGTTACAACCGAGGTATGCAGCAAAGCATTTGTGAAGCCACAACACGCACAACCTTGAGGCGGATGGGCTACAACAGCAGAAGACCCCACCGGGTACCACTCATCTCCACTACAAATAGGAAAAAGAGGCTACAATTTGCACGAGCTCACCAAAATTGGACAGTTGAAGACTGGAAAAATGTTGCCTGGTCTGATGAGTCTCGATTTCTGTTGAGACATTCAGATGGTAGAGTCAGAATTTGGCGTAAACAGAATGAGAACATGGATCCATCATGCCTTGTTACCACTGTGCAGGCTGGTGGTGGTGGTGTAATGGTGTGGGGGATGTTTTCTTGGCACACTTTAGGCCCCTTAGTGCCAATTGGGCATCGTTTAAATGCCACGGCCTACCTGAGCATTGTTTCTGACCATGTCCATCCCTTTATGACCACCATGTACCCATCCTCTGATGGCTACTTCCAGCAGGATAATGCACCATGTCACAAAGCTCGAATCATTTCAAATTGGTTTCTTGAACATGACAATGAGTTCACTGTACTAAAATGGCCCCCACAGTCACCAGATCTCAACCCAATAGAGCATCTTTGGGATGTGGTGGAACGGGAGCTTCGTGCCCTGGATGTGCATCCCACAAATCTCCATCAACTGCAAGATGCTATCCTATCAATATGGGCCAACATTTCTAAAGAATGCTTTCAGCACCTTGTTGAATCAATGCCACGTAGAATTAAGGCAGTTCTGAAGGCGAAAGGGGGTCAAACACAGTATTAGTATGGTGTTCCTAATAATCCTTTAGGTGAGTGTATATATATATAGTGCTGTCAATCAATTAAAATATAAACTAATTAATTGCACATCTTTCTTAATTAATTAATCATGCCTAACATTACACTTTTTAATATATTTTTAAGTTGTAATACTTTCACATTTCATCTCCAAAATAATGTAGAAACAACATAAAGACAGTATATTTTAAATATTTGTTTAATGGCATCTTTTTACTAAGCACTATGAATGAAGGCCAGTATCACTGATACCAATACTGATGTCTCTATTACATGGATTTTTTTCTCTCAATTTTAAACATTAATTTTAGCCATTCAACATTATAGTATAATTGAAAGCTATCTATTTTATCATTTAATAGGCTTTGAAAATTTAACAATATTTAATTTAAGTAAATTTAAAACAATCTTCACATAAACCTATTGTAATAAATGTCTCATTTAGCTGTGCCTTTAATATATCATGGTTCAACACTAAGGTTTTTTTCCAGACGGGAAGGTTCCGATTTTTACCCGCCCTGCTGAAATTCACAAAAAAAGTTATTGTTTTTATTGTTTTTGACTCATGTAACCTTGTAAACAGTGATTTAAGATTTTCAAGTAGGTCTAACAGGTAGGACACATACAGAAATTGAATAAAGTTATCAAACACTTCACAGTTTTCACTGCATAAATTATAAATAAACATTATTCAGTCAAGAGCAGTGAGTGATTTTATCTTTGTCTTTTGTTCTATGATTAACATTAATCACAGACAGCAGTAGGTTTAATAGGCTGCTGTCACTTTAAGACCTGCTGCACATCAAATCAAATCAAATCACCTTTATTTATGTACCGCTTTTTACAATGCCAATTGTTTCAAAGCAGCTTCACAGTGGTAACAGGAAAATAATGCAACAGAATTTGATTCGGCTGTACAGCCGCTCTGGTGAAAACGGTGATGTCATCTAGCTCATTTCAATTATCATATAGTGTCAATGCGGGCAGATCAGTAATATAGTTGAAATTTAAGTATCCCCAACTGAGCAAGCCAAAAGCCAAAGGCGACGGTGGCAAGGAACCAAAACTCCTTCAGGGCCAGAATGGAGAAAAAAACCTTGGGAGAAACCAGGCTCAGTCGGGGTGCCAGTTCTCCTCTGGCCGACGAACAAATAGTGTATGATTATGATTCTGGCAACATTACAGGTCAGAAGTCATATTAGATCAATAGATATTCGTAGGATTATTCGAAAGATTGGAGTCGTCACGCCAGGGACGGGTTTAATGAGGATGTCGTGTCGATGCAGCATTTACAGGGGGGAGTTTAATTGACACGGTCTCTACAGACACTTCAGGGATGCGTTCGTCATGTCCAGGCTAAGGTCCACCATCTGGTCCGAATACGGCCCGGATCCGGCCGACTGCAGTAAACCTCGGGATAAACAGAGAGACTAACATTAGCGTAGATGCCATTCTTCTTATGATGTAACGAGTACATCAGGTGTTATGGGAAGTGTTCCCGGTTCCGGCTGACCTAGTTAATGCAGCCTAAAACAATCATTTAACTGATTTGAATAATATAAATTAAAAATGTTTTATGTGTATGCCATAGTAAAGAGATGTGTTTTTAGTCTAGATTTAAACTGACAGAGTGTGTCTGCTTCCCGAACAATGCTAGGAAGACTGTTCCAGAGTTTAGGTGCTAAATAGGAAAAGGATCGACCGCCTGCAGTTGATTTTGATATTCTAGGTATTATCAACTGGCCAGAATTTTGAGACCGCAATAGACATGATGGAGTATAATGCGTTAAGAGCTCGCTCAAGTACTGGGGAGCTAAACCATTTAGTGCTTTGTAAGTAATCAGCAAGATTTTAAAATGTATACAGTGTTTAATAGGGAGCCAATGCAGTGTTGCCAGAACCGGGCTAATATGGTCATACTTCCTGGTTCTAGTAAGAACTCTAGCTGCTGCGTTTTGGACAAGCTGCAGTTTATTTATTAAGCGAGCAGGGCAACCACCCAGTAGAGCATTACATTAATCTAGCCTTGAGGTCATGAACGCATGAACTAACTGTTCAGCATTTTGCATTGAAAGCATGTGCCGTAATTTAGATATATTTTTAAGATGGTAGAATGCAGTTTTACAGATGCTAGAAACGTGGCTTTCAAATGAGAGATTGGTATCAAAGAGCACACCCAGGTTCCTAACTGACGACGAGGACTTGACAGAGCAGCCATCGAGTGTTAGACAGTATTCTAGGTTACTACTTGTGGAGTTTTTTTGTCCAATGATTAAAAATTCAGTTTTTTCTAAATTAAGTTGCAGGAAATTACTAGTCATCCAATTTTTTATATCAGCTATGCATTCCGTTAATCTTGTGAATTGGTAAGTTTCGTCAGGGCGTGAAGAAATATAGAGCTGAGTATCGTCAGCATAACAATGAAAACTAACGCCATGCTTCCTAATAATATCTCCCAGTGGTAGCATGTACAGGGTGAAAAGCAACGGTCCTAGCACTGAGCCCTGCGGTACTCCATACTGAACTTGTGATCGGTGTGACATCTCTTCATTTACTGCTACAAACTGATAACGGTCAGATAAGTATGATTTAAACCATGGCAATGAAATTCCACTAATGCCAACATAATTTTCGAGTCTATTCAAAAGAATGTTGTGGTCGATAGTATCGAATGCAGCACTAAGATCGAGTAACACTAACAGAGAGATACAACCACGATCGGATGATAAGAGTAAATCATTTGTAACTCTAATGAGAGCAGTCTCAGTACTATGATACGGTCTAAATCCTGACTGGAAATCCTCACAGATACCATTTCTTTCTAAAAAGGAGCATAATTGTGAGGACACTGCCTTTTCTAGTATTTTTGACAGAAAGGGTAGATTTGAGATTGGCCTGTAATTGACTAATTCTGTAGGATCAAGTTGCGTTTTTTTAATAAGTGGTTTAATAATAGCCAACTTAAAAGTTTTCGGGACATATCCTAATGTCAAGGATGAATTAATGATATTAAGAAGAGGATCTATGACCTCTGGAAGCATCTCTTTTAGTAGTTTAGTCGGTATAGGGTCGAGCATACATGTTGTTGATTTTGATGATTTAACGAGTTTAGCCAATTCTTCTTCTCCTATAGCAGTGAATGAATGTAATTCTTCCTCAGTGACACTACAATGCACTGTCTGATGTGACACTGTAGTAGACGGCTGCATGGTTATAATTTTTTTCCTAATATTATCAATCTTACAAGTAAAGAAGTTCATAAAGTCATTACTGCTGTGCTGTTTACAAACATCAGAAGTTGAAGCTTTATCTTTGGTTAATTTAGCCACTGTATCGAATAAATACCTAGGGTTGTGTTTGTTTTCTTCTAAGAGAGTCGAGAAATAAGCAGATCTAGCAGTTTTTAGGGCCTTTCTGTATGCAATCATGCTCTCTTTCCACGAAATGCGAAAAACTTCTAGTTTTGTTTTCTTCCAGCTGCGCTCCATTTTTCTGGCTGCTGTTTTAAGGGCCCAGGTGTGCTCGTTGTACCATGGCGTTGGACTATTTTCTTTAATCTTCTTTAAGCGCCGGGGAGCAACTGTGTCTAAAGTGCTGGAAAAGAGAGAGTCAATAGTTTCTGTTGCAACATCGAGTTCCTCTAGGCTATCTGGGATGCTGAGGAGATGAAACTGATGAGGAAGATTATTTACAAAGCAATCTTTAGTCGCAGCAGTGATAGTCCTGCCATATTTGAAGCGAGGGGATGGCTTTGCAGCCTTTGCTAAATTAAGTGTACATGATACTAGGTAATGATCTGAGATGTCATCGCTCTGCTGCAGAATTTCAACGGTATCAACATTTATTCCATGTGACAGTATTAGGTCTAAACTATGATTACGGCGATGAGTGGGTCCTGACACGTGTTGCCTTACTCCAATAGAGTTTAGAATGTCTCTAAATGCCAATCCCGATGTGTCTTTTTCATTGTCTACATGGATATTAAAATCACCAAAAATTAGGACTTTATCTGCAGCCAGTACTAACTCTGATAGAAAATCAGCAAATTCTCTGGTAAAGTCTGTATGGTGCCCTGGTGGCCTGTATACAGTAGCCAGCACAAATGTCAAACAAGATTTATCAGTTTCACTACATAACGTTACATGAAGCACCAAAACTTCAAAGGAATTATATTTGAAACTAGACTTCTGAGTAATACCGAAGGTCTGACACACCCGGACCCGGATCTGACATCCTATTTTCTCACAACTTTTTTCGTTTGTTTAACACACTTGAACTCATTTAAGACTCGACAAAACGGGACTTTTCCGTTTCCAAACAGTTAAAATGACAAATAAATGCATACTCCGAGAGCGCTCCACAAGATATGTTTGATTATACCATCTGGACTCTCAAAATTGACTGTGAGAACATCAGTTTACATTTCCAAACATTTCTTTTGCCATTAATTGTAATAATCCAGTGAGATTTCTGTATGCACGAGGAGTCTGACAACAGCCTGTATGCTCCATCATCGAGTCTGTCTGTGATTACATGAAAAAACAGAAAAAACAGAGACTAAATCAAGAAGAACTGTGGCAACGTCTCCAAGATGCTTCAAGAAACCTACCTGCAAAGCTACAGTACCAGCCCTCTATGCACACCTTGGCAATAGAATCACCATTGGCTAGTAAATTTTTTAGTTTACTCGCCAGACTGATATACTATTTTTATATATATATAGTCGCCTAGAGTGAAGATTTAGTCGCATATGTGACTGATTTACTCTTATTGTAGAGGGTTGAGTACAGTGAAAAGTTTTAGGCACTTGTGTAAAAATGCTGTAAGGTGAGGATGCTTTCAAATATAATGTCAAAAATAGATTTTATTTATAAATTAACTTCTATTAATGAAATCAAATCAATATTTGGTGTGACCACCTTTTGCGTTTAAAACAGCTTTTGTTCTAGGTACACTTGCCACAGTTCTTCTGGATTTAGTCTGTCTCAGTTTTTTCTGTTTCTTAATGCAATCCCAGACAGACTCGATGATGATGAGATCAGATCCCTTGTGAGACTTATTGTGCATACAAAAATCACACTGGATTATTACAATTAATGGCAAAAGGAATTTTTGGAAATGTAAACAGAAATTTCCTACTGACACACTACAGCAAAATATATAAATAACTTTCTTAAAAAAACATTTTGTGTGAAAATACTAAAGTGCCTAAGACTTTTGCACTGAAAATAGTGTATATTAGCAGAAAAGCACTCTGTTATAAAGAATTTTCAGTTTCATAACTGTGCTGTGAGATTGTCATTTGTTGTATTATCATGTTCACTTGCTTGTGTGTTTGTTGTCTATGATACTGTGCACAGCATTTGTGTGCAACCAGACAAGCCTGTGTTTCACACTGTACAGGTGTGTGTATGTATGAGTCCCAGGGTGTGTCTATTGCGCTCAGTGGTGACAGTAGCGCCGGGCATCTGGGAGGCTCTAGTGAGCTCAGGTTGTCATTAACACGCTCTCTGGAGGCTCGCGAGCACCCCGCTTAACTCCCTCCTAATGACTCTTTTGGCTTCCTCTCTAACTAATGAAGGTGCAGGTAGAGAAAGTCTGTGCTAAATGAAAGGCCACTAATAGTCGTTAAGGTTTGTTTTCATGTTTTCCTTTTGTTCGCTCTCCCTGAGTGCACCAGCTCGTCACACTGAATTTTCCAAAGGGATCTCATCCTCTCTGACTGTGAAGAAGTTTGTGTAACAGGAGGAAAATGCTGTTGTTACAAACAGAATGCTTCTGTTTTGTGTCCTTGTTTTTCTCTGTGAAGAAATCTTTCGTAGAAACTGATTTCTGTGTGTCTGTTAGGGGTGGTTGATATGACCAAAATCTTATTTCACAATATGAGAAATTTTATTTCACAATAATGATATATATCACAATATAGTTGTTTTTTTTATTTTTTCATTAAAAATAAGAACAGTGAAGCAAATAATATGAACAATAGGACAAATACAAAGATACAGACTAAATAAACTTTCATGTACAGTAGGTTTATTTAACATGTAAGAAATACCCTACAGAAATTGAATTATCAAATGTAAAAAATAAAACACTGCATAGTCTATCTGAATTAAATATAAATAGATTTTTATTAAAGATATAAAATGTATTCAGTCAAGAGCAGTGAGTGATTTTCTTTCTGTTTATTAGGCTGCTGTCACTTAAAGACCGAATGCATGGACCGAATACTGATATACATATATAATGATAGACATAACCGTCTGTGTTTCTGTGAATACTGCACACAATAGGCTTTTTGACATGATTGTGTGTGTATTTGACCCTTTAAGCACAACAAACTGTGAAAGACAACAGAATTCAGGATCACATGATGTCTGAGAGAGGCGCTTTCTGTGCGCACGCTTTGGGTGTGTGTCAGTCAGATCTTTTTTCATGACTTAATGCGCTTAACTCTTTTTAACATCATGCACATCCCACTTTTTATTGCTACACTAAAAAACCAACTTAAATAAATTACTCTAATTTGTTACAGCCAAATTTTTTTAGTTTTTCTCAAATTATATGTTCAATTTGGTTGAAACCTTACATTTTGATTTGATATTAATCATTTACATTCACACAAAGTAAAAAGATGATTTATTATGAAGAGCATACACCATCTTTTACTTTGTTATAAATTATTATTTTTTTTTTTTCATTTCGAAATAACCAAATTTTTACTATTAAATCCAAATATAGTTTTTGCTTTTGAATAAACTAATTACAAACAAAAATCAAATTTTGTTAAAGGCAATTTTATCTCAAAATAATTTGAGATAATTTTACTTATCTCAAGTAAAATTTCTGATTCTGTACAGTGTAGTTGGATTAACAGTGTTGTTCATCATTCACATACATCATGCACAATGTATATAATGAACCACTAAGTAAAGACAGGTGTCAGTACTGAGCAAAAAATTCAGTATCCACAGCCCAAGCACAAGCGCTACTCTTCAGCACAATAGTAACCACAAAATTCAGTAACAGAAACAACTCTAAATGTCCAACATAACTGAAAATTAAACATTAACATAAACTACCAACATCTTTCTCTTTACTGAAAACATAAAATAACACGTAATCCCTAAATTTACTCTCCTAATGCAGTCCCTTGCAAAGACTTCCCTAGAATTTGGCCTCTCTATTTGAATTCTATTTTGCAATTTTGGAGCACATTTTCTTTTTCGGGTATTGATGGCATATCAACCAGACGTTTGTGAGATGTCTTAGCGAGTGTGTAGCGTTGTTCATGTGCCGTGATGCGTTTGTTTTGCATCACTGTATCCATTTGTTTTGCTGTATTGTGATGATTATATGATGGGCCCTCACAAGGGACCTAATTATTGTATAGCTGTCTGTATCCTCTGAGGAAAAGGCGCAAAAAACAAGTATGTTTCCCAGAAACCCCCTCCCCTCGTCTGCACTCACTCCAGTGGTGTTGCAGAGAAACTTTCTTTTAATGTTTTGTAATATGTCTAAATAAATATTCATTGTTTGTCCGTCATTTGTCTGTCAATTTTACATTTTTAATAATAATAATAATTATTATTATTATTATTAGTAGTAGTAGTAGTAGTATTCTAATGCAAGTATTGTTAATTGATTTTATTCCAGAGCAGTTTAAATGAGCAAGTGGATCAGAGAGAATGAAGAAAAAGAAGTAGTGAATGAAAGAGAGAAGGAGAGATTGGTAGAGCAGAGTTAATGCTCATTCATGAGTCTTATGAATAACCATGTTCGTGTTAAACATATTAGCAGAGACATTAGCATCATAGTTCATGAGAATATGCCTTAGTTTCACAGATCAACAACAGAAGTCAGATGGTGAATTAGAATGATATGCAAAGAATAATGTAGAGTAAAGTGGTCTTTTGCCTCCGACAACTGTCAATGGTACAGTTTTACATAACCCATTCCTAACCCATCTTTAGCTCTCTGGAATACTTAATTGGGGTTGGTTAATCACAGCATTTAGTGCTGAAATGTTTTTGTATAATGTTTATTTGCTTGTTACTGTCAAAAGTGTTTTATATATTTGTTATTTCCCCTTCTTATTTACTTTGATTTTTTTGTTAATTATTGTCACATAATAGATGCTAACTCTATATTGTGTGTTGTTTCTGTTTTTTACAGGAGTTTTTTGAGCATGCAAAGCATCTGTGGGATGATGAGGGGGTGAAGGCCTGTTTCGAGCGCTCAAACGAGTATCAGCTCATCGACTGTGCACAGTAGTGAGTATCTGTTGATATGTGTCAGCTTTACTCCTACAGTAGCGCTGTCAACTGTCATAGCGTGTCTCTGCTGATTTTCTGTGATCCCACTGGCTAATGCGGAGTGAATCTGTTTATTTGTGCGACCCACTGGTGCAGTGCAGTGTCCAAACTTTCGTCCCACTTTTTCAGCATTTGGATTCCTATACAGCTCATGATTCAATAAAATGAAACTTTTATGAATGAGTTATTTAAAGAAACCAAGCAAAGAGTGCTTCCTATATAATCACTGAAGCTGTCGATCACTTCAGTTCACCGTGGGCTCATTGACTGTTATATATAAAAAAGCTGTCTACACTGCACAATGAAAGTCTTATTTACATCGTTTATTCTTTGGTTGTTATGAAAAGATTAACAAGCGTGCAAAACTCAAGCTCACGTTGAACAAAAAACTCTTCCGTTTAGCGGTATTGAGTGGATTTGGACTAACTTTAACATTGGCCATTGCATTCATGCCCTCAACCGACATCTGTGATTGGCGACAATGCAGTAGACGAATTGCCGGTACTGCAGAAAGGCTGGTATTGTTGTGTTTTTAAAATTTCAGTATCGACTGCTGAAGTTTTGACAACACCAGTCATATACAGTGGGGAGAACAAGTATTTGATACACTGCCGATTTTGCAGGTTTGCCCACTTACAAAGCATGTAGAAGTCTGTAATTTTTATCATAGGTACTCTTCAACTGTGAGTGACGGAATCTAAAACAAAAATCCAGAAAACCACATTGTATGATTTTTAAGTAATTAATTTGCATTTTATTGCATGACATAAGTATTTGATACATCAGAAAAGCAGAACTTAATATTTGGTACAGAAACCTTTGTTTGCAATTACAGAGATCATACGTTTCCTGTAGTTCTTGACCAGGTTTGCACACACTGCAGCAGGGATTTTGGCCCACTCCTCCATACAGACCTTCTCCAGATCCTTCAGGTTTCGGGGCTGTCGCTGGGCAATACGGACTTTCAGCTCCCTCCAAAGATTTTCTATTGGGTTCAGGTCTGGAGACTGGCTAGGCCACTCCAGGACCTTGAGATGCTTCTTATGGAGCCACTCCTTAGTTGCCCTGGCTGCGTGTTTCGGGTCGTTGTCATGTTGGAAGACCCATCTTCAATGCTCTTACTGAGGGAAGGAGGTTGTGGGCCAAGATCTCGCGATACATGGCCCCATCCATTCTCCCCTCAATACGGTGCAGTCGTCCTGTCCCCTTTGCAGAAAAGCATCCCCAAAGAATGATGTTTCCACCTCCATGCTTCACGGTTGGGATGGTGTTCTTGGGGTTGTACTCATCCTTCTTCTTCCTCCAAACACGGCGAGTGGAGGTTAGACCAAAAAGCTCTATTTTTGTTTCATCAGACCACATGACCTTCTCCCATTCCTCCTCTGGATCATCCAGATGGTCATTGGCAAACTTCAGACGGGCCTGGACATGCGCTGGCTTGAGCAGGGGGACCTTCCGTGCGCTGCAGGATTTTAATCCATAATGGCGTAGTGTGTTACTAATGGTTTCTTTGAGACTGTGGTCCCAGCTCTCTTCAGGTCATTGACCAGGTCCTGCCGTGTAGTTCCTCATGATCATTGATGCCCCACGAGGTGAGATCTTGCATGGTGCCCCAGACCGAGGGAGATTGACCGTCATCTTGAACTTCTTCCATTTTCTAATAATTGCGCCAACAGTTGTTGCCTTCTCACCAAGCTGCTTGCCTATTGTCCTGTAGCCCATCCCAGCCTTGTGCAGGTCTACAATT
Source organism: Coreius guichenoti (assembly GCA_039654105.1). Lineage (NCBI taxonomy): Eukaryota > Metazoa > Chordata > Actinopteri > Cypriniformes > Gobionidae > Coreius > Coreius guichenoti. The sequence continues at coordinate 11,950,640 of CM077189.1, forward strand.
TTATCCCTGATGTCCTTACACAGCTCTCTGGTCTTGGCCATTGTGGAGAGGTTGGAGTCTGTTTGATTGAGTGTGTGGACAGGTGTCTTTTATACAGGTAACAAGTTCAAACAGGTGCAGTTAATACAGGTAATGAGTGGAGAACAGGAGGGCTTCTTAAAGAAAAACTAACAGGTCTGTGAGAGCTGGAATTCTTACTGGTTGGTAGGTGATCAAATACTTATGTCATGCAATAATATGCAAATTAATTATTTAAAAATCATACAATGTGATTTTCTGGATTTTTGTTTTAGATTCCGTCTCTCACAGTTGAAGTGTACCTATGATAAAAATTACAGACCTCTACATGCTTTGTAAGTAGGCAAACCTGCAAAATCGGCAGTGTATCAAATATTTGTTCTCCCCACTGTATATACTACAGTTTATAGCACTGCTTTGAAAAATTGGTAACACTTTATAAGTATACAGTAATAAAGTACTTACAAATCATTTGCAAACTATTAGTTTATAGTTAATTCATAGTTTATATATTGTAGTCTCTAAATTGTTAATATATTAATAGGCTATAATGAGTTCTTCATTCATTGTCACTGTAATTGGGTTTCCATGTTTTATGTGGACTTTATGTGGTTTTTGGCATGTGTATTGCCAAGAATCTGGCGATACAGTACGTAACACGATACAGGGGTTACGATACGATATATTGCGATCCTGTAAGAAAGGCGATATTTTGCAATATTTCTTGTTTTTTTGGAAGAGGATCTAATTTTATTTTTGTTTTTTTTTTAAACTGTCCTAAAGAACACACCACCAAAAGCATAAAAACCATAGGCGTAATTTGTGGGTGGGACGGGTGGTACAGTTGACGTTCATTTGTCTGAAAGGCACAATATGTAAGATTTTTGGATTAAAATATCCAAAAACCACTAGAACAGTGTTATATATTTTGTTGACTTGTGTACTTACATTATCCCAGATGTTTCCAAGAATGTTTAAATCCAGAGAAATAAGCAATTTAAACCAGGACACGGACCGTGTCTGTGCGTCGCCTATCAGTGACGTCATACCTGCCTTTATTTTGTAGAAACCATGGTAACAAGACACATTTAATATGTTTTATTAAACAAGGGAACAACTGTTTGGATTACATTTATAGACAGAAAACTAATTAATACAGCAAAAAGTACAGTAAATACAGCATTTTCTCCGTCTTACAATGTTTTAAAATTAATCGCATGCCATTTAGCAACACAAGCCGTCCAGCATTTATTAATATGATATTCTAATATCCATCTAGCCTACTGCAGTGTGCAACAAGTGTCTCATAGCAGCCGCCGAGCGAACGCACAGAGTAACTTTATAACATAATTTTCAACACACTCAAATGTAAGGGGGTAAGCAGATAAACATCAAATTTTCATTTTTGGGTGAACTATCCAAAAGTGCTGAAAAAGAGCATAGTGAAACCAATATCCTTCAAAAAGGTTTCTTCAATATAATAGATAAATAAAATAATATGAACTATAATTAAAGCCTAAAAAAGTCAAATCCTACTTGCACTGGACGTGCTGGTTTCGGCCTTATGACCTGCTGCAGCCACGTCCACATCTCATATATGAAACAGCTGTGAATTAGCAACTACCTGCTAATGCAGTCACATTCACATAAAGTAGCCTTATTGACAAGTTTGGGTGAGTAAGGCCAAAAAATGTAGTCAAGTAAAAGTTGCTAATATCTTGGATACTCAGTAAAACTACAAAGTAGCAAAAAAGATACTTAAGTACAGTAACTAATTACATTTACTCAAATACTTTACTTTTTACAGTCTTAGAGTGTAGGCCTAACCATCTTATTGTTATGAAGCAAATTTTAAAGCACAATTGGAAAACATCCCATCTCATTATTACGAAGATAATAATAATAAAGACAAGACAATAGGAGTGTCAGGGCTCTGTCACCAAACTAAGAATAAACCAGACCGAAGTGACAGAACCCTGACAATATGTTTTTACACATCCACTGCATGTTATCATCCCATGATTTTGAAGGCCATTTTAAAGTTAAAAAACAGTTAATTATTATCAAGGTAATTTTAAAGTGTTTTAAAAGTGTATCTGAAAAGAGAATAAAATGACTGTGACAACTACTTGACACGAAAATTTGGCTATAACTTAACTACTTTTTTACAAATAGAACCATCACATTATGAAGGTAATTTAAAGCCAATGTAAAAAAAGTATCTTGAAAAGACATTAAAATGTTCAAATCTATATAACCATCTCGTGATTATAAGGGTATTTTAAAGCACATTTTCATTTCCATCTCATTATTATGAAGGTAATTTTAAAGTGGGGTGTTTTTTATATATATATATATATATATTTTTTTTTTTTTTAAATAAAGTACATATAAATTCAGAATACAAGTGAATAAAAAGAAAGCTTAATGAGGACTATGAACTTTAAAAATATAGCAAATTGCACAGCATCTGTATTTGCTTTGGCATTAATCAAACACATTTTTCTTGGGAGCAAAGAAACATCCCACCATCTGGAACGCAGGGCTTGCCGCTTCATATTCTTAAGAATATCTGCCCACCTAAAAGGAAATCTTAGGAATATCTGCCCAACTTAAAGGACAATCACAGACTTAGTGAGAAAAGTTATTAACCCCAGAAGCATGATTTTTTTTCCCCCAAACCAATTCAGCGGAAATCCCGGCCTGCAACCAATTTCATTGGCTGAGGTTACAGTGACGGGTAGGTTTAGGGATCAGGGTTGGGTGTAGGCAGTTGTTATTGTGATTGACATGGCCAATGAAATGTTTAGAATCGCCTCCAGGGCGGGATTTCCACTGAACTGCTTTGGGGAAAAAAATCATGCATTTAAGTTTACTGCATTACATTACAAAGAAAGAACGAAAGAAAGAAAGGACAATACAAATGTTTACAAAAAAAGAAAGAAACATACAATACATCACATATCACATTCCATATAAAAAGTCCAGGACTGCGTTTCCCAAAAGCATTGTAAGCCTAAGTTGATCGTAGAGACCATTGGTAGCAATGTTCTACGATCAACTTAAGCTTACAATGCTTTTGGTAAACGCAGCCCAGATCTATGATCACATAGTTGATTTGTCTAAGCCACATTTTCAGCACAGTTTTAAAAATACTAAATGTCATTCTCTAATATGAGCAAGTACTAAATTCCATATTTTTGCTGCTCTAACTGAAAAGGCTGATTGTTTTCTTAAATTTAACCGGATTGTGCAAAAGCAGTTTTCTTACATTTAACCGAGCAATCGCCACTAACTGATCAAATCAAATCAAATCACCTTTATTTATATAGCGCTTTTTACAATGCCAATTGTTTCAAAGCAGCTTCACAGTGGTAACAGGAAAATAATGCAACAGAATTTGATCTGATGCCCTGGTCTCCCTAATACTGTCATTGCAGAAAGTCACACATTGTTTAAGAGGTGTTAGGGCTAGATCATGAATTAATTTATAAGTCAAACGTATATCTACAAAAACATATCTGCGTAAAAAATATTGATTTCTGATATTTGGCTGTATTTAATGCTGAGAAATTAAATGATAATACTCATGTAATTTGAGAAGTTAGATGCTTGTATTAATATATTGTCTGGCTGTTCTTTGGCTACATTTAATTCTGATGAATTAAATAGTGAAATAGCCATCCAAAAAAAAAAGGACTTTGAGAGCGCCACCTCCGAGCGCTCCTCCTGTTATGCTAAAGCGTGTGAGAAGTTACTCTAGGTAGTGACTCGTGCAGTGGCCAGATTAAAGCTAGACTGCCCTTCTTGAGAATCTGCATGACGTTAACTGGTTCATGGGGAAAACCTTATTCTTCGCGTGCCTTTGTGCCCTTGACATCAACTTATTCGACTATCGTGGGTGTAAGGGCGTGTGGTTATACAATGATGCCCCAGTCCGAAGAGACGCTCTCAGGCATATCAGCTCATCGTCACTTAAAGAGTCAGCACTCCCCACCAATCTGTACATAATAACATCCACGCTGGCGGGGAAGGCGTTTCGCTCAGCGTGTCGGGCTGGTGCTGCTCTGCACACTATGGCAGTGTTGCAGGTGTACCAGGCTGACCTGCTGAAAGGCTCAAAAGCAGTGTGTGGCGAGTCACGCTCCCCCTCATAAAGACTGGGGACCGGCTCGTCGTGCTCAGCAGCCTCATAATAGACCTGAAACAAAAGTCCTGATGTTGCTTTGTGCCCAGGTCTGTGGGGGTGTGCCATGTGTGTCATGTAAAATACATCAATCAACTCCTACCCATCACCCTCACGAAACCACTGTAACATCCCGCCACCTCTGGTGATTTTTAGGGGGCAGCCAAATGTTAGATATTATCTCCCAGGACACAGAACATTTAACATTCCCCCAACAGGAAGTATTAAAATTGGTACCACTTTAAAGAGACTTTGACAGCATTTTTTTCTTAAAGATGCATATTTTCAAATAGAAATATTGCCACGACACAGGAAGTGCCTGAGGTTTGCTTTTGGGGGTGAAGCTTACCAATATCGGGTCCTTCCATTCGACCTAGCCTTGTTACATAGACGATTGGCTGATACTGGCCCAGTCTCAAGAGCTTGCGCTTCGACATCGAGATCGATCCTTGCTCATTTTTTCCTGAGACAATGCCAGGAGAAGCTTTCTCTCTCCCGCCCAGAGGGTAACGTGCTTGGGGGGTTAAATGATATTCTGTCACCATCTGGGGCACAATTGACTTTTAAACACCCTAAGCAGCAGGGTCAGGCTAGGTCAGGACATTACATAGGTCTCATGACAGCTACGTCCACAGTGATCCCTATGGACCTTTTGCACATGAGGCCACTTCAGTTGTGGCTCAAAGCTGGGGGATTTCATCCATACAATCCCCAAAGGCTGGGTAGCGGTGTTAGGTGGCCGTCCAGTCCAAGGGATCTGGGGAGGCATCACCTCGATTGGCACATCAATTGCCTCGAATTGACGGTTGTATTTCTGGCCCTGAAGTACTTCCTCCAGTAGTTAAGGGGCTACCATGTCCTAGTGCAGGTGGACAATACTATCGTGGTCACCTACGAAAATCACCTGGCAGACTGTGTTCGCGCCGTCTAACAGGCTAGCTCTGCAGGCTCTGCTTTGGGGTCAGGACAAGTTCCTGTCCCTTAGGGCGATTTACACCCTTGGGAGCAGATTTGGAAAGGTTTTTATGAAGTTGAGGTGACCTCTTCGCCTTTCGAAGAACAGATCCTAAATCACCATGCTCCTAGGAGTCCTGGCCAAGGTTCGTCATCAAGGGTCTTTACCTCTTACTGATATAGCGCCTTGTTCGTTGAACAAAATTTGGTTCTCAGAAATAATATCTCTCCTCGATGGCTCGTACTGGGCGATACCGAACAGGACAGACCTTCAGTCTCAAATGCAGGGGACATTATCCCCAGCCCGAGTCGTGGAACCTTCATGTTTGGCCCTAGGAGGGTACCAACTGAGGGACACTGGGCTTTCACCTGAAGTTACAGAGACCATTCTCAGTGCTAGGGCTCCCTCCACTAGAAGAAGTTATGCCAATAAATGGGGTGTCTTTGAAAGGTGGTGCACTGCATGTAATGCAAATCCAGTTAACTGCCAGATGGGATGGCTTCAGTTCTGGACTTCCTGCAAGAAAAAACTATCAGCAGGCACATGCCCCACCACTCTCAGGGTTTATGTGGCCACTTTATCGGCTTACCACGCCTTGATTGACAGGGTGCCACTTGGGAAGCATCCTCTGCTCTGTAGGGACTCTATAAGGGAAACAGGTCTATTTAGCTCAAATGAAATTATTAATTAATTCATAGGGAATTTTGAGAGAGTCTGATTTTACGGCCGAGCAAATGACTCGTCCAGCGTTCATTTGAACGGGCCGTAACTATCAACTCTGCAGCGGATATTAATATCCAAACAATAGTGAAACACTATTTAATAGCCAGGTAACATAGATCAGCAGTTTAAGACATTAAATTCGTAAGCACATAACACAAGAACACTTATCTTTAAATACAAACGAAAATTTATTGATTACTCTAACACGTAAAACTAATATCTAACAAACACATGCACACACACATTCACACGAGTTGCAGAAAGGAGGAAAGAATGAGTTGTAAGAGAGTGAAATGATGCAATCCCAAGTTTCTAGCAATATATGCATTTATAACACATGACCTGAACGAACCATCAATCATTAATTTAACCCTCCTAACGTTTCTTAGGCAGGGTTATTAAATTTGATATCAATGCACCAGTTCAGTTAGAATCTGGAGGTTACATTCGTTTGTGTCTCGTATCGTCTTTGAATGGGGATTCCCTTTTCCTTCTTGGTCCTGGCTGCAGAGGGGTTCCCCAGGTTCTTTGATTCTCTGACGGCCTTGTCGTGTCTTTGATCGACGTCTTGGGAAGCCAATCACGTGGCCTGTTGGCGGATGGATGGAAAGTCTCGTGGATGTTGTATGAGGTTGAAGCTCGCCTTGCTGTAGAATCGTTGATCAAAACTTTGCGGCGAAACTTAACTTAGAACACGAGACTCAACGGAAAGAAAAGAAACTAAGTAAAAGAAAGGAAAGTGAGACGAGAGTATTTAGATGGCTTGAATGAAATTGTTAACCCATTTTCTCGGATCTTGGTCTGCCTCGATCGTCTTCGTCCGATCATCTACTCGTCATGTCTTTTCGAACTCTTGTCTTGAACTTCTCGTCTAATTCTTTGTTCGTGTTCTGAAATCTTAAACTCAAATATCTGCCCATCCTCCTGGATGGGTTCTGACCAATTCGGTATCATCTTTGGTTCCGAGGTGACTGTGTCCCCACCCCTCATCATAAATTATCTGTTATCTCTGGTCTCCTAACTCCCCGCTCTTAAGCAGAGTACAGTTAGACATGATTTCATATTATAAGAACACGATACATTCTATACAGATTTCAATCAAGCCATCTTAATTATTTTGAGCATGCAATCATAATGAGACCAAGGTACACTTTCAATCAATATTTCAATAGTTATACAATTACATGAATTGTGAGTGATATATACAGTGGGGAGAACAAGTATTTGATACACTGCCGATTTTGCAGGTTTGCCCACTTACGAAGCATGTAGAAGTCTGTAATTTTTATCATAGGTACTCTTCAACTGTGAGTGACGGAATCTAAAATCCAAAAATCCAGAAAATCACATTGTATGATTTTTAAGTAATTAATTTGCATTTTATTGCATGACATAAGTATTTGATACATCAGAAAAGCAGAACTTAATATTTGGTACAGAAACCTTTGTTTGCAATTACAGAGATCATACGTTTCCTGTAGTTCTTGACCAGGTTTGCACACACTGCAGCAGGGATTTTGGCCCACTCCTCCATACAGACCTTCTCCAGATCCTTCAGGTTTCGGGGCTGTCGCTGGGCAATACGGACTTTCAGCTCCCTCCAAAGATTTTCTATTGGGTTCAGGTCTGGAGACTGGCTAGGCCACTCCAGGACCTTGAGATGCTTCTTACGGAGCCACTCCTTAGTTGCCCTGGCTGTGTGTTTCAGGTCGTTGTCATGCTGGAAGACCCAGCCACGACCCATCTTCAATGCTCTTACTGAGGGAAGGAGGTTGTTTCCAAGATCTTGCGATACATGGCCCCATCCATCCTCCCCTCAATACGGTGCAGTCGTCCTGTCCCCTTTGCAGAAAAGCATCCCCAAAGAATGATGTTTCCACCTCCATGCTTCACGGTTGGGATGGTGTTCTTGGGGTTGTACTCATCCTTCTTCTTCCTCCAAACACGGCGAGTGCAGTTTAGACCAAAAAGCTCTATTTTTGTCTCATCAGACCACATGACCTTCTCCCATTCCTCCTCTGGATCATCCAGATGGTCATTGGCAAACTTCAGACGGGCCTGGACATGCGCTGGCTTGAGCAGGGGGACCTTGCGTGTGCTGCAGGATTTTAATCCATGACGGCGTAGTGTGTTACTAATGGTTTTCTTTGAGACTGTGGTCCCAGCTCTCTTCAGGTCATTGACCAGGTCCTGCCGTGTAGTTCTGGGCTGATCCCTCACCTTCCTCATGATCATTGATGCCCCACGAGGTGAGATCTTGCATGGTGCCCCAGACTGAGGGAGATTGACCATTATCTTAAACTTCTTCCATTTTCTAATAATTGCGCCAACAGTTGTTGCCTTCTCACCAAGCTGCTTTCCTATTGTCCTGTAGCCCATCCCAGCCTTGTGCAGGTCTACAATTTTATCCCTGATGTCCTTACACAGCTCTCTGGTCTTGGCCATTGTGGAGAGGTTGGAGTCTGTTTGATTGAGTGTGTGGATAGGTGTCTTGTATACAGGTAACGAGTTCAAACAGGTGCAGTTAATACAGGTAATGAGTGGAGAACAGGAGAGCTTCTTTAAGAAAAACTAACAGGTCTGTGAGAGCCGGAATTCTTACTGGTTGGTAGGTGATCAAATACTTATGTCATGCAATAAAATGCAAATTAATAATTAAAAAATCATACAATGTGATTTTCTGGATTTTTGTTTTAGATTCCGTCTCTCACAGTTGAAGTGTACCTATGATAAAAATTACAGACCTCTACATGCTTTGTAAGTAGGAAAACCTGCAAAATCGGCAGTGTATCAAATACTTGTTCTCCCCACTGTATGCATAATGGTCACGTGTATTGGTTATAGACATGATATAGAATTATACAGTAGAAGGCTGTTTGAATGTAAGTCCGACTATCATCCTTTTTTTAATGATTTGATGCAGTTTATACGTGACAACAGTTTCTGTGGGTTTTCCTGTGGATTTTAACCGTGTCACTCAGAGTTCATTTAAAGGTCGTTGAGAAACGTGGATCTGCTTTGGCTCTTTGTCTTGGACGGCCGCGATGACTTCACTTTTGCCGCACGCACCTTCACGCTAGTGCGGACTCGGCAAGTATAACCAAGCTTAACCTCTCGTCACGCAGATACCTCTCGGCACCATGCAGTAGTGTTGAATGTGAAAGGCTGTTTAGTAGGGATGTGTGCAACGACTAGTCTAACCCCGCCCCCCGGAGACAGTATATGCGATCGATCCATTTGAAAGAACACTTAAACTATGAATAGTCAAATCCCATACTGAATGCTGCTAAAAATAGATCAGATACATGCGACGTGCTTACCTTGCATTATGATCATTGTATTAAACTTAAGCGTTCACTGAAGCAATGTTAGCCATTATAGACATATTTATTCAAATCAGCTTAGTCAATGGACAGCTCACGACCAGTAAGTCAAACCTAATAGCCTATTATAAACAGATTTCCTCAAATAAAAGTTAGTCCACATAAGTCAGCACGTTAAGGTATTGTTGTTTGTTACCACGGCAACCATTTGCGTGTCCGGTTTGAACGCGCTCACGTGTATGAAAAGTATCTGCACACATGACGGGCGGCAAAATCGCAAGAAAAGCTTGTCGTGTACTGACAACTATACAATTTTTAACCTTATTTTCATATATTTAGGATGTTGATATAGCAACTGTTCAAGTGCAAAGTAAGTTTCATTCATAATGTTCCTCCTTTTATCCGATATAAAATTTCATACCATATTGTCCCTCATAACTGGTAGTATAACAAGCCTAAGCAAGGCAGCAAGCTTAATTGTTATACTAGTTTGACATGACATGGAAGAAAACTGAAAAGTTTTGTGTAAGCTTTCAAAATCCTCCCTCACCTTGCTCATCTTCCGAGTGGCGATTTCTCTGAAGCCGCCGCGAGCGCAAGCGCCAGAGAAAACCAACGCATACAAAACCTGAGGTAATATTAAATGATTTTGTTTTGCTGCAGATATACACTTTTCAAAATAATATATTAATTTCAAGATATAACATTAACACGACAGTAATTTGAACATATCCTTTGTAAAAAATATAAAGCAAAACATTAAATGTGCAAAACAAAAAAATGTAAACGATTAGTATTTTCCAAGTCGACTAGCAGCAGCACTAACGTTTAATCGACTAGTCGGCTAGTCTCGCACATCCCTAGCTCAGTGTCACACATTGTAGATGAAAACAGAAACAGGCTCATAGCTGATAATGCAGAGAAGCTTCTTTTCATCAAAAAGAACCTGCCTCTCACTTTTCACGAAAAAGGCTTAGTCTTTAGTACTGTACTAACATATGATAACATATAATTTCAGTTGTTCTGCTACTATGTTGTGTGGTACTGAAATCCACTGAATGTGTTACAGGTTACATTTATGTGAAATGGGCAGCAGTGCCATGTTTGTTTAGGAAAACACCAAGTTGAATGTTAAAATGTCAGCAACAGCATCAAGTTGTATATTTACTTTGTTACAGTCAGAAAGTGAAAAACATCTGATGAAAATAAAACATTGTTAGAAGAACTGTAATGGTATTATTAAGTACTCATATCAGTACTCATAAGTACTTGTACTTGGTCTGAAAAAAAGTGGTATCGATGCATCCTTACTTGAGGGTCTGGTTGAGACCCCCTTTGAACCTTTCTCTACCGTGCATCCGGTCACTCTTGAAGCCTTCTGTCCTCCGCCGTTCACAACGCCGGATCAGGAGAGACTTCACAGACTGTGTCCAGTCTGTGCTCTTCAGACCTACTTTCACGCACTAGCTAGTGGCGTAAGTCAGAGCAACTATTCGTTTGTCATGGTGGCCGCCACAAAACAGACAATGTCAAATTGGGTGAAGGATGCTATTGCCCTTGCCTATGAGGCACGCGGTCAAGCTTCGCCAGTAGGCACCAGGGCTCGGGGGGGGGGGGGGGTAGCTTCCTCTAGAGCTTTGGCTGGGGGTGCCCCCCTTCAATATGTTTGTGATGCGGCAGGCTGGTCCTTTCCACACACATTCATAAGATTTTATAGTTTGGATGTTCACGCCATCACAAGCTCATGTCTGAGACCTTTTGTGTTCTTGTAAGCACTGGAGGTCCAGACACCTCCAGTGCGGTGGCGTGGGTATTCTCGTTCCCCATAGTGCTTAAAATCAAGCGCAAACATTAAGTGTAGCTTTTGAAAGGGAACGTCTTGGGTTACTTGACTGTAACCCTGTTCCCTGAAAAAGCGTGAACGAGATGCTGCGCTTAATTGCCGCACTGAAGATGTCCCAGGACTGCTCTTCAGACAAAATATACCTGTCGATGCACCTGTGGCACATCTAATTATAGCCTCTGACGGGCATGCATGCCGATGACGTCACTGCAGAGGCTATGAAGTTCAAAGTCAATTTCACTGACGTGTTGCACAAACATTCACAGCTGGTCACACCAAAAGGCATTCCCCATAGCGCTTAAAATCAAGCGCAGCATCTCGTTCCCGCTTTTTCAGGGAACAGGGTAACAGTCAAGTTACCCAAGGCGTTTTCAGTTGATGAATGAACAGAACTTTGTAGCGCACCTCCCATCAAATAAATCGTAATAAGCTTTGTGCTATGTAACTTTTGTATCGCAATACGATACTGGCTTTGTACCTGTTCTCAAAACAGTCGCTGGTAAAATGTACGGTACAAACACTGAATCCATTTTTCTCTGACATCGGGATCCTTCAGCAGCTTATGCAAAGATGATGTTTTTCCACAGCCAGGAACAGCACAACGTCTGCGTGGCATCACAATCTTGTTATTATCACAATCTTATGGTAAACAACTACTTTAGATCCACTCGCTGCTCATCGAATGAACACCAGTGGGCGGGGACAACGATGCGCTGATGTAAAAGTAGCCGTTGTTGTCTTGCTCCAGAGGCAGTCGCAAATGATTGTGCCCCTGTGACGTCACATACCACCTCAGATCCAAACGAAGCTTTTTACAGCTTGATTATATAAATGCTTTTTTTTTGTTGTTGTTGATGAGGACGTTTTAAGTTATGGAACTTGCAGGATATATTAATGATACAAAGACCTCTTATATGCCAAAAGATCAAGGAACATTTGATTCCTTGTCATGACCCCTTTAATTTTTTTAATTAATTTCAAGTCTCTTCCATATAATATTTAACAAATTTTATTTCTCTTGTGGATATAAAAACATGTTTTGTTCATTTTCTTACTACTAATATAAGATTATGATCTGATAATGATCCAGTTAATAAATTTATTGATTTAGTTGTTCTTTCTCTTTTTTCTTCTTCTTTTTTTTTTTTTTTACTAAATATTAGATCAGTTTGAGCTCGAGATGATGAGGCAACTCTAGTGGGGCCCTGAATTAACTGTATGAAGTTAAACTGACTTACTATCTCCTGAACCTTTTTCCTATTTGTCTTCTCACAGTCTAATTTACTGTATATTAAAATCCCTAAGGGTTGGTGGCATCAGAAAATGGTCTGAGTTTCAGGGCTAAGAAAGAATATTATATGTAACATTGCTAACATTGTTCTGCATTACAGAGAAATACTAAACCATAATAATGAGCCTTTACATTTTAAATTAAGTGCTCAAGTGAACACATAAAGCTTGCTGTAGCACACCAGCAAAATGAATGATTATGAATGTGTCGGGGGAAAAAACAGAAAGGAGACTGTCTGAACATTTTAATAATTTATTAATAAACTAGTGCTTTCTTAGTCGGTGTCGGCTGCGAAGATAAAGTTGACGATGCTGATTCGTCATTTCCTCAGTATAGTGGATGCAGCTACAGAGAGAAATGCATTGTTAAACGTCATGCAGTTAGCGCGTTACTAATTTAGCTTCCACACTTTGCACGAACACTTGGATATGCACCCAATAATAGCATACATTTATCTAGGTTAACATTATGTAAAGTGGCCAACGTTAGGTTAGGCTACTACTTACATGTTTCAAATGATAAGCCATGTTTGAGGTTGATGAATGATAGGCGAATATTTGAATTTCCTGCCTGACAATTACAACATGGACCAGCCGTGTTAACGATATGTACAGACTGCATGACTTCCTGTGGAGTTTTTTTTCCATGACTAAACAATTAAGTAAAATTTCTTGTGGACTAATGTTTAGTCAACTATTAGGGGGCAGCCCTAATGCAGTCCATCACATACATAATTGAATTTTTAATCATTGGACAAAGAAACTCCACAAGTAGTAACCTAGAATACTGTCTAACACTTGATGGCTGCTCTGTCAAGTCCTCGTCGTCAGTTAGGAACCTGGGTGTGCTCTTTGATACCAATCTTTCATTTGAAAGCCACGTTTCTAGCATCTGTAAAACTGCATTCTACCATCTTAAAAATATATCTAAATTACGGCACATGCTTTCAATGCAAAATGCTGAACAGTTAGTTAATGCGTTCATGACCTCAAGGCTAGATTATTGTAATGCTCTACTGGGTGGTTGCCCTGCTCGCATAATAAATAAACTGCAGCTGGTCCAAAACGCAGCAGCTAGAGTTCTTACTAGAACCAGGAAGTATGACCATATTAGCCCAGTTCTGTCAACACTGCACTGGCTCCCTATTAAACATCGTATACATTTTAAAATCTTGCTAATTACTTACAAAGCACTAAATGGTTTAGCTCCCCAGTACTTGAGCGAGCTCTTAACGCATTATACTCCATCACGTGTATTGCGGTCTCAAAACTATGGCCAGTTGATAATACCTAGAATATCAAAATCAACTGCAGGCGGTCGATCCTTTTCCTATTTAGCACCTAAACTCTGGAACAGTCTTCCTAGCATTGTTCGGGAAGCAGACACACTCTGTCAGTTTAAATCTAGACTAAAAACACATCTCTTTACTATGGCATACACATAAAACATTTTTAATTTCTATTATTCAAATCAGTTAAATGATTGTTTTAGGCTGCATTAACTAGGTCAGCCGGAACCGGGAACACTTCCCATAACACCTGATGTACTCGTTACATCATAAGAAGAATGGCATCTACGCTAATGTTAGTCTCTCTGTTTATCCCGAGGTTTACTGCAGTCAGCCGGATCCGGGCCGTATCCAGATCAGATGGTGGACCTGCGCCTAGACATGACCAACGTATCCCTGAAATGTCTGCAGAGAGCGTGTCAATTAAACTCCCCCCTGTAAATGCCGCATCGACACAACATCTTCATTAAACCCGTCCCCAGCGTGACGACTCCAATCTTTCGAATAATCCTACGAATATCTATTGATCGAATATGACTTCTGACCTGTAATGTTGCCAGAATCATAATCATACACTATTTGTTCGTCGGCCAGAGGAGAACTGGCACCCCGACTGAGCCTGGTTTCTCCCAAGGTTTTTTTCTCCATTCTGGCGCTGAAGGAGTTTTGGTTCCTTGCCACCGTCGCCTTTGGCTTTTGGCTTGCTCAGTTGGGGACACTTAAATTTCAACTATGTTACTGATCTGCCCGCATTGACACTATATGATAATTGAAATGAGCTGGATGACATCACCGTTTTCACCACTTATTTACACTGAACCGGAACCGTTATGAGAGAGACATGCGTAACAAGAACAGTGATGTCATAAATTAAACGTGGAGACCAAGGTCAAAACCAGGATCTAACCACATTGATAGGGAACGAAGCAAAGCGCATAACCCTGTGAAACAAATGAAGGACTTCAAACAACAATGATGGCCTACTTAAGCATGGAGATCCAAGATGTAACTAAGGAATGAAGCAGAGCACGTAACCTTATAAATGATAAGAACATACATTGAATAGACAGATAACAAAGCAGTGTGCTTAACCCTGTAAGTAGACAAGGCTAATACAGAAAGATAGCCTAAATGTAATACTTACTTTACATGGTCACTCAAGAATATAAAAGAGGCTCCCATCCATACTCAGATCTAGTTCTCCAAACATGAGCCCTAGGATTGCACCAGATTCAGGCCACGTAATAGGAGCGAAGCAGTGCGCGTAGCCCTGTAAACCAGAAAGAAAAAGCTCTTTATATTTGGTCTACAGTCCAAACGCATATGATAACAACGACCAACATGAAGCAAGGTGTCGAATGCTGGGCAACCTGAGACCCGATCACATGCTGGAATGCCTCTTTGACAGCAAGCTCAATAGTATCACATTGACGGCGGCCAAACTGAGACCCAGCAGCAACTGACTTATTACGGTATGCAAATGCATAATCAAAATACACCTAGACAATTTTTTTTTTTGAAACAGCCTGAAGGTCCAAAAAAGTCCTCGTGCCCCAATTCCTTCAATACATACTGCATACGTACTTAAAAAATAATGTGGGAAGCATGCTTAAGAAGTATACCTGCAGTAATCACAGTGACCATCAAAGTTCCCTCTATACTGTAAAACCGTAATGGCGCGTCCACTCAGTAAGCAGCAATGGTGAAATAAAAAGAAGAAATGTTACTTCTACAACATCTTAAGAAAAAGATTTGTTTTATTTTCAAACAAGAATGTCTAAATGAAATAGTTCATATGGATGCAAGTGATGGTCCTGGTAAATCAGTTAAAATGTCTAACATATTCAGCTACAGAGTTAGTAGGATTGTGTGCAAAATTTGCTCTGAAGGTAAAACCAAAGGAGAGTTTTCCACAAGAAAAACGTGGACAGAGTGGAAACTTCATCATTTAGTCACGCTCAAGTTGCTCCAAACTTGTATAAATTTCTTTGTTCTGCTGAACACTAAGGAAGATATTTGGAAGAATGTTTGTAACCAAGCAGATCTCGGCAGCCATTGACTACCATAGTGGGAAAAAAATACTATGGTAGTCAATGGCTGCCGAGATCTGCTTGGTTACAAATATTCTTCCAAATATCTTCCTTTGTGTTCAGCAGAACAAAGAAATGCATACAGGGTTGGAACAACTTGAGGGTGAGTAAATTATGACAGATTTTTCATTTTTGGGTGAACAATCCCTTTAAAGTTAGGGTAGACAATTTTTTAATAAACACTTTTTTGTTATACTGGTTAAAACTCTCTTCACATCCTGATAGCAATCAATAATAGAAGTGGTCTAAATATTTTTAAAAAAATGTACATATATCTTCTGTGGAAGGCTTAGGACGAAAAAATTTGGTCCGAATGCAATGATACAATGTCTGACCTGCTGACCTGATACAATGTTGCACCACAAACAAACAGTAGCCACCTTTTACAGTTCCTCCTGAACCAAAACAACGAGCTTATGTTGCGTTCACGCCATGCCGTAATCGTAATTCACGTCCTCGGACTCGGATTTTTGCGTTTCTATGTCAACACTACCAATGCCGAAATAAATCTGCAGCAGTTAGGTGGTACAACTAAGAGCTCTGTAAGTTGTTTACATTCATTATTATTGTAATGTTATGCGCTTTGAGACATGAGGTAGTTTAACACCATCTTTTGTGACGCTTTGCAGACTCTACTATGCGCGTTGATGTCTTTTGGAGGAGGCATGGCTTTGGAGAGCGTTCTGAAGGGAGGGTGGGATCTTATGCTTTCAAAGCTAGCTTGCTATTGCTAACCTCTCCGAAATTACCTTACCTTTAACACAAAAATATCACATTAATACTAGAGATGCACTGATGACTGACTAGGGACCGGAATCAGACAATTTTCCGCATTATCGGAAAATCGGCGCAGGCAATAACGTCACAGCCACGCTCACACTCGCAGCCGCATGTAAACTTGTTGGCTTGAAAGTTCTTCACTGTGAGTGAAGAAGACACAAAGTTCGCAATTTGTAATACTTGTAAGGACAAAGTAAACCATGTAAACATAAATAGTGCTTGTATTGCACATCATTTTACTAATTCCCGCAGGTTTTGCACAAAAGCATGCGCACCTCTGACCTATATAAGTGGCACGCACATAAAGCCTTCTCTAACAGCTTGTGAGTCACAAGTACCAAAACGAGTGGAGACAAGCTCAAACAATCAAATACAAACAAAAATATGTCAAAATCCCTGTCTTGGCGAGTATTCAGTTAAACACAGTCAGTTTTGGAACATAAATAGTTGAGAAAGATAACATATGTTGTGTAACAGTATATTGGATCCGTGCATAAACTCTTAAAGTTGCAGCAGCCTAATAAACATGTTGCTTTCTGTCATGTTATTCAAAGAACAAAAGACAAAGAAAATCACTCTCTGCTGTTGACTGAATAACTTTTGTAACTATTTGTAAGCATTAAAGGAACACTCCACTTTTTTTTGAAAATAGGCTCATTTTCCAACTCCCCTACACTTGAACAGTTGAGTTTTACCGTTTTCGAATCCATTCAGCCGATCTCCAGATCTGGCGGTAGAACTTTTAGCATAGCTTAGCATAGATAATTGAATCAAATCAAATCAAATCAAATCACCTTTATTTATATAGCGCTTTTTACAATGCCAAAGCAGCTTCACAGTGTTAACAGGAAAATAATGCAACAGAATTTGATTCGGCTGTACAGCCGCTCTGGTGAAAACGGTGATGTCATCCAGCTCATTTCAATTATCATATAGTGTCAATGCGGGCAGATCAGTAATATAGTTGACATTTAAGTGTCCTCAACTGAGCAAGCCAAAAGCCAAAGGCGACGGTGGCAAGGAACCAAAACTCCTTCAGGGCCAGAATGGAGAAAAAAACCTTGGGAGAAACCAGGCTCAGTCGGGGTGCCAGTTCTCCTCTGGCCGATGAACAAATAGTGTATGATTATGATTCTGGCAACATTACAGGTTAGAAGTCATATTAGATCAATAGATACTCGTAGGATTATTCGAAAGATTGGAGTCGTCACGCCGGGGACGGGTTTAATGAGGATGTCGTGTCGATACGGCATTTACAAGGGGGAGTTTAATTGACACACTCTCTGCAGACATTTCAGGGATGCGTTGGTCATGTCTAGGCGCAGGTCCACCATCTGATCTGGATACGGCCCGGATCCGGCTGACTGCAGTAAACCTCGGGATAAACAGAGAGACTAACATTAATCAAATCAAATCAAATCAAATCACCTTTATTTATATAGCGCTTTTTACAATGCCAATTGTTTCAAAGCAGCTTCACAGTGGTAACAGGAAAATAATGCAACGGAATTTGATTCGGCTGTACAGCCGCTCTGGTGAAAACGGTGATGTCATCCAGCTCATTTCAATTATCATATAGTGTCAATGCGGGCAGATCAGTTATATAGTTGAAATTTAAGTGTCCCCAACTGAGCAAGCCAAAAGCCAAAGGCGACGGTGGCAATGAACCAAAACTCCTTCAGGGGCCAGAATGGAGAAAAAAACCTTGGGAGAAACCAGGCTCAGTCGGGGTGCCAGTTCTCCTCTGGCCGACGAACAAATAGTGTATGATTATGATTCTGGCAACATTACAGGTCATATTAGATCAATAGATATTCGTAGGATTATTCGAAAGATTGGAGTCGTCACGCCGGGGACGAGTTTAATGAGGATGTCGTGTCGATGCGGCATTTACAGGGGGGAGTTTAATTGACACGGTCTCTACAGACACTTCAGGGATGCGTTGGTCATGTCCAGGCTAAGGTCCACCATCTGGTCCGGATACGGCCCGGATCCGGCCGACTGCAGTAAACCTCGGGATAAACAGAGAGACTAACATTAGCGTAGATGCCATTCTTCTTATGATGTAACGAGTACATCAGGTGTTATGGGAAGTGTTCCCAGTTCCGGCTGACCTAGTTAATGCAGCCTAAAACAATCATTTAACTGATTCGAATAATATAAATTAAAAATGTTTTATGTGTAGGCCATAGTAAAGAGATGTGTTTTTAGTCTAGATTTAAACTGACAGAGTGTGTCTGCTTCCCGAACAATGCTAGGAAGACTGTTCCAGAGTTTAGGTGCTAAATAGGAAAAGGATCGACCGCCTGCAGTTGATTTTGATATTCTAGGTATTATCAACTGGCCAGAGTTTTAGGACCGCAATACACGTGATGGAGTATAATCTGTTAAGAGCTCGCTCAAGTACTGGGGAGCTAAACCATTTAGTGCTTTGTAAGTAATTAGCAAGATTTTAAAATGTATACGATGTTTAATAGGGAGCCAGTGCAGTGTTGACAGAACCGGGCTAATATGTTCATGCTTCCTGGTTCTAGTAAGAACTCTAGCTGCTGCGTTTTGGACCAGCTGCAGTTTATTTATTATGCAAGCAGGGCAACCACCCAGTAGAGCATTACAATAATCTAGCCTTGAGGTCATGAACGCATGAACTAACTGTTCAGCATTTTGCATTGAAAGCATGTGCCGTAATTTAGATATATTTTTAAGATGGTAGAATGCAGTTTTACAGATGCTAGAAACGTGGCTTTCAAATGAAAGATTGGTATCAAAGAGCACACCCAGGTTCCTAACTGACGACGAGGACTTGACAGAGCAGCCATCAAGTGTTAGACAGTATTCTAGGTTACTACTTGTGGAGTTTTTTTGTCCAATGATTAAAAATTCAGTTTTTTCGGAATTAAGTTGCAGGAAATTACTAGTTATCCAATTTTTTATATTAGCTATGCATTTCGTTAATCTTGTGAATTGGTAAGTTTTGTCAGGGCGTGAAGAAATATAGAGCTGAGTATCGTCAGCATAACAATAAAAACTAACGCCATGCTTCCTAATGATATCTCCCAGTGGGTAGCATGTACAAGGTGAAAAGCAACGGTCCTAGCACTGAGCCCTGCGGTACTCCATACTGAACTTGTGATCGGTGTGACATCTCTTCATTTACTGCTACAAACTGATAACGGTCAGATAATTATGATTTAAACCATGCCAATGCAATTCCACTAATGCCAACATAATTTTCGAGTCTATTCAAAAGAATGTTGTGGTCGATAGTATCGAATGCAGCGCTAAGATCGAGTAACACTAATAGAGAGATACAACCACGATCGGATGATAAGAGTAAATCATTTGTAACTCTAATGAGAGCAGTCTCAGTACTATGATACGGTCTGAATCCTGACTGGAAAACTGAATCTGATTATACCGTTAGCATCTCGCTCAAAAATGACTAAAGACTTTCGATATTTTTCCTATTTAAAACTTGACACTTCTGTAGTTACATCGTGTACTAAGACCGACGGAAAATGAAAAGTTGCGATTTTCTAGACCGATATGGATAGGAACTATACTCTCATTCCTGCGTAATAATCAAGGAACTTTGCTGCCGTACCATGGGTGCAGCAGGCGCAATGATATTACGCAGCGCCTGAAAATAGGCCCCAGCACGCTCCCTGTGCAAGCAGGTTGTCACGTTGGTTATGTTGACGGAAGTTAGCCTATTTTCAGGCGGTGCGTAATATCATTGTGCCTGCTGCACCCAGCTGTCAGTCTTCTCGTCATGTGATATCAGTGATCAGTGCGCACTATGTACGGCTCGAACAGCTCATGTTGGATGAGCTGATGGAATTGAAGTGACCGTTATCCACTGGAATTAAATTGTTTTTATTTCTATAAAAAGCAAAACGACAGTGGAGGCATAACGTTGCCGTGGCATATTCCATCCTAACTTCACCTTCACACTCCGTCATGACAATATGACGCGAGACAGCTTTTCACCTCGACGAGAAATCTCGTCACATTTTAATCTCGCGAGATCTTGTCACACCCCTATTAATCTGTATTTAATTTTTACAGTGAGGACTATCCAATGTTATTTTACATTTGATTACTTTAATTTCTGTAGTATTTCATTCCTGAATATACTGAAACCCACCTGAAAAGCCATGTTAATTTCATATCTCTCTTTATTCTATTACATTTATTTGTGCTGTTGTTTGCAATGTTTATTTGTTCATATTTTATGTACTTTTCGCTAGTTTTTTTTATGAAAATAAAATTTTGCATTGAAGAAAAGTAGATTTTTGTTTGTATATGCTCATGCTGTCAATTATAGTTCTTAGAAAAAATTGGAATATATAATAGAATATCAGCAGGTCACACTTACAAAAAAATCGGAATCGGCCAAGAAAATTGCAATAAGCGCATCTCTAATTAATGCTGTGAAAGCATCATATAATATAAAGCATGGAACTTTGATTAACCAGCTTCTTAGGGAGTTGAGAGAATCAAGAGCAAAACTTATTGACCTCACCAATAAGAACAAGTCAAACCCTGAACAAATCAAAATATTGATTGATAACGTGCTTCTTGCCGTCAAAATGTTTGTTCAATAAATTCATAATCATCTGGCAAAATATGTTAGCCTTCCCGACAGTTGGAGAAGTAAAAACTACGCATTGGATTTGTGGAGTCAATTAATGCTTTTGTATAAGCTGAGACTGTGGAAAGTGTGAGAAATGCCCATGTTCACACACTGATAGTCGACGAAAATTACATTACAGTGCATAAAATGCTGGTTCTTTACATTAAATGCTGTTTTTTTTTTACATTATTAATTGCTTTTTTATTGTCAATATGTGAACAGCTTGTAATTGTAATTAAAAACTTTAAAAACGAGGCTATCAATGAAAGCCTGTAGAATATTTTTTATGTGAAGGACCGGTTTCGCAGGGAAAATCCAAAAGATGTGACGGTTATGCATGCTCTTGAGAGCCTTGCTTATGTTCAATGACACATGAAATGAATGCTTATACAAGGGTTCCTCAATTAGTTTACACCAAGGGCCAAATTCTGCCAACAAAACA
This sequence comes from Coreius guichenoti, assembly GCA_039654105.1. Taxonomy (NCBI): domain Eukaryota; kingdom Metazoa; phylum Chordata; class Actinopteri; order Cypriniformes; family Gobionidae; genus Coreius; species Coreius guichenoti. The sequence goes on from CM077189.1 coordinate 11,972,215, forward strand.
AAGCCAAGGGCCACCGACCACAATGTTATGACCACATGTTTGTTCTGCTATTATTATTAAGGGTTTAAGCACGAAGTGCTGAAACCCTATTGTTATTGTTAATTTTCCCATGATGCATCATTCTCCATCTAAAACTGATCGGGCAGACCAAACCGTAAGTCGTAGAGACTTGAAACTTTCAGGGCTGGTAGTACTCACACCGACTACAAACGTCAACTGAGGCGCGCCCCGATCGACCTGACGGGGGCGCTACAGCGGTCAAAAGTATGAAATGGCTCATAACTCCTAAACCGTTAGACATAGGCTCAAGTGTCTTATATCGTTGGAATTCTTGGCTCAATTTTTTGGCTCGGATTTGCTCGTCACCCCAGGAAAATTTTCGGGTATTTTGAGTTTTTCCAAAAACCTACTTTTGCGAACTAGTCCTAGGTTTTTTGCCCGATCGGAACCAAACCACTGCAGTATGATTCTCTGGACTCTCCTGATCAATAGTTATCAAAAAAAATTTTACTTTCCCCTTTGGGTAGCTATAACAGGGTCATTTAGAGAATGGGTCTGGCAAAACATGCTCAAAAGCCTATTAATCCTGAACGAAAACTCAAAACTTCACGAAAATAGGTGGGCACGTGCAGCATGTGACTCTAAAGAAGCATGCAAACTTTTATGGAGATCGGACTACAGGTGACGCTATAACTGTTAAAAAGCTTTAAAACCATACATTTCCTATGGTAAATTGCCTGTATTGGCTGTAAATGATCTTTTCCATCTATGATCATATAATGTTCAAAAAATTTTTTTTAGATGTGCTCATTCTGACTCTCTAGGTCAATAATTATCCAAAAAAAATAACTTTTGCATTTTGATGGCTATAATACAGTGATCTGTGTCGCCACATTAAAGAGCGTCAAAACTGCATTTATCGTTTCAATTTCGTGATAAAATGGACTGAATACTTAATATGTTTGTGTGGGAACTTGGATTGAAGTATGTTCCGCGCGTAAATCAAGCCTACTGTTAACTGTTAAAGATTGCATTCTGTACCGTTCGGTACACGTGCACCGTACCGGAAGCCCTGTACCGAAACGGTTCGGTACGAATACGTGTATCGTTACACCCCTAGTCTTCTGTGAAGAAATGCTAATTTGATGAGTTGGCAAATGTTTTAGAGGTGGATTCACTGTCTTTCAAGGCCTTTGAATGAGGTTCATTGGCTGTCACGTTACCAAGCTGTAAATGTGTTTTTGTGGAATTACAGTCTATACAGAGTACTGCAGTTCAGCTTTGTGTCTCCTTGCAGCGAAGGAATCTTAGCATCATTGATCCCCATTCCTTTACCAAATCTAAAATGGAAAAACTTCGGTCTCAGTATCTCGGAGGGCATGTTCACTGGATGAACAGAGTGAACAAGCTGTTGGAAACAAGTGACAGTGCGGTAAATACAGTGGACATTATTCTGTTTGTCCATAAAATGAATTTGTGACCATCTTGATGCTCGATTTCCTGAAGGTAAGCTTAAAGAATGGTCTGTTTTTAGCCTAGAAACACTGGATTCAACACTCGATTTTGATCATGATACAGATGATGTAACCTAAATGACAGAGAAGTTCCACACTTTTCTAAAACAAACAGACAAAACTGCCACCGAGCGTATCTGTCAACAGTACAAGGATTTCAAGTTCACTATCAATGAAAAACTAACATTTGCTGAGATGGTAATCTGGCACTAAAAACTGTACTGAGCTTGTACAGCTAATTGACATTTGCAGGACATTCCAAGGGTGTAGTGCAGACTGTGAACGCAGTTTCATTCTGATGAATCATATCAAGATAATCAAGCTAATGAGAATCCGGTCTACACAAACAGAGGGCCCTATAAATCTGGACATGGTTTACAACTGAAAAAAAGGGGACAAGGATAGACAGGAGAAGTTTTAAGGTAGGCTACAATATTAATACATATATAGTAATACATACACTATATTGCCAAAAGTTTTGGGACGTCTGCCTTTACATGCACATGAACTTTAATGACATCCCATTCTTAATCCATAGGGTTTAATATGGAGTTGGCCCACCCTTTGCAGCTATAACAGCTTCAACTCTTCTGGGAAGGTTTTCCACAAGGTTTAGGAGTGTGTTTATGGGAATTTTTCAAGCACTAATGTTGGACGGAAGACCTGGCTCGCAGTCTCCGCTCTAATTCTTCCCTAAGGTGTTCTATCGGGTTGAGGTCAGGACTCCTCACGGCCAGGCCAGTCAAGTTCCTCCACACCAAACTCGCTCATCCATGTCCTTATGGACCTTGCTTTGTGCACTGCTGCGCAGTGATGTTGGAACAGGAAGGGGCCATCGCCAGCGAGACCAACCTACTTCGAGTGTAACTAAACGAGCCAATGCACATTGGCATGCAATGATTGCAGCAGCTGCTCTGCCTCACAGCGCGGGTATAAATGAGCAGCCGGTGCGTTGCATTAATCAGCTTTTCGCTTCGGAGCCGAGCGGTGGATGTTTTCCTGCTCTCTACAAGCATGTGTTTCTTTGGAAAGAGAACGAGTCGAGCTCTTTGTGAGGATCTCTCCTCGTCTGGTGTTGTGTGTGATGGCACAGCAGCGGGGGTCGATTTTCTTTGTTTTTCTTTCTCTCTCTATCTGTTTGTCTGTCTGAGCAAAAACAGAAAGGCCGTTCTTACGGCTGGTAAGAGAGCGCTTTCAGTGAGAGAGAGAGCGCGCACGTCAGGTTGCACTACTTCCCTGCTTCAGCACCAAGGAGAGCAGTTCCTCTAAAAGAGCTTACACAGGTATATCTTGCGTCTTTTTAAAGATGACATTCTACCTCTTTGTTTCTGGATGTGGTAGTTACCTGGCGCCGAGGGATGGTCACAATCGCCGTTGGAGCACGCTGGGCCGCCCTTGAGGCGATCAAACACATCCTGCCCCGGCAGTCAGCTGCTGTCTCCACCCCACCACCGCAGCAGCAGCCTCCATCCAAGCGGCGCAGAGGAGCCAGTCGTAAGCAGGCCACCCAGCCCGTCCAAGCTCCTGCCAAGAGGGGTGGTAAAGCCAAGGGCAAGCGATTTAGTTAGCCCGGCATTCCCCCAAGTTCAGGGGCGTCCAGTTCACTTTGGTGAAGGTTGTCGAAGCCCATGTCATGCGAGCGGAGATCGCAGTCCTACTGGCGAAGGACGTGATAGAGCCGGTCCCTCCAGCCGATATGAAGAGAGGGTTTTACAGCCCTTACTTCATTGTACCCAAGAAAATCGGGTGGGTTACGGCCAATCTTGGACCTGCGAGTTTTGAATCAGAGCCTTCACAAGCTACCGTTCAAAATGCTCACGCAGAAACGCATTTTCGAATGCATCCGTCCCCGAGATTGGTTTGCAGCGATCAACCTGAAGGACACGTACTTTCATGTCTAGATTCTCCCTCGACACAGGCCGCTTCTGCGCTTTGCGTTAGAGGGAAGAGCATATCTTTCTCTCTCCGTGAATATCACAGCATGCCTGGACACCTATTCTAAGGCCACTTCTGCCCGAAGAAACAAGGGTATAAATGAGCAGCCGGTGCTGAAGGTTTGGCGACAGGCCAGTGTGATACTCACCCGGAAGGGAAAGGCTGTCTCCAAGCAGAGGATGGCCCATTGAATAGTGGATGCCATCGCCTTGGCTTACCAAGCACAAGGCGTGCCCTGCCTGCTCAGGGTGCAAGCTCACTCTACCAGGAGTGTTGCATCCTCCTGGGTGCTGGCACGTGGCACCTCGCTGATAGATATTTGTAGACCTGCGGGCTGGGCAACACCCAACACGTTCGCTAGATTCTATAGCCTTCGTGTAGAGCCGGTATCCTCCTGTGTTCTCACCTCAAACGGGTAGAATCGCAGAGAGGCCTGGGCTCTTTGTCGGCTTGCTGCACCCTGAACTATGGTGCTTATATTCTCCAGAGCAAATCCTGTCGAGTCCTCCATCACCTTGGGTGCCGGATGTGGCGCCAGGCCTATTCCTGCTGAATCCTTGAGAACCGGTGTTAGGCTGGGTACTGTATGAGTGACCCTGCGGGGATCCCATATGTTCTTTCCACGGTTGCTCCTAAACGGAAGCCTGTGTCTGTCCCTTGGGAGAGCCCCCTTCTGGTAAGGCTGGAGCCACCCCTAAAACCTTGTATTCCGCCCCTATGGGTTAGCAGATATACTCCACATAACTCCTCCAGGGTAGGATGTGGCCTCCGCAGTGTTCCTTTCCAGGGGAAAAGGCACGCTTTCCCAGTGTTATCCAGTAGTCACTGATTGGGTCATACGGAACAGCAGTGGTGGACATTCTCTGTGTCAGCCCTGTCTCGTCAGGTAAGAGAGTTCAGGAGGCTCACACAGGGCACTGGAATGGGACAGCGGTCTCCAACGTGGTGTCGGAAGTGACCGACTGAATGGGAGCATCTCGGTTACGTATGTAACCCTCATTCCCTGAAGGAGGGAACAGAGACACCACGTCCCATCTCCATGACTACTGTACCCCGCTGGGGTGCCGGGTCACCAGCTCGGCTCCTCAGCGAAAACCTGATTAATGCAATGCACCAGCTGCTCATTTATACCCACGCTGCGAGGCAGAGCAGCTGCTGCAATCGTTGCAGCAGCTGCTCTGGCTCATTTAGTTACACTCAAAGTAGATTGGTCTCTCTGGCGAGATTCCTATTCGTCGGTCACCGACGTGGTGTCTCCGTTCCCTCCTTCTGGGAACGAGGGTTAAATACGTAACCGAGATGCTCCCATTCAGTTGGTCACTTCTGATGCCACATTGGAGACCGCTGTCCCATTCCAGTGCCCTGTGTGAGCCTCCTGAACTCTCTTACCTGACGAGACAGGGCTGACACAGAGAATGTCCATCACTGCTGTTCCGCATGACCTAATCAGTGACTATTGGATAACACTGGGAAAGCATGCCTTTTCCGCTGGTAAGGAACACTGCGTAAGCCACATCCTACCCCGGAGGAGTTATGTGGAGACGTTAGTCATAGTAAAAAAAATCCACTGGAAGTGGTGAAGTCACGCAGTCTTTGAGGGACAGATCGTTAACGGCGGGTCCTTGTGGTACTTACAATATTTCAGGCAGAAAATCCAAACATTCGCCTTTCATCCATCGACCTCAAATATGGCTTATCATTTGAAATATGTAAGTAGTAGCAACTTTACATGGCCTCTTGCTCGAATGTTAACCTAGATAAAAGTCCGCATAAATGTGCGCTATTATTAGGCGCATATCCAAGTGTTTGTGTGGAGCGTGGAAGACAGCTAAAGTATAGCGTGCTTTACTGCATGACATGGAGGCGGCGGCGTGATCACTTGCATTTTTTTAAAACTTAAAATACTCTGTCATTCAGAGCTGGCCCGTCCAGCAGGTGGTACAGGTGGTCGCCTGGGGCCCCGCCTTATCATGAGGGACAGATCGTTAACGGTCATGCGGCCCCGCCTTATCTTCAGCAGCGAAACTATTAGAATAATCAGAGTGTCTATTTACACTAAGTGCAAATAGCCCACCTTGTTGGCAGATGCAATGTCTGGTTGGGACAGACAAAAGTATAAAAACCGTCTATAACTTGTCAATAGCAGTGGAATCTGCCTTTGCCGAACTCGTTCTTCTCGCTTTTTCCATCGCATATAAGATTAGGAAAAAATATGTGAAAATTGGAACCTGATGGTTATTTAATCCTTGTTTATCGGGTAGGGGTAGGGACAGGGTATGGAGGGCCTTAAAGCCTTCATTTTTAATGAAAATAAATGCCTTTCCAATCAAGAATTGTTCATTAATTGTTCAATAAATAACAACAGAATAAAATAAAAACATATACAGTAGCATTTCACACGAATTGGCCTAATACCGCCTGTGATATAGTGGGAGAACTCGAGTACCGTAATTATCACAGTATTCATATACAGATTCCACCACACTTCTCTCCAAAAATGTTGTATTTTAGTGGCGTGCTTACTATTTATTAATGCTTAATTGCTTATTAAGCATTTTGTATGACAGAAAATGTGCTGTCAAAAATAAAAATTCCAAATATTCTAATCTCTATGGTAATATCGACTTCACTGATTTGGATATTGCCTTGGAATAGTCTCTCATAACGTCATGACGTCTCGTCATACATAATGCTATTTTTAGTTAATTTGAATGAAAAGAAGAATAGATAAAGTGAAGTTGTGGTAGAAATGTCATCCAAATGCTAACTTTCCAGAGCCGAAAAAGAGAAGAGCACAGGAAGAAAGACAAGCGCAAACAGGGGCAATTCTATGATTTCCATTTTAGGGGGGCTCAGCCCCCAATGAGGGTATGAAAAAAAAATGGTAACACTTTAGTTTAGGGTCCAATTCTCACTATTAACTATTTGCTTATTTGCATGCATATTACTAGGCATATTATATATTGGCTGTTTATTAGTATTTATAAAGCACATATTAATGGCTTATTCTGCATGACCATATTCTACATAACTCAATCCTACCCAGTTAGTTAGGGGGGTTCGGGGACATGCTCCCCTGAGAAAATTTTGATTTCTCTGATCTACATATGTGCATTTTAAGATGTTCTGAAGGCCAAAAAATTAGATAACAATAGCTTTAAAACCATGTCAGTTGGCAGTAGATTAGGGTCAACTGATATTTATGTTTTATGAATAATTTTCAGACACTTTAATTTACTGAAGGCTACCAGGAAAGCTTATTAACTTAAAAAAAATAAATTAATTCACAATATGCACACATTAATTACTAATCGTATGCCTAATACAGGCTGAAAAAAGCTAAGATTTTTTAATTTACTGAATGCTACAAATGGAATTATATTAATTTAAAATATGTAAACATTCATTATTAACCTTATGCCTAATCTGATGAAAACGGCTTCGTTAATATTTCTTGTTCCCTCTCAATGACAGTTAGGCTACTAATTATTACATTATGATTTACATTACATAGGCCTATTTTCAATTCAAAATGGCGAAATTAGACAAAAGTTTATTAGTTTGGCTGATTATGTTTGTAATTTGTTGAACATGTCTGACCTAAAGCAGCTGTCAAATATGAAATGTTTAGTTTAGCTACTTATATATCTCGCACTTGACTTAACTGAAGCATTGAGTCGCGCTGCTAAAATTCACCCTCAGCAGCTTCTGTGAACATAAAGCCCGCCTACTCTGATTTGATTGGTTTTCTCAAATATTTTGACATTGACGAACGGTGACAGACCAATGAACGCACACACCTTGTCCTCTGCTTCTGACGTGCGCCCTGCTCGGCTCTGCTGCGGATTGAAGAACGCGCTGACTAAAAGACGGGGCGAAGACGAAGCCTGCCACTGCCACTACTGTCTGATGAAGTTATCATAATTGGTTAAATGATGGCGGTGTGCCACCTACAGGCCTTTTAGGTGAAGTGTAGGTTTGTAAAGAACGCGCAATGCTGGAGACGCCGGTTCGAATCTCACTCGGAACGGGTTGAGTAGGATCGATTACATATATATATATAGGCTTAATTGCACTCTTATTTGTTTAAATCTGTTTAAATATTTATTTTTACATATGTATGTTGACTGTTACACTTAATACACATTTATACACTTAAATATTGACCGATCTGTAGCCTTATATATATATATATATATATATATATATATTTTTTTTTATAAATAATTTATTTATATTTTATTTTATTTAGTTTTTTGTACAAATCACACATTTTATTTTATTTTATTGTGATTCATGTATATGTATTTAGTTTCATTTTTCAAACTCACTTGCACTCTTGTTTAAATCTGTTTAAATATTTTTAAATATTATAGTATTTATGTTGAATATATTACCTGTAATACACATTTATACACTTACAGTAAATGTTGAAATTGTAATTTTATGTGCTTTCTCTTCGTTGTAAAATTGTTATAATAGTTTTTAGTCCAGTGGGGCCTATTTTCATGATCTCGCTTGGCCCCACAACCCCACGGGCCGGCACTGCTGTCATTTTTGATCATACAGATAAGAGTAGGCTAAATACTAGCCTGACAAGCCAGACCCACATGAAGATAAATGGTTGTCTTTCAAATTCCCTCTGCACGCAATAGGATAGAGCTACAACCAACCAGAGCAACGAAGAAGGTGACGTAGTCAGAGTGACGGAAATGAGTCCATGGGGGAGTGTTCTGCGTATGGTATGTTGTGGAAAAGTTTGATGGAGAGATTCCTGTAAGCCAACAAATGTTATGGTAATGGAGCCCAACGACTGTTGCCGTTTTTGCGAAAAGAATACGTTTTTGTGAAAAGAATATGCCATCTTTGTTTTTAAGTAGCAGGGAATTCACGTGGAACCGTCGCAATTCTGCCGTCATTATGTTAAGCCCGCCCACCGACTCTATACACGATGTGATTGGCCTGAGTAGAGTTTGGTTTTTCAAACTCGCAAGCCAACAAAGAGTTGCTAGACGACCCTGGCTGCAAATTACATTTGCTGCCGCTAGGGTGCGTCTAGATTTCTAGGCTAGCATGTAAAAAAAAACAAAACTCAGCGTATAGGCTACTTGCCTCACCGACATGAGAAATATATCTAGGTAGTTGACAAATATGCAGTAAAAAATTATTATAATTTTTTTTGTAAAACACCACTTTTAAAGAAAAAATACATATTATTATGTAGTGTAAAGTCTGATGTTTGAGAAAATATCACTAACTTTGTCACTTCTTTCACTGTTTTTTTCTTTCACTGTTCTTTCCTATGGTGCGTCATAGGCTACTGCGGAGATGACGAGTCAGCATTGTCAACTTCATATTTGCAGCCAACACTGACTCAGAAAACACTAGTTTATTAATAAACAATTAATATTTCTTTGCTGTTTTTTTCAGACACATTCATAATCATTAGCCTACTTTTGCCAGTGCTTTGCGGCAAGCTTTATGCGCTTGAGGCCGGAATAGACATTCCACCCCCAGTATATATTTAAAGTGCCCCTATTATGCTATTTTAAAGGCTCCTAATTTAGTTTTGGAGGTCTCCTACAACAGGTTTACATTCATCAAAGGTCAAAAACAGTAAATAAGAGGGGCACTTTAAGTAATTAAATTATTATAAACATGCGATTAGTTAACTAATGGCTTAAATGAACGACTACTAGACGACTAAAAAAATCTTTAGTCAGGGGCAGCCCTAGTAAAAATAGAAAAAAAAACCTGGTCTCTAAAGATATTCAAAGTAAACATACGATAATCCGTAAGTTTATATCTGAATTTATGGACTTAAAAAAGGCCCAAGGGATGTTAATATAATAAAACACAGAAAAGCGAACGTCTCGGTTACGTATGTAACCCTCGTTCCCTGAAGGAGGGAACGGAGACGTACATCGGACGTCACCGACGAATTGGGATCACTTCTGGGAGCCCCTATCAGCTTCGAGTGTATAGAGAACGGGCCAATGGCCATTGGCGTGCGAGATTTGCATCTCGCGCTCCGCCCCGCATCGCGGGTATAAAGCGGAAGCGGATGCAGCGCACATTTGTTTTTCACTGAGGAGCCGAACTAGTGACTCGGCCGCTGCAGTGATGGTACAGCAACTGTGGTGACGGGACGTACGTCTCCGTTCCCTCCTTCAGGGAACGAGGGTTACATACGTAACCGAGACGTTCCCTTTCAGTCGGTCACGTTCGACGTACGTCGGACGTCACCGACGAATTGGGATCCCTATGGAAAACGCCACAGTTACTACCACTTCCAGCGCCCAGCGAAAGCCCCTCAGACCCCCGTCTGTTCGGGGCGGGGAACTTACGCAGGGAGAGTCACTGCTGCTGTTCCGCAAGACCCACTCAGCAGAGTATTGGATAACGCAGGGAAGCGTGCCCCGGGGGGCCGCTGCGGAAGCCACATCCTACCCGTAGGGAGGTATCATGTGGAATATACATGTATGGACTGGCCGTGGGCAGTACAACATACAGAAGTCCCAGGGGTGGCCCCGGCCAATGCAGGCGGGAGACTACACCGCACAGAGACGGCAGAGCGAGCTCTGCCAAGGGAAAGACACGGGCTCGCCGTAGGGAGCCGTACCGTGGAAGAATACACATATGGGACCGCCGTAGGGGTCACAACATATGGATACCCAGCCTAACACAAGTTCCACCAATGCATACGAGTGTTAGACCTGGCGTCGGACGCTCCGCCACGTCTGACTGCCACGGGTTGCGGAGGACTCAACAGGGTTCGCCGTGTTGGGGAACTCGACTGGAGCATATCAGCGCACGTATCCGGTCCATGAGGAGGGGAATGGCGCAGCAAGCCGACACTAGAACGGGCCCTTCGGTGTTACTGGCTGTTTGAAGCGAGCACACGGGAAGAAACCGGCTCTACACGGAGGCTATAGAATCTAGCGAACGTGTTAGGTGTCGCCCAGCCCGCAGCTCTACATATATCTGTCAGCGAGGCGCCGTGCGCCAGCGCCCAGGAAGAGGCCACACTCCTAGTGGAGTGGGCCCTCAACCCAAGCGGGCAGGGCACGCCTTGGGTTTCATACGCCAAGGCGATGGCATCCACTATCCAGTGAGCCATCCTCTGCTTGGAGACAGCCTTTCCCTTCTGCTGGCCTCCGTAACAGATGAAGAGCTGTTCTGAGGTCCTGAAGCTTTGCGTTCTGTCCACGTAAGTCCGCAGAGCGCGAACGGGACAGAGAAAAGCCAGGGCTGGGTCTGCCTCCTCCGAAGGCAGCGCTTGCAGGTTCACCACCTGGTCCCGAAAGGAAGTGGTGGGAACCTTGGGCACATATCCGGGCCGGGGTCTCAGGATTACATGAGAGTTACCCGCCCCGAATTCCAGGCACGATTCGTCGACCGAAAATGCCTGCAGGTCCCCTACCCTCTTGATGGAAGCCAATGCAGTCAGGAGTACTGTCTTCCAAGACAGGATTTTTAACTCTGCTGACTGCAAAGGCTCAAAGGGAGCCCTCTGTAATGCGGTTAGCACCAGGGGCATATCCCAAGAGGGTATAGAGTGAGGGCGAGGCGGATTTAATCTCCTCGCCCCCCTCAGGAACCTGACGACCAGATCGTGCTTTCCTAGGGACTTACCTTCGACCATGCTGTGATTTGCGGCGATAGCGGCAACATACACTTTGAGGGTGGAGGGAGACAGCCTTCGCTCCAACCCTTCTTGCAGGAAGAAAAGCACCGAGCCGATCGAACATCTTCGGGGGTCTTCTCGTCGAGAAGAACACCACTCGACGAACAGGTTCCACTTCAACGCGTAGAGGCGCCTCGTAGAGGGGGCTCTGGCGGAAGTGATGGTGTCTACCACAGTCTGTGGTAGGCCACCTAGAACCTCCGCGTCCCGTCCAGGGACCAGACATGGAGTTTCCAGAGGTCCGGACGCGGGTGCCACAGGGTGCCCCGTCTCTGAGTCAGGAGGTCCTTCCTCAGAGGAATGGGCCAAGGAGGTGCTGTCGCGAGGAGCACTAGTTCCGGGAACCAGGTCCGGTTGGGCCAGTATGGTGCAACTAGCAAGACCTGCTCCTCGTCCTCCCTGACCTTGCACAGTGTCTGCGCAAGAAGGCTCACTGGGGGAAACTCATATTTGCGTAGGCCCCGGGGCCAGCTGTGTGCCAGCGCATCCGAGCCGAGGGTCCCCCCGGTCAGGGAATAGAACAACTGGCAGTGAGACGTGTCCGGGGCGACAAACAGGTCTACCTGTGCGGTCCCGAAGCGACTCCAGATCAGCTGGACCACCTGGGGATGGAGTCTCCACTCTCCTGGGAGCACTTGCTGTCGTGAGAGCTCGTCGGCTGCACGATTGAGCAGGCCCGGGATATGAATGGCACGAAGCGACCTCAGATGCTTCTGACTCCAGAGGAGGAGATGGCGGGCGAGTTGTGACATGCGGCGGGAGCGTAGACCACCCTGTTTGTTGATGTACGCAACGGCCGCAGTGTTGTCCGTACGGACCAGAACGTGCTTGCCTCGTAGCGGCCCTTTGAGGCGGCCCAGCGCAAGACGAACTGCTAACAACTCGAGGCAATTGATATGCCATTGCAGTTGAGGCCCCGTCCACAGACCCAAAACTGCAAGCCCGTTGTACGTGGCCCCCCAGCCGGTGGATGAGGCATCCGTGGAGACCACAGCATGCCTGGACACTTGTTCTAGGGGAACTCCTGCCCGTAGGAACGAAGGGTCCAACCACGGACTGAAGGTTTGGCGACACTTCGGTGTTACTGAGACACGGAATGAGCCGCTCTGCCACGCCCATCTCGGGACTCGGTCGTGTAGCCAGTGTTGAAGCGGCCTCATATGAAGCAATCCGAGCGGCGTCACTGCGGCTGCGGATGCCATATGCCCCAGGAGCCTCTGAAAATGTTTCAGTGGTACCGCTGTCCTGCATTTGAACGACTTCAAGCAGTTCAACACCGACTGGACGCGCTGCTCTGTGAGTCGCGCTGTCAGATTGACCGAGTCCAACTCCATACCGAGAAAAGTGATCCTCTGCACGGGGCAGAGTTTGCTCTTTTCCAAGTTGACCTGAAGTCCCAACAGGTTGAGGTGACTGAGCACCATGTCCCTGTGTTCGCACAACTGCGCCTTCGACTGAGCCAGAATCAGCCAGTCATCGAGGTAGTTGAGAATGCGAACACCACGCTCTCTCATGGGAGCAATGGCCGCCTCCGCGACCTTCGTGAAGACGCGGGGCGACAGGGACAGACCGAAGGGTAGGACTCTGTACTGATATGCCCGTCCCTCGAACGCAAAGCGTAGGAACGGTCTGTGTCGAGGGAGAATCGAGACATGAAAGTACGCGTCTTTCAGGTCGATCGCTGCAAACCAATCTTGGGGACGGATGCACCTGAAGATGCGTTTCTGCGTTAGCATTCTAAACGGCAGCCTGTGAAGGGACCGATTCAAGAACCGCAGGTCCAAGATTGGCCGTAACCCGCCGCCTTTCTTGGGTACAATGAAGTACGGGCTGTAGAAGCCTGTCTTCATATCGGCTGGAGGGACCGGCTCTATCGCGTCCTTCGCCAGTAGGACTGCGATCTCCGCCCGTAGCACGGGGGCGTCCTCCTTCGACACGGAGGTGAAGTGAACGCCCCTGAACTTGGGGGGCCGCCGAGCGAACTGAATCGCATAGCCGAGTCTGATAGTACGGATGAGCCAGCGGGACGGGCTGGGGAGCGCTAGCCAGGCTCCCAGCGACTGAACCAGCCGGACCAACGGCACCACAGACGTACCCGCAGCGCAGCGGAGTGCAGGGACCCGACTGGGACGGCATCGCGGCCCGAAGTGGGGTCTGAGTGCGCAATGCAACACTTACCTGCTTCCGCTGAGGGGGTGCACGGGTGTGCGGAGGCCTCTTGTGTGCGTCCTGGACACAGCCAGCACCCCCTGCTGGCGATAAGAGAGGCACCGGAGGGTGACAAGGCATGGGAGCGTCGTACACCGCCAAGCGCGCTCTCTTGGCACCCAGAGATTTTAGAAACAGCTCTTTTTTTTGAAGTTTTGGGTACCACTGGCCTTCGGGAACAGAAACAAAACAAGAACATAGAATTCTCTCCCGGCCCTCCAGCGGGAGAAGGAGCGGTGCTGTCACCACCTCCTGAAGAGCTGTCTCCTCCATCTCTGGGTGGCCCGTCTCAGGGTCTCTTACGACGGCGCTTGCCACCTGGCTTGGCAGCGGCCTGAGCAGGCTGGACGGCCTTCCCGCGGCCGGCTCCACGTCGTTGCCCTGGTGGAGGCTGCTGCTGGGCTGGGGCGGGAGCGGGGGCGGCGGCGGGCGGTCGCCCTCGGCGACGAGCAGGCGGAGGAGCTGCGGCCGGCGGCTGGGCAGCAGCTGACCGCCGGGGCAGGATGTGTTTGATGGCCTCCGTCTGCTTCTGGACAGTCGAGAACTGCTGGGCAAAGCTCTCGACCGCGTCGCCGAACAGCCCAACCTGGGAAATGGGGGAGTCCAGGAACCGATACTTATCAGTCTCCCTCATATCGGCCAGGTTGAGCCAGAGATGTCGCTCCTGGACCACAAGAGTGGACATCGCCTGACCAATGGAACGGGCGGTGACTTTCGTCGCCCGGAGGGCGAGGTCCGTCGCCGTCCGGAGCTCCCGGAGGAGCTCTGGGTCAGGTCTACCCTCGTGCATGTCCATGAGTGCCTGGGCCTGGTGCACCTGGAGCAACGCCATGGCATGCAAGGCGGACGCAGCCTGTCCACAAGCCTTGTAAGCCTTCCCAGTTAGAGGAGAACTTACAGGCCTTGGATGGGTGGCGTGGGTCTCCGCGCCAGGTGGAAGCGGACGCCGGACACAGTTGCATCGCAACCGCCCGTTCCACCGGCGGGATCCCCACGTACCCCTTGGCTGGCCCGCCGTCGAGAGTAGTGAGGAGGGAGGAGCCACTCGGCCGGTTTCTGGCAGAAAAAGGTGCCGTCCACGACCTCGTGAGCTCCTCATGCATTTCCGGGAAGAAGGGCACCGGGGCGGGACGCTGAGAACCAGCGCGAGCCGCCCCGAGAAACCAATCATCCAGCCTAGAAGGCTCGGGACACGGTGGAGGGTTCCACACGAGCCCGACCTTTTCGGCGGCCCGGGAAAGCATAGCCGTCAGCTCGGGGTCCGTCTCGGACAACGCCACTCTCCCAGAGGGAGGCAACGCAGCCGGGTCTTCATCCCCCGAGGACTGAAACTCCCCCTCCGATGCAGCGATCGACATCCTATCCTCTGCTGGAGCTCCAAAGGTCACCGTTGGACCACCTCGAGAGGGGCCAGCGACTTCCTCCGGAAGCTCAACCGGCTGCGGCACTACAGAGGGTTTAGGGGCCCACGGAGGCTGGCTCGGCGGGTGTGCCCTAAACGTGATCCTCAGGTCACCCTGGCTATTCGCCGAAGTAGGTCTATCCTGCTGGGCAGGGATAGCACTAGATCGGGGCATAGGTAAGGGGACTCCACCCTCCCGAAGGTAGGCGAGTCTCGACCTTAGCGCCGAGATAGTCATGTTCCCGCAATGGGAACACGAGCTATCCACAAACGCTGCCTCGGCATGTTGAATACCCAGACATGTCAGGCAGCGATTGTGACCGTCAGCTGGTGACAGGGAACGACCGCATCCAGAAACGCACGGGTGGAATGACATCTTGAAAAAGACGCAATTTCACACCCGTGTTGCTCTTTTAGAAGAAGCTCTTAACGTGCTGAAGCACCCAGGAACAACCGCGGCAAACACAGGGGATAGTGCAGCCTGTGTTTGCACTCACCGTGGAACGCCCCCACCGAACCAACCGGGTTGCTGTAAAAACAGCAGTTTGTTTCACCGATTTCGGTGAGCTCGCGGTTGTCACTGCACGTGCCTTCTCCCCAGCACAAAAGCCTCCTCTCTCGCTCTCTCTCTTTCTCTCTGCTGAACAGGAAGTCTTTCATGAGCTTGTTTGGCTTCGAAGTGAATGACAAATGTGCGCTGCATCCGCTTCCGCTTTATACCCGCGATGCGGGGCGGAGCGCGAGATGCAAATCTCGCACGCCAATGGCCATTGGCCCGTTCTCTATACACTCGAAGCTGATAGGGGCTCCCAGAAGTGATCCCAATTCGTCGGTGACGTCCGACGTACGTCGAACGTGACCGACTGAAAGGGAACTGGGCTGATTAACAATGAGTAATTTTTGTCCAAAAAACGTCCACACTCTGTACTCTACTCTACTGTAAGTTACTCTACTGTAACTTTCTTGGAGTGCGGGTAGAGTGTCTCATCTGTCATATCTGTCATATCCGACGACATGCAGTAGCAGCTGCGAATGTGAATGCTTGTGTTTTATGACAAGTGGCAACCAGCATTAAGATGCAATACTGGCGCTGGATAATTTACGTGCCATATTATTGTATTTGTACTATTCATTTGAAATATTACGGTGATCACCAATACCGGTATATTGACACCCCTAATTAACACAATAACGCTATTTCATTTTTTATATATCACGGTTATCGTCAATACCGGTATATCGCGACACCCCTATCCTCTGTAAAACCACCATCCGCCCCCTTACCATCCCCATTAGATTAATAGTGTTGTGTATTGTGTAAAATTTATCATGTAAATTATATTTTAAAATTCTCTATATGATAATTAACAAACTATAAATAACAGCAATTGCCCAATCAGAACTCAATATTGTAAAGCGCTTTACACAGTCAAGCAAGCTTTCGTTATTTTTGGCACTTGTTCAAAATGGCCAGGAGATCGGTTCAAGCGCATCTTTTGACTTTCTTTAAAAAGAAGAGAACTGAAGGTATATTTCTTAGATTAGTAGAACATAGCTAGCTAACATAGCACGTCACATTTTAGTTCAGATGAAGATGATTTAAAAAGGTTCAAAAACAAACTCAAGTAATCCAATAGTGATAGGTAAGCAACGTGCAGTGTGTAAAGACACAAACAGTACCGGACAAATGAAGAGTGCACACGGAGGAACTTAAATACACAGTAATGACAAAATAATGAACAGCTGTGATGATTGAAAGAGTGTCCATGGAAACTAACAAGTAGCGGGAAACTATAACAAAGGAAACAGGAAACTGATGATAAACAAATTTAAAGTCCATTAAAAAAGTTGGCTGGACGCTGGCGGCAAGATCCTCTTCTATATAGAGAAGAGGACAGTCTTTTTATTAAAGAAATACAACATAAAAACACATCGCAAAGAGCATTAATTAGAACTAAACAAGGGTATGCTATGCAACACATGGTTTATTGATGTACGAGTAAAAATGGAACAATGTAAAAATTAAACAATGCTTGCATTGCTTTCATTCACTTACTTCTGATAGGCTACAATCTCCAGCCTAAGCCTGAAGTTGTTGAAGATATTGTTGCACAATTAAAATTAAAAATGGCACAGAGGATATTGTGTAAGTGTAAATAACCAGTTTTAAATTATTGTCAAGGTGAAATACGTTTAATTTGTTGTCAAAACTGCGTCCGTCCATTATTTTCCAACAGCCTTCAGAGAGAGTTGACGTCGCCCTCTGAATGTAGATACGATGGCTGGATTGCGTTTACATTACACTGAGATCCGATGACAATCAAATCAAATCAAATCACCTTTATTTATATAGCGCTTTTTACAATGGCAATTGTTTCAAAGCAGCTTCACAGTGGTAACAGGAAAATAATGCAACGGAATTTGATTCGGCTGTGATGTCATCCAGCTCATTTCAATTATCATATAGTGTCAATGCGGGAAGATCAGTAATATAGTTGAAATTTAAGTGTCCCCAACTGAGCAAGCCAAAAGCCAAAGGCGACGGTGGCAAGGAACCAAAACTCCTTCAGGGCCAGAATGGAGAAAAAAAACCTTGGGAGAAACCAGGCTCAGTCGGGGTGCCAGTTCTCCTCTGGCCGACGAACAAATAGTGTATGATTATGATTCTGGCAACATTACAGGTCAGAAGTCATATTAGATCAATAGATATTCGTAGGATTATTCGAAAGATTGGAGTCGTCACGCCAGGGACGGGTTTAATGAGGATGTCGTGTCGATGCGGCATTTACAGGGGGGAGTTTAATTGACACGGTCTCTACAGACACTTCAGGGATGCGGTCGTCATGTCCAGGCTAAGGTCCACCATCTGGTCCGGATACGGCCCGGATCCGGCTGACTGCAGTAAACCTCGGGATAAACAGAGAGACTAACATTAGCGTAGATGCCATTCTTCTAATGATGTAACGAGTACATCAGGTGTTATGGGAAGTGTTCCCGGTTCCGGCTGACCTAGTTAATGCAGCCTAAAACAATCATTTAACTGATTTGAATAATATAAATTAAAAATGTTTTATGTGTATGCCATAGTAAAGTGTTGTGTTTTTAGTCTAGATTTAAACTGACAGAGTGTGTCTGCTTCCCGAACAATGCTAGGAAGACTGTTCCAGAGTTTAGGTGCTAAATAGGAAAAGGATCGACCGCCTGCAGTTGATTTTGATATTCTAGGTATTATCAACTGGCCAGAATTTTGAGACCGCAATAGACGTGATGGAGTATAATGCGTTAAGAGCTCGCTCAAGTACTGGGGAGCTAAACCATTTAGTGCTTTGTAAGTAATCAGCAAGATTTTAAAATGTATACGATGTTTAATAGGGAGCCAATGCAGTGTTGCCAGAACCGGGCTAATATGGTCATACTTCCTGGTTCTAGTAAGAACTCTAGCTGCTGCGTTTTGGACAAGCTGCAGTTTATTTATTAAGCGAGCAGGGCAACCACCCTGTAGAGCATTACAATAATCTAGCCTTGAGGTCATGAACGCATGAACTAACTGTTCAGCATTTTGCATTGAAAGCATGTGCCGTAATTTAGATATATTTTTAAGATGGTAGAATGCAGTTTTACAGATGCTAGAAACGTGGCTTTCAAATGAGAGATTGGTATCAAAGAGCACACCCAGGTTCCTAACTGACGACGAGGACTTGACAGAGCAGCCATCAAGTGTTAGACAGTATTCTAGGTTACTACTTGTGGAGTTTTTTTGTCCAATGATTAAAAATTCAGTTTTTTCTGAATTAAGTTGCAGGAAATTACTAGTCATCCAATCTTTTATATCAGCTATGCATTCTGTTAATCTTGTGAATTGGTAAATTTCGTCAGGGCATGAAGAAATATAGAGCTGAGTATCGTCAGCATAACAATGAAAATTAACACCATGCTTCCTAATAATATCTCCCAGTGGTAGCATGTACAGGGTGAAAAGCAACGGTCCTAGCACTGAGCCCTGTGGTACTCCATACTGAACTTATGTTCGGTGTGACATCTCTTCATTTACTGCTACAAACTGATAACGGTCAGATAAGTATGATTTAAACCATACCAATGAAATTCCACTAATGCCAA
This sequence comes from Coreius guichenoti, assembly GCA_039654105.1. Lineage (NCBI taxonomy): Eukaryota > Metazoa > Chordata > Actinopteri > Cypriniformes > Gobionidae > Coreius > Coreius guichenoti. The sequence continues at coordinate 11,991,080 of CM077189.1, forward strand.
CATAATTTTCGAGTCTATTCAAAAGAATGTTGTGGTTGATAGTATCGAATGCAGCGCTAAGATCAAGTAACACTAACAGAGAGATACAACCACAATCGGATGATAAGAGTAAATAATTTGTAACTCTAATGAGAGCAGTCTCAGTACTATGATACGGTCTAAATCCTGACTGTGAGGACACTGCCTTTTCTAGTATTTTTGACAGAAAGGGTAGATTTGAGATTGGCCTGTAATTGACTAATTTTGTAGGATCAAGTTGCAGTTTTTTAATAAGTGGTTTAATAATAGCCAACTTAAAAGTTTTCAGTACATATCCTAATGTCAAGGATGAATTAATGATATTAAGAAGAGGATCTATGACCTCTGGAAGCATCTCTTTTAGTAGTTTAGTCAGTATGGGGTCGAGCATACATGTTGTTGATTTTGATGATTTAACGAGTTTAGCCAATTCTTCTTCTCCTATAGCAGTGAATGAATGTAATTTTTCCTCAGTGACACTACAATGCACTGTCTGATGTGATACTGTAGTAGACGGCTGCATGGTTATAATTTTTTTCCTAATATTATCAATCTTACAAGTAAAGAAGTTCATAAAGTCATTACTGCTGTGCTACGCGTCCTCGACTACCTCTGGACCAGGACACGGATCAGATAACATTCCAATCAGAAACGCGTTTACACTTGTCTTTTCAATGTGTATGTGGAAAACGTCCGGATACAGGTCGCATGTTAATGCCAAGTGTAAACGCAGCCATTATGTCGTCACTCAAAACTTTTCTGTGGAACACAAAACACATGTTAAGAAATGTTTTAGTTTTTTCTCATATAATGAAAGCTTATTTTGTGTTTCACAGTAAATAATATTTTATTAGCTGCAGCTGTAAAAAAAACAGAAACAAAAAACAAATGTCGGTCGACCACAGAAACACCAAAGAAATTAGTAGAAAATAGGTATAGACTTTGTAGAAATCTGAAAATAAACACTGGAAGAGGAGATGCATATTACCATTATCTTTTCTCCTCCTCATATTTCTCACTTTGTTTCTGAAATTACAGTATTGTGCAAAAGTCTTAGGAACGTCAGAATTTTCACCAAAAAAAAAAAGAAAAAAATTGGTTTTAAGCTAGTTATTTATATATTTTGCTGTAGTGTGTCAGTAGGAAATATCAGTTTACATTTCCAAACATTCCTTTTGCCATTAGTTGTAATAATCCAGAGAGATTTTTGTATGCACAAGGATTCTGACAACTGCAGGTATGCTCCACGTGGAGATCTGATCTCACCATCATCGAGTCCTGGGATTACATGAAGAATCTCACTTGACTCCAGAAGAACTGTGGCACAAGACTCTTGAAGAATCCTACCTGCAAAGCTAGCCTGAAAAACTATGCGCACGTGTACCTATGACAAAAGCTGTTTTAAATGCAAAGGGTGGTCACACCAAATATTGATTTGATTTAGTTAATAGAAGTTAATTGATAAATAAAATCTATTTATGACATTATTTTAGCCTAAAACTTTTCACAGTACTGTAGCTTTGCAGGTAGGTTTCTTCAAGCATCTTGGAGATGTTGCTGCAGTTCTTCTGGATTTAGTCTGTCTCAGTTTTTTTCTGTTTCTTCATGTAATCCCAGAAGGACTCGATGATGGTGAGATCAGATCTCTGTGTGGATCATACCGGCAGTTGTCAGACTCCTTGTGCATAAAAAAATCTCACTGGATTATTACAATCAATGGCAAAAGGAATATTTGGAAATGTAAACTGATATTTCCTACTGACACTACAGCAAACGACATAAATAACTGGCTTAAAACCTTTTTTTGGTGAAAATACTAACGTGCCTAAGACTTTTGCACAGTACTGTATTTCTCTCATGTATTTTGGCCTTTTTTACTCCCTTAATGTCACTTTCTCTCTTAGGGCAGATATGTGTCTGTGTTTTAATTGATTGCATCTATATTTGGCTGCACATTCAGGCCACTGGAACATGCAGAGTGCAAAGTCAAATGTGCCATATAGAAACAGAGTGGCGTATGAACTCAGAGAATGAGTGACCAGGGGCAATATCTGTTCCTCATGGATTTACCTCTCAGATTCACATTACACAGCAACTCCACCTCCACCTCACATCTACAATCACCTCAGAAAAAAGAGTGATCTGACTCACAGCTGAGTTAATGTTTGATCAGACTGCTAACAATGACTGTCATCATTTGTTCATCAACAAAAAAGTTTATTTCCTGCAAGATCGATGTGGAAGTGAAATGTTTTTTTGACTGAAGGGATGTCATTGCAAATGTCAGCTGCTTCAAATACTGCACCTTTATGCTGAATGTGTGATAGTGACTGCCAGAGTATGTGTGTGTGTGTGTGTGTTCCTTTGTGGTCATTTGCAGGAGGAAGTTAAGCATGCAGATGGTTCAGGTTGATAACAGGCAGAATGACAAAGAGCTCACTGTCACTTCTGCTGCTGCTTTCACAGGTCGAAAGCTTTACTACAACTAAACATGACACAGCTAGAACCCAGAGATGCAAAGAGTTTAATCAAATGTTTACTTTGGACTTGGAGGTGGCGCCTTATGTCATCACAGTTGGCACAAAATATAGTTGTTGTACCCCGACATGCTAAAGTGTGTGATTTCCTGTATTGGTTTGTGTGGTTTTTTTCTCAGTCTCCCAGTGTGTATTGTGTGTGTAGCTTTAGAGGACATTTTATTTGATTTATAGACAGCTGTGTGTGTGAATATCAATGACATTGTATATGTTTTAATCTAATAACATATTAGCTGGGCTTTGCCTCTTTAAATGTAAAACAAAAAAAAAAAAAAACAGGTGTGCACACACACCAAAGCGTAATCTATTCATAGAAAGTGCCTACTATTTTGAGCTGCTCAAACAATGCTCACTTTGAGATGACCATTACTGTATTAACTACCCTCATTTGTCTCACCAAAAAACATTAAGCAGTAAACAACAACTGTTTTAGCCTGTTGTATGACTGAAGACAGAATGAGGTGATTGTCCTTAAGACATTTATTACTCTGATATCCGTGGAAAAAGTTATGATTGTTATGCCAGCTCTGAGTGTGTGTGTGTGGTTAGATGGGAGCTGTTTGAATCAGGGTCTCTCTCTTATGTAAAGTAGGTGTGGATGGGGCCAACTGCTCTATTTTTAGCCGTTCTGTGTGGAGCTCTATCAGGCTTGGGTCACGTGATGTGGGTTTGATGAAAGCGAGGATCCTAGGGGTTCAGTAAACACAGGAAGGGTCAGTGGCAGGTGGACAGATGAGATGGTCTTTTAGACTCCACCACACAACACACACTTGCATGTCTCAGAGGAACTTCACACTGTCAGACAACTGATGGTTTTTCTAAAGGCTGTTTGAGTGCCGTTGTATAATTTGACAGGTGTTGTGCGTGAATGTCACTAATAAAAATACGAGCACACTTGTGTTCCAGCACACACAAAGCTGCTTGTGAGATGTTTTGGTGTGTTTCTCAGTACTGAATAAGAGTGCAAGTGTGTGTATTTGTGTGTAATGTAATATGGTTGATAAGCATGTTGCCTGATTTGTAGAGCAGGCAACATTTGACTACAGTCAGAAACCCCCTATAAACATGCTTAGATTTTACGTACATGCTGTTGTAAAATCGGATGATTCAGTGTGTGTGTGTGTGTGTGTGTGTGTGTGTGTAGGTGATCAAGAAAAAGAAGCCAAGGAGTTCTATTGACCCAGCAGTCAGGGTTACCATAGTGATCCAGCTGCTCTGTCTGTCTGTCTGAACAGCTGTGTTGGTGTATATCCTGTGAGGGTTAGTTCAGTGTCTGTAGTGTCTGCTCAGTCTTGAAGTTTGCAAGAACATGAAGAACAACAAAAGAATATGAGACATACACTCACCTAAAGGATTATTAGGAACACCATACTAATACTGTGTTTGACCCCCTTTCGCCTTCAGAACTGCCTTAATTCTACGTGGCATTGATTCAACAAGGTGCTGAAAGCATTCTTTAGAAATGTTGGCCCATATTGATAGGATAGCATCTTGCAGTTGATGGAGATTTGTGGGATGCACATCCAGGGCACGAAGCTCCCGTTCCACCATATCCCAAAGATGCTCTATTGGGTTGAGATCTGGTGACTGTGGGGGCCATTTTAGTACAGTGAACTCATTGTCATGTTCAAGAAACCAATTTGAAATGATTCGAGCTTTGTGACATGGTGCATTATCCTGCTGGAAGTAGCCATCAGAGGATGGGTACATGGTGGTCATAAAGGGATGGACATGGTCAGAAACAATGCTCAGGTAGGCCGTGGCATTTAAACGATGCCCAATTGGCACTAAGGGGCCTAAAGTGTGCCAAGAAAACATCCCCCACACCATTACACCACCACCACCAGCCTGCACAGTGGTAACAAGGCATGATGGATCCATGTTCTCATTCTGTTTACGCCAAATTCTGACTCTACCATCTGAATGTCTCAACAGAAATCGAGACTCATCAGACCAGGCAACATTTTTCCAGTCTTCAGCTGTCCAATTTTGGTGAGCTCGTGCAAATTGTAGCCTCTTTTTCCTATTTGTAGTGGAGATGAGTGGTACCCGGTGGGGTCTTCTGCTGTTGTAGCCCATCCGCCTCAAGGTTGTGCGTGTTGTGGCTTCACAAATGCTTTGCTGCATACCTCGGTTGTAACGAGTGGTTATTTCAGTCAAAGTTGCTCTTCTATCAGCTTGAATCAGTCGGCCCATTCTCCTCTGACCTCTAGCATCAACAAGGCATTTTCGCCCACAGGACTGCCGCATACTGGATGTTTTTCCCTTTTCACACCATTCTTTGTAAACTCTAGAAATGGTTGTGCGTGAAAATCCCAGTAACTGAGCAGATTGTGAAATACTCAGACCGGCCCGTCTGGCACCAACAACCATGCCACGCTCAAAATTGCTTAAATCACCTTTCTTTCCCATTCTGACATTCAGTTTGGAGTTCAGGAGATTGTCTTGACCAGGACCACACCCCTAAATGCATTGAAGCAACTGCCATGTGATTGGTAGATTAGATAATTGCATTAAGGAGAAATTGAACAGGTGTTCCTAATAATCCTTTAGGTGAGTGTACATCTAGGGGTGTGCGATATGTATCTTCTACAATAATGTCTATTTCAGTCATTAAACTCTAGATGGCGCAGGCTGGCTCTGATATGTCCTTAATGCAATCAGCTAGCTATCACATCATTCACTACATGGCACAAGCTGATGGTCTCTGTTGCATCTACAGCAACACATTTAAATAGTTTGGTTTAGGGTTTTACGGTAAGCAAATCTTGCAAACCTTCCACCTTCCCTAGCTCCACCTGCTATTTGTGCAGTAGCAGTATGTCTTACATGCTCACAGCATCATGTCTGTGGATGTATTGGCAGTAGTATTATTGTAGATGTGACCACCCGTATGTGCTCCCCGTAGAGATAGTGGTAGGTCAAGAATACAGTTTAAAGTGTTCTCCCTGGGCCAGTATTCCCGATGAGTTGTGTCATGCAAGAGAAGTTGACATAGCTAAACCTTAGGGCTCTGCTCTTGGGTCGCATGTGGCTACTGCCCACAAGGAAGGGAGGAAGGCTGTAAATGCATTCCCCATTTGTTCCCCATAGCATCAGTCCAAGAAAGAGTGTTGAGTTCCAATTCGAAAGGGAACATCTCAGGTTGTGACTGTAACCATGGTTCCCTGAGAAAGGAAACTATACACTGTGTCTCGTTGCCATGCCTCGGGCCTGCCTCCACGTCTCCTTCAGGCAAAGAAGTTGATGACGTACATTGCAGGCACCCTCATATACTCATGGGATCTCCGGTAATGACATCATGGTTTGTCGTTGGCCAATAAAATAGTTGTTTTTACACACATGCTTCATACACTGGTCACGCTGATGATGTTCCCCATAGCATCAATCCAAGACGCAGTGTCTTGTTCCCCTTCTCAGGGAACCATGGTTACAGTTGTAATCTCTTGTTTGCTTAATTGATGTAAAATGAGGAATATTGTTTTTTTTTTCAGTGAGACGAATTAAAGGGGTACTTTACTGCTGGCAAAATGGGCTTTCCATAAAACTTGGCTGCCTATACAGTAGAAAGGCGAAAAAATATAAATCGGTGCTACCTGACTAGAGAAAAACAGAAAAAATGCTGTTGTCTTACCTTTTTCCAAACAGGTAGGTAAACTACAACACCCATAATGCACTGGGCATGTTGCCATCCAAAGCCACTCCCATCAGTTACTTTTGGTTTCCAGTAAAGGAACCAGCGTAATTTAGGCAGTGGCTAAAGTTTGCAAAGAATTGTAAATACGGAGAGAACGCCGCAAACTGCCATTTCGTCAGGCTGTTATTAATATGGAGATATATAATCTCAAACATAAAACCAAAATAAAATATATATTTTTAAATGTGTAAAAATATGATGTGGCTGTAGTGTAGAAACTTAGGGTGTACTCACACTAGGCAATCTGAACCGTGCGGCGCAGATCGGATGCACAACATGTGACAAACGCTTAAAATACAACAGATATTTCAAAGATCCAAAATAGAACGAGGCGTCGGTTACAGTAGAACATTTTGTTGCGTCGCGTCACTTATTAACAAAATAATCTAGTGGCCACGACGTATTATCATGTTTCCACGAAATTCAGCTAAAAAACATCTGAATGTCCAATGGTATTCTAAGAATCCGATAAGATCCGATAAACTGAAATTCCAATAGGATTTTTTGACAAGGGAAATTAAGCAGAATAATTTATATGTTCGGTTGACTGTATTTTATGTAGCTAATGAACAGGATGAAAGTCATAGCAATGCAAGTTAGCTGATATAGGCTTTTTGTTGCGTGAGCGCGTAAAGCGCTTGTTTTTTTTCCCTCAGCAGCAGAAACGACTTAATACTGTGTCATTTATGGTCATCCAGATAAGAGTAAGACATTCAAAACAAAACTGTAAAGTGTCTTTTTATTTGTGTAAAATCACAATAACTACAAGGCCTAATGGTCAGAGAGTTGGACTTGTAACCCGAATAAATATATTTCACTTAGCAAAAAGAAGGAATTTAACAGGAATTTAACATATGCCTATTTCATATAGTCTAGTCTATTTAATTTTATTTTGGCCAGTATGACTGGTAATAATAATAATAATAAGAAGAAGAAGAAGAAGAAGAAGAAAGAAAGAAAAGTGATTTCAAAGACTGGGATGGGATGGATACAAAAAAATTTTTCTTGGTTTTCTTGTATTTTTCTCACCTGTTACTTTGACATTTGACATAATGAACTTCATGCTGTATAGGGAATATAACACCCGTGTGTTGTGCCTAAAGCCTAAAGGGTGCGGTTTGTAAATAATAATCATCATAATAAAAATTAAAAAGTTATGTAGCCTATAGCCTATATATATATATTTTTTTTTTGTTTGTTTGTTTTTTTACTGTTTTTGGCAGTTGTTAGGCTACAGAAAATTTTTTGCAATAAATAATTTGATTTGATCTTTGAAGTAGCCTATTAGATAGAAATAGCTTCAATATTTGATCACTATGATGATACTTGGTTACAATGACACTAGGGGTGTCGCAATATACCGGTTTTGAGATAATCGTGATATTCAAAGCACGAAATATCCACATCGTGTTAATTTAGGGTGTGACAATATACCGGTATTGGCGATAACCACAATATTTAAAATGAATGGGACTCTTATGATAACATGAAACGTAAATACTCCAGTGTCCCCGACTGGGGGCCGTGTTTTTTTTTTTTTTAACCTCCCTATCACACACTGTTACAGCCTTAAAAATAGTTCAGCTTTGTTTTTAATGTCAAAGTAGTTATATTTCGTTTCGTTTCTTTATTAAGTTAATTTAGAAAAAATGTTTGGAGCAATTTTTGTTTGTTAAATTAAAGTTTTTGTTTTTTAAAATAACGACCAAGCGGCCAGCGGCCGACAGTGAGTTAACCACATGTTTGATCAATTCAGCCACTCAAATCAACACTTGACTTGTCTTGCCTATAATAAAATCCATAGATATAAAACACTTCAAGCATATCACGATGTTAGTTTAAACTTTTACTATCACCACCACAGTAAAAAGGCATTTCTGACAAGCTGAGGCAGGCTGCTGCTGCTTGCAACGGCGCTCGCAAACGAAACGGGCTATACGATCTACCAATAAACTAAATAAAAAAATAAAATAAAAAACATGCAGGTTGTCTTACCTTACACCTCTCCGCAAAATGAATATAAATCCGATCTTCAATTCCCGCGCTATAGGCAAATTTAACTGAGTTCACGTCAACGAAAGCAAATGATTCCAGCTGCATTTTATTTATCATTAGCTAATTTCAAGATCAAATACGCAATAGGAGAAAGAGCGACCTAAGCACTGGTAAGAGCATTTAGTCTCATTAGTTTTAATGAAGATGATTGTGTTTTTGAGCGTCTGAGGCTACTTTCTGTTTTACTGGCGGCCGTTTGCGTGTTGGCTTAATGCTTTAGTGATAGTTTGCGGTGATGCGTGTTGCAGTAGCGCCGTCATATCTGACTTTGTCATATATAGCCTATAACACCCTCTCACACGTTTATTTTTAACAATTTGCCAGGAGTAAAATGTATATATGTGGTTTAAACAACCAGATGCATTCACACTTTCGTCTGAAATGCGTCCCAGACCACCTTCTGAATAGATTTGTTTGAGTGATCGGATTTAAATCCGCCATTTACTCCTGATCTTTTCAAAATATGATAGATATCTGATCAGAGAAAACAAATGAAGTACACAGGTGTAAAAAGGCCATAACTCTTGCACCTGCGCTGAAGGAACGCTCGCTACTGCTGCTGCGGGGACTCTAAACACCAGTCAGAGCCAGTCTGTTGTTTCCACCAGTGCAGCACATCTCATAGTTTCTTTTAATTAATGAATGTCTATTTACATAATGTATATTTTTGTATTTGCAATCTAGTCATGGCCAGTACAGCCTGTTTGTAGCACTTGTTTTTTTTTTTTTTTTGTTCAAATCTATTACACGATTAAAACGGATCTAGAAAAACTGTGCGACCACATTGCTACATTAAACTCAGTAAAATGTTACGTTGGTCGCAGTGCCATGCACTTAATGTCTCATCTGCGGCCGTTCTAGGTGCACATTAAAACTGAATTAGCAGCGCGCTTACTTGTATGACTTCATTGGCGCTGGCGCAACGATAGGTTAAAGAGCTTAAAATACGGGTACACAAGTTAACAGGTTAAAGTATCAGTTTTGATGTTAATATTTATTCATCATACTGTTGAACTTGACAGTATTTTCTCTCTTGTTATTTCATAGGGAGCTTCAAAGAAGATGCATGTGCCCTGTGTTTATCAGTATCCAATTATGTTCATTGGGTAAAAAAGAAACACTAAATAAACAAAGTAAAAATTAATTTGATAGCTTTTCCCCCCAGGGTTTATATAGATATCGCGATATATCGATATCGTGAATTCTTTTGGCCACAATAACCGTGGTGTGAAAAATCTAATATCGTGACAGCCCTAAATGACACTAATAATTCTATTCTGAAAAGAATAATTTTTTAATTTTTTTTTTGCGTTTCTATGTATATTTATTTATTTATTTTTGCTTTTTTACATTTCTTTGTATATTTATTTATGTATTTATTTATTTTTTAAATTTTGGCAGACTTGGCATTCCATAAATTAAAGTATATTTAGGTCTATAACGGTCCTGGTTCTCACCTTATTGATGAACATGAATTGTAGTTTGCGAGTAAAGCTGTAAATTCCTCCATCAAAGTCAGCTGCCTCCGTAATAATCTTCTGATACGTGCAGTGCAATCAAGTGAAAATCACTGCGCGGCATAAATGATAAATCTATTAGGCAGTCTATTAGTCTATGAAAGCACTTTTCTTCCTGTCTTCTTCAAAACAAAAAGTTGCAACGTGAATGACGTAAGCGTGCTCCGGCCGGTACAAGGCAACCGTGCCTAGTGTGAGTACACCCTTAGAAACACACTGATGCTGAAGCCACAAGTGTGGTCATGCTTCATTTCAAAGCTGAGGATGTTATCTAAAAACTATGATTTTTATGAAACATTTTCTAAGACCATGTCGTGAGTTTTTAGAGAGGGTGCTGATAATATGATAAACACCCACTTGCACTCTATTGTCTTTGGTGTGGCGAAATGGATTCATGTTTCTATTGTTCTCACTCGACAAACCTTTCACACCTCTGCCAGGTGTGAGACCTAATCTTCATTATTCTTTTATCATTATTTTGTCATTATTAGCCTTTATTCTGGCATTACAAGGCTTGCCCATCTACACCACCTTGATCCCACTATACATTAATCCACCTATCTGAAGTCTTTCTAGAAAACAACAAAAAATCATATTTTTAGGACCTTATGTGAATTCTTTTAACAAATTAGATATGAAATAGAATAGCTCCTGGCGGAACAGGTGCATTAGAGCTACAATTAGCATCAAGCTACATACAATTTAAAGTGCCCCTATTATGGATTTTTGAAAATTACCTTTCATGTAGTGTGTAACATAGATCTCTTTCATAGGTTCAGTCAACGCTGCGTAGCTATGACGCAATGGGAACGCCCTCTGGGTGTGCCGATTGTCTGAAGCCCTTATAGAATCACGGCAATTCATTGGCTGATGGCGTGGGCTCCACCCCGACGCTCTTACGTCATCATATTATACTGCCGTGCGCACCATCTGCTCCTCAGACTTCTCTGCCTTCATGAAGTGGCCATTTTAGCCCTTCGGTCTCGATTTTTCTGGCCCAAAAATTCGGATTTTCCTTCAGCTTTCTTCATCTGCACTTCAACGACTGTGAATAGCGGAACTCAGTTCCGGAGTTTCGTCGTTGCCTACTGCCGTGCTTTCGTTTTGTTGCGAGTGACGACCCTCACAGTAAGTGTGTTAAATGTTAGTTTTTTTGTTTTTTTAGCACGCGCGCGAGGCTGTTCACAACATTTCTAAATGTAAATTCTGTGACAATCTCCTTCTCAAAACCCTTCGCTCTAGGCTCGCGGTCTTTGAGAAAGAGTCATGTTTTTCCCCGTCGCACTCCCGAAGCTGTCGAGGCCTTGCTTGGATCCGCGACCTGGGGTTTGGATGTAGAGCTCGAGGATGGGGAGAGTGAGCAGACGGGCCTCGCCCTTTCTCTCCCTCCCTCTCCTGAGCACGTGCGCGGTGTTCTGCCAGTCGAATTTTCTCATGATTATTTATGCCCTAGCCCGGAGGCGCGCGAGATGGTTTCTTTCGGGCTAGAGGATGTGGTTTACACTGCAGTGTCCGACTCTGAGGATTTCGGGCCTGCTTTAGTTGACGACGCTTTCCCGCCTAGCGGCCAGGAAGCACGGCCTTCTGCGGCCTACTCTGAGCTTATTGACGTGCTTTCGCGCGCTACAGAGAAGCTCGCTATTTGACTGGCCCGACGAGCCCTGTGAGTCACAGTCGTCTAAACTCGACGAGAGATTTTTAAGTGGCCCAAATTCTTGGCCAGTGCAGAGAAAGCTGCCCTTTTTTAGTGATCTGCATAACAAGATCTCCAGATCCTGGAAGCAGCCTTTTTCTGCCCGCTTGACTAATGCGGCAGCCGCTGACTTCACCAACCTTTTTTGGGTCGAAGACACGCTGGCTACACACCTTTCTCCATCTTCGGCTCCTTGTTGGAAATCTCGCCCCCTCCTTCCCACTAAACCGTGCAGGACTACTTCCGCCCTTATCGGAAAGTCCTACATGGCAGCTGGTCAGGCAGGCATGGCCCTTCATACTATGGCCATTCTCCAAGCCTACCAGGCGGATGTTTTGAAGGAGATGGACGAGGACGGTGGCCTGACGCCGGAAGCTGTCAAGTAGCTTCGCAAAGCCACAGATTTGGCCTTAAGAGCCACCAAACATACCGCACGCGCTATAGGGCGTTCTATGGCGGGCGCGGTGGCTGCAGAACGCCATCTGTGGCTCAACCTCACGGAAATCCGTGATAAAGAGAAGGTTATCCTCTTGGATGCCCCGGTCTCTCAGTCTGGGCTGTTCGGGGAGACGGTCAACACGGTGGTTGACAAATTTCGAGCCGCCAAGTCCCAGTCAGCTGCTCTCAAGCAGTTTATGCCCAGGAGGGTTAGGGAATCTTCTAACCCCTCCCCTTTTCAGCCCAGAGAGCGCTCCTCGCACAGGAAGGAGTTCGCCAGTAGGAGGAGTGACCCGGTTCATACCCCACCAGCCACGGTTTGGGGAGCCCGCTGTCGTCCATTTCCCCGCCAGCGACCCCATAGGCGTCTTCAGCTGAAGCGGTCTAGCAAACCCTCCGCTCCAGCTCCTTCGAGTCACTCCTGACCCTCAGGCCAGAAAAAGGAGAGCTTCCCCCAACTTTCGAGGTTGGGCAGGAGCTTTCTTCCCTCCTCCTCAAGGGGGCCATAGAAGAAGTTCCTTCAACGGAAGTGGGACGCGGCTTCTTCAGCCGCTACTTCCTGGTCCCGAAGAAGGACGGCGGTCTGCGACCTATACTAGACCTTCGCCGGCTGAACTTCTCCCTTTACAAATGAAGGCTATCATATCTCAAATTCGTGCGGGGGACTGGTTCGTAACGGTAGACCTGAAGGATACATATTTCCATATTCAGGTCGTCCGGTGACACAGGAAGTTCCTCAGATCCGCCTTCGGAGGAAAGGCTTATCAGTACAAGGTTCTTCCCTTTGGCCTCGCTTTGGCGCCAAAGACATTCACGAAGTGTATGGATGCTGCTCTGGCCCTGTTGAGGCTCCAGGGCATCCGTATACTCAACTACCTGGACGATTGGCTCCTTTTGGCCCACTCCAGGGAATTGGTGACTCGCCACAGGGACATTGTCCTTCACCACATTCAGTCTCTCGGCTTGAGATTGAACACCGAGAAGAGTGTTCTCACCCCATCTCAACAGACTGTTTTCTTAGGGGTTCACCTGGATTCCGTTCTGATGCAGGCCCATCTGGCTCCTGCCCGGATTTCCAGTCTCGTTACATGTTTTGCCCGCTTCAGGTTCGGCCATCATGTTTCTGTGGGTACTTGTCACAGGCTTCTAGGCCTCATGGCCCCAGCCTCCCCTGTGCTGCCCCTTGGGCTGCTTCACATGAGACCCTTTCTTTGGTGGATGAAGCTCTTAGGGGCCCGATCGACAGGACCGGCTCTTCACCTATTGAAGGTGTCGCGCGGTTGTTCCCGCGCCCTTTCAGTATGGCGGGACTCTCTCTTTCTTTAGAAAGGGGTTGGCATGGGCACTCTTTTCCGTTGCCAAATGATCACGATGAAATGATCATGATGGATCACGACGGACGCCTCTCTGACCGGCTGGGGCACGGTTTTCGAGGGCAGGCCAGCATGCGGAGTCTGGACGTGGGAGGTTCTCTCTAGGCACATAAACAGCTTGGAGCTGAGAGCTGTCTTCCTGGCCCTTCTGCACTTTCTCCCCTCTCTCAAGGGGCACCACGTCATTGTCAGGACGGACAACATGGCAGTGGTGTCTCACGTGAATCGCCAAGGGGGCTCACGGTCGTGCACCCTAGACAGGCATGCGTGTCGTCTCCTCCTGTGGGCTCAGGACAAACTCCTTTCCCTGAGAGCGGTCCATGTACCTGGGATCTTGAACCTCGCAGCGGATTTTCTGTCGAGACAGAAGCTCAGATCGGGGGAATGTATGCTAAACCCTCAAACAGTAGCCCAGATTTTAGATGTGTTTGGCAGAGCAGAAGTGGACCTCTTTGCATCGCAGGAGTCATCCCAATGCCCGCTTTGGTTCTCCCTGCGCTCCCCAGCGCCGCTGGGAATAGATGCGTTCGCTCACCCATGGCCGAAGCTGAAGCTCTGTGCATTCCCACCCGTCAAGTTCATTCCAGCTGTTCTGTGCAGGGTGAGGGAGAGCGGGGTCTGTCTCCTACTTGTAGCCCCATTCTGGCCGTCCCAGGCCTGGTTCTCAGAGCTGATTCTTCTTCTGGATTCCCCTCCCTGGGAGATTCCGGTCAGAGAAGATCTGCTGTCTCAGCTTCAGGGCAGGATATGGCATCCTCATCCCGAGATTTGGAAGCTGTGGGTATGGCCCATCAGAGGCCGCTAGCTCTGAGCTCTGGTCTTCCTGCCGACATCCAGGAGACCATTGCGAGTGTGAGAGCTCTTTCCACAAGGAGGCTGTAGTTTCGAGGCGTTTGAGAATTATTGAACATTGTGGTGATTTGCAATGTATATTATGAGAATTTTTTTTACATTTTTTTGACCTTTGATGCATGTAAACCTGTTGTTGGAGACCTCCAAAACTAAATTAGGAAACTTTAAAATAGCATAATAGGGGCACTTTAAAGGATTAATAGTACACTTTTACTCGAAAAACACTATAAACCACCAAGTGTTTGTAATAACTTCCGATTGCGATTTAATGTGGATTTTTTTATATAATGTTGTTGAAATGTTATGTATATCCATTTATAATCAGCTAAATGCTGCAGCTTGACCTTGCTTAGCCTTTATAATGTAAACATCCTTTATTGATATGAAATTGTGTTTGTCACACACAAATCTATTGTAATCGAGTGTTTATACTTGTTTCACGTGTAGAAATGTTTCTTTGGGTTTGTTTATCATGGAGCTCAGAACGAGGATGTGTACAGGACATCGTCATCCAGAAGGACATGAATTATGGTCACATGATATGACCGAATGAGCACTCACTAAGGTCACAACTCTCGGAAACCAGGAACAGCACAGACAGACAGCGCTCTTTTAGCTCTTTTAGATCTTTTAGCTCTTTTAGCTCTTTAGGTTGCATTGGGAAATTAATAGAAATTATATTCTGTATGACGAAATATTTTGCAAACATGTGAGAATAAGTCAATATTTCTCCAAATATACACAATTTTGGACCAAAAGCCCTAACAGACGCTGTTCATATGCAGCTGTGTGAGCACAAATAAACCGCAGCAGACGTGACTGAATATGAGTGCGTGTTTTTATTCTATTCGAAATATCATTGTTACTGATTGATTATTTTGCACTCCTGACATAAATTAAGAAATTACTTTCATGGATCCGAGTAGAGCCCAACTGATTTATCGGTCTTCCGATTTTATCGGCCGATACGAGCCTGTCGCAGATATATTGGCATCGGCGTATATGCCGCAGATATGCCACCGATATAAATGCGCGCCCAAGCATGCCCACGTGTCTCACAGCGTGTGAATATTCACACAAAATTTTGTCAAAATGCCAGTCTTGTCGAGTATCATCGTAAACATAGTCGGTTATGTCTTAAGTTAACATAAACATGAAATTTGAAATTTGCCAGTCATCGCCAGTGTTTTTGGTCATTTTCACAAGTATCATGGCCCACAGGATATCTTGTGTGAATATCTGAACATGCAATATATCAAATATATTTATCAACACTTGAATGTGAGTAAGTTTCATGAAAAAAGCAATATTTTGAGCAAAAAGCTGAGAAAATTGCGTTTTTGTCAAAAACTACATACAGATTGGATTCATAACGATGATCAAAACACAGATGGAGTAGATCGAGTCCATCAACACCCCCAAAGCTTCATAGTCCTATAGCTCGTCCTGGGTCAACATTTCATTCAATAACATAGCCGTTTTGATGTATATGATGTTTAATGTTGATGATCGTGTTATTTTACATATGCATCTGCTTATATGAGATCGCTCGTTTCTGCTTCTTCTTCGCCTGTGTTTTGATCAGGAGATTCTGTACTCGTTCAGGAGATGTGTAATAGCGCCCCCTACCGTATAACAGTGAAAACATGGAAAGCCGGAAAATCTCGTCAATGGCAGGGAAGCGTTTTCTCATAAAAGACGAGATAACAAAGGACAGAAAAAAATTACTCATGGCTCTTGACTGAATAAGGGTTCATACTTTAATAAGGGTTCATCTATATTTATACAGTGAAGACTATGAAGTGATATTTTTTGATTACTATTTCTACCTGAAAATCTAGTTTAGACCTATGAAAAACCTGAAAAGAGCTGTTTTTCATTTGTATGTTTGTTCTGTTGTATTTATATACAATGTATGTATATTATGTACATACTGTATTATATATACAGTACCAGTCAAAACTTTTGGCTGGTACTGTACTATAATATACACATAAATAATACCAGCCGATATATCGATATCAGACTTTTTTTTTACTCTCTAATATCGGTATTGGCATCAGTCCCCAAAAACCCAGTGAATGTTGAACAACAATAATCTGGGGCTGCAGGCAATGCGCTACAGGTTAAGGACCGACTGTCCATAGGCAGGAATATAAAAATTCAGAAGTACAATCTGTAGTTTTTACGAAAGCCCTGGAGCTGTCAAAAGTCCGTCGGATGATGTGTTTTGCTTCATCTATTATACTTTTGATGACAAATAAAAAAAAAAATTTGGTCCAGGAAACAGAGAATGTTTAAACATTGTTCATTTACATATACTGCTGACATTGTAACAATACAGAAAATCTGCGAAGTTACACTATAGACTTAAAAATCTGCATCTGTGAATATTTATGCCCATACAGTGCATTGGTTTATGCTATTCACAGTACCGGTAATGATTCTTATGTACCAGAAGCCTGCATAAACTGTTCATGCTCAAGAGGGATTTACAATGAATCCCTCTGAATCTCCCTCTCTCTTTCTTCACTTTAAAAATTAGTCATGATTAAAATGTTCTTGTCAGATGCTTTGTTTGGTCTTAAAGTACTTGTTTTACGGCTATATTTATACCAAGTAAAAAGAATGCAGCAGACTGCCCATTCATGTTTCTTTATCACCCTGAAAACCATTCACACTTCTGGCCTGCAACTTAATCCAACCCAATTAATAAATTCTTGATTCTTATAAAATTCTTAATAACTCTTTCTGGATAATGAACCCCATGTTTGCTGATATTTACTGGATTTATACAAATGAAAATGCAAATTCATACACACTGTTACATAATGTTTGTAGCTTAATAGTGTAAAAGGAACATTCATAGTAATTCTATCTAAGTAACCAAGACAATAACATAAATCAGTGTTGTAGAATTGCAGAATACACAATTCTTTGAATCTCACGAACAAAAGACGTGTGTTTGCTCTGGATTTGAACCCAGATCCTTCACATTATAGACTAACTCATTACCACTGGATTATGAAGTCATCTGTTGTGAAACTGGAAGTGGGTGGAACTAATGCAGATGTGAAAATCCCGTTGGCTAGTGCTCACCTATTATTGTCGATGTTTTGATTTCTGCAAATCAGTTCAGGCGAACAGTCAACATGATTTAACATTAATGAACCCAGCAGCCTGTCAGACCTCAGACTGCTGAGGGAAGATGTAAACAAACATTGTTTTTGACTATTGTAAGTTAGTTTTCTTAGGGCCGTGACTCACCAAGATGACTGTAGGCCATTGGCCAATGTCAGGCTGTTTGTGAGCGTCTGTCAGCTGTAGTCGGGGCCGTCGGTGCGAGAGATAAATCCGATTGGCTGTTCAGTTTAGCGAATATTAGGATATATCATAATGTTATGATCATAATGTTATGCCTGATCGGTGTATAGGGTATGATTTTACCACAAAAAAAAAAATTTCATCTTACATGAGCATTCCAATACGCAAATATTTTCCTAGCAGCATGAGCTGCCTAAAATGAAGAAACTGATCAACATGATTGGTATTCAAAATGCTAAACAAGCGCTGCTTTGTTTACGGTTTGTATATCTGCAGTCCTAGTTTCGGTTTCTCTTTTTGAATGACGAAAACAGACTATTGATACCTGCTGATGTAGACAGTAATTTCCTTACATGCAGGCACAGAATGCATGTGCTACTTGGCTATTGGCTGTAACACACTGTTTAAGCGGTGTGTTTGAGAGCAGCTTTTTGGCACATAACAGATATTTGTTTCTCTTTCTATCCAAGTCTGGAATGGTGGCACAATTCAGCCAAACTTCAGCCAAAATCTCAAATCCATTTTTAGCCTGTCTACACAGAGCTGAACAGAAATACTGTATCTACTTACACGCCAAAGGAATCTGCTAACTACTAAAGCACACACTAATAACCAAAGTTTTTTTTAAATATGAAGGTGCTCAGAGACACTATAGTGGACATTTCAGGCAGGTACCTCTTTAGAGCATGACTGTTCATCGGTCATGGACTCCTGTTAGACGACCAGTCCTACAGCTATTTTTAGCTTGTGTGCGTTTGTGTGAGAGAGGGAGAGAGATGCAGAGGTGCATGTCTTCATGTGTTTAGTAGAGCTGTCAGGATGTGAAATGGTCTTGTCTCTCCTCACATAAACTCTGTGGTCTGCCAGGAAAGAGTGAGACAGAGAGATAGCGAGAGAAAGAGAGGGTAAGACGGGAAAAGAGGACAGACACACAAGCTGTCGGTGTGACTGATGCTGTCAGTCTGTATGTATATTGATGTGTGATCACCAGCTACATTACTGCTGTGAACCTGTGTCTGGCGATCTGTTCACACAGCAGCTGGAACAGGGCAGTGTGTAAAATTATGTGTATTAGCTGAAGAAGAAAGCAGTGCATGAATGGCTGCAAAAGAGTTGTCACACTTATTGTTTGTTGTCCTGTGTACATGAGAATCAACACAGTGCAGGGTCATTGCAGTGTTAAATTTAGTGTCTAAATAAATACAAGAAAAATGACAATCACAATTAAACAGGCAAATATTGCAGTGATATCATAGTTGTTTGTTTTGAATGCGGAACATTCTATTAATGTACATGATTTGGGAGATTTGAAAAAGTAAAAAGTTTACAAAAATCAGAAAAGGCGCACTTACTGATTGATCTACAAAATAAACTTTTAATTGTGTGTGTATATTAGGCAGTTAAGGTTGAGTTATTCGTATACATTTAATATTATTCATAACAAACATGCCAAAGTTAAATTAAGTTCTATACGTCAGATGGTGTTCAGCACTCCTCTTCTTTAGTCAGCAAACACAGGGATGAGACTCGCTGAAATCATTTTTGTTCTTTTTCTTTTAGAATTAAGCAATACGTTTCAAGAGGTTGTACTATATTGTAACATTGCAGCATTAACCTATATAGAGGGTATGCACATGACGTCACCGTCGGCCGGAGTGACTGCGGTTATGCCCACTGAGTGGCAAAAAGACTCAGTGGCAGCATTGGTTTTCAGCGTGAATGCTGCAGAAAACACATCTAAAATGGGAAAGAGCTTTGAGATTGATGGTACGAATAGATTTGAAAAGAAATCTGAGGTATATTTTTACAGACTGCCGAAAACTACAGAAAAGAGAAGCAAATGGATTGCTACAATTCACAGAAAAAACTGGACTTCAGGCACCGAAACAATTATAATTTTGTGCCAATATGTTGAATTTTGGGGTAAAATCATACCCTATACACCGATCAGGCATAACATTATGATCATTATGATGATTATGATATATCCTAATATTGTGTTGGTCCCCCTTTTGCTGCCAAAACAGCCCTGACCCGTCGAGGCATGGACTCCACTAGACCCCTGAAGGTGTGCTGTGGTATCTGGCACCAAGATGTTAGCAGCCATCATTAAGTTCTGTAAGTTGCGAGGTGGGGCCTCCATGGATCGGACTTGTTTGTTCAGCACATCCCACAGATGCTCGATTGGATTGAGATCTGGGGAATTTGGAGGCCAAGTCAACACCTTAAACTCGTTGTTGTGCTCCTCAAACCATTCCTGAACCATTTTTGCTTTGTGGCAGGGCGCATTATCCTGCTGAAAGAGGCCACAGCCATCAGGGAATACTGTTTCCATGAAAGGGTGTACATGGTCTGCAACAATGCTTAGGCAGGTGGTACGTGTCAAAGTAACATCCACATGGATGGCACCCAAGGTTTCCCTGCAGAACATTGCCCAAAGCATCACACTGTCTCCGCCGGCTTGCCTTCTTCCGATAGTGCATCCTGGTGCCATGTGTTCCCCAGGTAAGCGACGCACACGCAACCGGCCATCCACATGATGTAAAAGAAAACGTGATTCATCAGACCAGGCCACCTTCTTCCATTGCTCCGTGGTCCAGTTCTGATGCTTACGTGCCCACTGTTGGCGCTTTCGGTGGTGGACAGGGGTCAGCATGGGCACCCTGACTGGTCTGCGGCTATGCAGCCCCATACACAACAAACTGCGATGCACTGTGTATTCTGACACCTTTCTATCAGAACCAGCATTAACTTCTTGAGCAATTTGAGCTACAGTAGCTCGTCTATTTGATCGGACCACACGGGCCAGCCTTCGCTCCCCACGTGCATCAATGAGCCTTGACCGCCCATGACCCTTTCGCCAGTTCACCACTGTTCCTTCCTTGGACCACTTTTGATAGATACTGACCACTGCAGACTGGGAACACCCAACAAGATCTGCAGTTTTGGAGATGCTCTGACCCAGTCGTCTAGCCATCACAATTTGGCCCTTGTCAAACTCGCTCAAATCCTTACGCTTGCCCATTTTTCCTGCTTCTAACACATCAACTTTGAGGACAAAATGTTCATTTGCTGTCTAATATATCCCACCCACTAACAGGTGCCGTGATGAAGAGATAATCAGTTTTATGCACTTCACATAATGTTATGCCTGATCGGTGTATATTGTATTGTTATATATTGTATTGACAACTCATCAATTAAATATTATCTTATATCCATCTTATATTCTGCATAATTGGATTTTTTAAAATAAACACTGATATAAACTACACAAGTTTTAGAGCTGGACAATATATATAACATTGACATAATTGATCACCCGGATTTAGACCTACCTATATTGTATTTACTATATATAAAGCGTTCACAGGCAAATTTGCTTTGTATTTCTCCAGCGTCGATATCAGGCACATATAAATGTCAACAAACTACAAACCCGATTCCAAAAAAGTTGGGACACTGTACAAATTGTGAATAAAAACAGAATGCAATGATGTGGAAGTTTCAAATTTCAATATTTTATTCAGAATACAACATGGATGACATATCAAATGTTTAAATTGAGAAAATGTATCATTTTAAGGGAAAAATAAGTTGATTTTTTTCAACACATCTCAAAAAAGTTGGGACAAGGCCATGTTTACCACTGTGTGGCATCCCCTCTTCTTTTTATAACAGTCTGCAAACGTCTGGGGACTGAGGAGACAAGTTGCTCAAATTTAGGAATAGGAATGTTGTCCCATTCTTGTCTAATACAGGCTTCTAGTTGCTCAACTGTCTTAGGTCTTCTTTGTCGCATCTTCCTCTTTATGATGAGCCAAATGTTTTCTATGGGTGAAAGATCTGGACTGCAGGCTGGCCATTTCAGTACCCGGATCCTTCTTCTACGCAGCCATGATGTTGTAATTGATGCAGTATGTGGTCTGGCATTGTCATGTTGGAAAATGCAAGGTCTTCCCTGAAAGAGACAACGTCTGGATGGGAGCAGATGTTGTTCTAGAACTTGGATATACCTTTCAGCATTGATGGTGCCTTTCCAGATGTGTAAGCTGCCCATGCCACACGCACTCATGCAACCCCATACCATCAGAGATGCAGGCTTCTGAACTGAGCGCTGATGACAACTCGGGTTGTCCTTGTCCTCTTTAGTCCGGATGACATGGCGTCCCAGTTTTCCAAAAAGAACTTCAAATTTTGATTCGTCTGACCACAGAACAGTTTTCCACTTTGCCACAGTCCATTTTAAATGAGCCTTGGCCCAGAGAAAACGCCTGCGCTTCTGGATCATGTTTAGATATGGCTTCTTTTTTGACCTATAGAGTTTTAGCCGGCAACGGCGAATGGCACGGTGGATTGTGTTCACCGACAATGTTTTCTGGAAGTATTCCTGAGCCCATGTTGTGATTTCCATTACAGTAGCATTCCTGTATGTGATGCAGTGCCGTCTAAGGGCCCGAAGATCACGGGCATCCAGTATGGTTTTCCGGCCTTGACCCTTACGCACAGAGATTGTTCCAGATTCTCTGAATCTTTGGATGATATTATGCACTGTAGATGATGATAACTTCAAACTCTTTGCAATTTTTCTCTGAGAAACTCCTTTCTGATATTGCTCCACTATTTTTCGCCGCAGCATTGGGGGAATTGGTGATCCTCTGCCCATCTTGACTTCTGAGAGACACTGCCACTCTGAGAGGCTCTTTTTATACCCAATCATGTTGCCAATTGACCTAATAAGTTGCAAATTGGTCCTCCAACTGTTCCTTATATGTACATTTAACTTTTCCGGCCTCTTATTGCTACCTGTCCCAACTTTTTTGGAATGTGTAGCTCTCATGAAATCCAAAATGAGCCAATATTTGGCATGACATTTCAAAATGTCTCACTTTCAACATTTGATATGTTATCTATATTCTATTGTTAATAAAATATAAGTTTATAAGATTTGTAAATTATTGCATTCCTTTTTTATTCACAATTTGTACAGTGTCCCAACTTTTTTGGAATCGGGTTTGTAGATTCCTGGTTGCATGTCAATATCCATGGATCCACTGGATCTTTGGTAAGTTGTAAGGAACACTATTGAGTCCAACCTTTAGTTTAAACTGATAATCGTTTGTTTTACTCACATTTTCACAGTTTCCCCTATTAAATACAGTCATGCAGCAGGCTCTTTTGCCACTCAGTCCAGCTGAGGGGGCGTGTTCCGGTGGGAAAGTGACGTCAATTTATACCCTCTATTGTGAAAATAGTCACAGCTAAAGGGGAAAAGATAATTTTATTAAGCTGCTATGCAAAATAAATATAATAATCTGCGATGGGTGCTGTGCAGTGAAATGTGACACGTTATGTTTATTTCCTCTATTGGTCACATGCAAATGCACAGGTCAGAGTTCACCTAGTCTCACGTAGCCAGACCTTTGTCTAACCACATAAGGTCTGGGCTCTATAGCCACTGCAGTTGGCCAATACCGCCCACTTAGTCAGGAAGAGGCCATCTGACTGACATGTAAAGTGACCAATCACAGTTTTTTGTTTAGGGGCGGATACATGTCACTACATCAGCTGTCTATAACAGACCAACACACTATTACAGACTATCAGTACTTTCATGTTTACCTGTATATGCCACAGATATTCCCCTAATTAACTTGACACAAGGGGAGACCAGACCAACACCTTTTTTTCCTACATGCTGTGTAGGGCAGATGAATTTGACATCAGTAATGTCACAACAGTGGACTTGTGTGAAAAATTCAGAATTCAGAGTCACGCTGCTGAAGTCGCTTTGAATGATTTTTGTAATCTGAATATATGTCCATCCAAGCATTTGTCCATCCAACTTTTCCAGCCCTGGTAACCACAATTTAAATGTCCCAATATATTCTGTGGATACCTCATTTTTGTCTTTATATGCATGTATTTTGTACACCATTTTGCATGTAGGCCACTCCATTTAAAGTGGCCATTCAAAAGGTGGAAATATCGATTGACACTTCCCCTTCAGCATAAAGGGGCCACCCTTTTATTAAAGGTCAGCTCAACTCCACTGTGCTGCTGTAGTGAACCAGGTCACCTAAATGACACTGACAATATGCTTTAAAATGTGTATTGTTCATGCATTCATATATGTATTGAGCATGAATTCATAAATACGTGCTGTCTAACAGATACTGTTAGCCCAAAATGACTTTATAAAACATCAGACCAAAAGAGGGTGGAAAGTTTATTTGACCCCCATACAGATACATACAGCATGATGTGCCTTTCAGAAACAATAGAAAAAAAAAGTTGTTTTATAGTGGTATACGGGATCTAACAACTTGCGGTGCTCACCGCATAACCTTTACAGTTGCAAAAGAAATGTAAATATATGTAGTTGTCAGGTCAAAGATTGGAGTCAAGGAAGCAGGGCTGAAGTGATCTGTGCTAGAGCTCCACCTGGAGGCCAACACTGACACAGCACAATACAATAGACTGTTTAGAAACTGGGAAATTAAATAATTTAAAATTCATGTTATCAGTGCGGAAAGTGTTGCATTTGTGGCTGTAATTATTTGGTGAATATAGCTGTCTGTATCTCACACCTACCCACTCATCCACACACACAATCACACTTAATCAAATACATAAGTACCACACACACACACGTTTGTTTCACTATATTAGGACATTGTATTTTTTTTTTTTTTTTGTCATTCACTGATGGAGTTCTGGTTCCTTGCCAATGTCGCCTTTTGGCTTGCTTAGTTGGGGGCACTTAATATTCAGCAATATTATTAACTTGAATGCACTGACACTATTGGATGAAAACTGAACTGAGTTGATGATGACATCACTGTTTTCTCCAGAGCTGCTTTATAGATGAATTGAACTCATTCCATAATTGAACTACACAGTTATTGAACCAAACAATCAACACTGAACTGATTTTAGCTGAATAATGACCCAGATAGCATGTAATAGTTGAAACAATGTTGAGTCAGTGTTGATGCGTCAACATTAATTGAATTGAATTAACATTACAAAGAGATGTTGCTTCAGTATCACTCTTGCACCCTCATTTAATGTTGAAGCAATGTTGAGATTTCAACCACAAATCAATGGTAATATTATTTATTCAACATCACTTTTGCACCCTCAGTTAATGTTGAAGTAATGTTGAGATTTTAACAACAAATCAATGATAATATCGAATCAACATTATGAAGTTATGTTAGCTCAATATCAAGTTTGCACCTGCATTTAATGTTGAAACAATGGTGAGATTTCAACAAAAAATCAATGATAATCCCTTTGAATCAATGTTATGAAGTGATGTTGGTTCAATATCACGTTTGCACCCGCATTTAATGTTGAAAACATGGTGAACAAAAAATCAATGGCAATGCTATTGAATCAACATTACACTATGATTGATTCTACATCACTGATGTTGAATCAATATTGAAATTAACAAAAATAATCAATGGTAATATTGTTGAACCAGTGTTACACTTTGATGTTGATCCTACATCACTGCTGTTGAAGCAATATTGAAATGAACAAAAAATAATCAATTGTAATATTGTTGAATCAATGTTACACTTTGATGTTGATCTTACATCACTGCTGTTGAATCAACACTGAAATTAACAAAAAATAATCTTTGGTAATATTGTTTGATCAATGTTACAATGTGATGTTGATTCTAAAATCACTTTTGTTGAAACTGAAAATACAACTGAAATGTTATGACAACAAAACAATGTTGCCATCTGATGTACCAAGATATGTATATTTCAACTACACTTCAATGGTGCGTCAACAATTCCTGATTATTTCAAAGTTTGGGGAAAACCTTTTAAAATATAAATGACATCTTTCCAGCAGTTCCAGAGTCAATTAGTTTAACACAATCAATGACAAAAAAAAAGATATAAAAAAAAAAGACAAAAAGATAACTCTTTAAAAAAGAAAGGGGGAGAAATAGGACAAAAGCATTACAACCTTTAAAAATAAAATTAGCTTCAGAAGTCTGATGTCATAACTACAGGTGGTCCAACGGTTCAGGTTTTAAAAAAATCTGTCGTTCATCAGACTACTGCCTCTTTTCCTTTTGGTTCTCTGAAATCTGAAAAAGCAAGCATGATATTACTTAAAACAAGTCAATTCAGTTGTCATAAATACAGTCATATTCAAGAATGTTAATACACTAAACACAATATGATTCACTTTTGAAGAAAAAAGGAATAATAGTTTTTTTTTTTCAATGAAATTTTTTTTAAAGGGATAGTTCACACCGAAATGAAAATTCTGTCATCATTTACTCTCTCAAGTTGTTCCAAACCTGTATGAGTGTCTTTCTTCTTTTGAGCACAAAAGAAGATATTTTAAAGAATGTTGGTAACCAGACAGTTGACAGTAGCCATTAATTTCCATAGTAGGAAAAAAATACTAGGGAAGTCAATGGCTACTGTCTGGTTACCAACATTCTTCACCCTTTCTTCTTTTGTGTTCAGCAGAAGAAAGAAATTCATAAAGGTTTGGAACAACTTGAGGGTAAATAAAGGATGACAGAAATTTCATTTTGGGGATCCCTTTAAAGCTGCAGATTCACCTTATGTAGACCTTAATCTCTTTAAATACCACAAAATATCCATGTCAGTCTCTTTCTCAATAAACACAAGATGTAGTTTTTTGTGATTGCGTTTCAGTGGAAACAGGCTAAACTGAATGGAGATCAGTTACATTCCTTAAATTTAATAGTGATTCAGGAATATGAATGATTACCTGCCTAAGCAGTAATCGGGGAGCAGGAGTTAAGGCACAGGATATCATCAAGTCCCAGGTCAGGTGATTGTGCTGTCGACAACATCTTTTTTTTTAATCGTCCATCTTCATCTGCCTTCACTCCTACTAAAGGAGCAATGTGCTCTGCAAGCACTGATGGATGCAAGACATGGGCTATGTGTGCAGTGTGACATTCTTGCTCATGTTCATGTCTCTTGCACTGCAAGAAATCTGTTAAATGATGTTAGAACTTTATTCAGAAAATTCCTAATAAACAATACAAGATGCATTTTTTAAGACTGTAGAAAAATGCTTTATTCAAACACTTTAATAACTTTTTAATGTATCTAATTACAGTCAGTAACAACACAAATCAAACACAAATAACAAGCACGCAAAACAAAGGAACAGAGAAATAAGGTAGATGCAGCATTGTTTGAAACTGTACTATACTCATGTATGTCAGGTGGTTCAACACACAAGACTTCTGTATAGGATGCACCTGTGTTTTCTCTCTAATGAGGAAGCATCAATTAAACTACTGAGAAGTACACATGCAAAACCAAAATGGGCTTTTACCAATCAGTGGCCAATTTTAAACTAGATGTTTTTCAACCATTTTTCAACAGACTTGCTATAATCATGAAGGCCCACCCCTAAACCAAGCCCCCAGTGGATTAGAGCTAATCGGGTAACGTGTTTGAAAACGCCCCACTGGGAAACACCCACTAGAGTTCTGCAGATATACACACCTGTATGATCTTATGCTCATCAACTACAAATCACTGTTAGTTCAATGTCTCCACCCATGTGTACTGTCGACTTAATCAAAATGTTAATGCTGATCCAACACACTTTAAACATTGAAATTTCAATCTCAACCAAAATGATGGTTTGGATCAAAACTCAACATTGTATCAATGTCACCTATCTGGGACTGTTTACTACTGTCTTTTTAGAGCTGCTTTACAGCAGAATTGTATTCTATTTGCATCACTAGCAAAGCTGCTTTGAAACAAACTGTATAAAGCACTATAAAGTTGACTTGACTTGACATTGCATGGATTCCATTGAGTTTATATCAGATTAATGATATTTTCTATTGCCTAACCTAAACCCTAACCTTCATAGAAACATTTTGTTATTGCAAAACACTAGAATTAAATGAAAACATGATTTGGCCGATTTATACGCCTTTTAACTAGTGAGGACAAAATGTCCTCATTAGTCGGTTTTCATAATATTTCACTATATAAGTGGACATTTTCATGATAAACTCCAACCCCCATTTAAAAAAAAAAAATCAGTCATATAATATAGTAGACTAAATATTGTAATTGTGTTTATTATTATAAATTATTGTGTAGTGTAAAATTTTAATTAGTCTTTTACCTATTTTTCAGCTTCCTGGACAGAATTGAGTCTGTACGACAGAGCGACTACACACCGACAGACCAGGTGAGGGCACTGTCACACTGGATTTTTTTTATTATTAGTGTTTAGTATTGAGTTTAGTACTGAGAGTATGTGTATTTCTTTCAGGATTTGCTTAGGTGCCGTGTTTTGACTTCAGGGATTTTTGAAACTCGATTTCAAGTAGACAAAGTCAACTTTCAGTAAGTCAATGTTTTGATATTATATATTTACAATAAAGAATTTTAATGTAGAGTGGGCTCCAAAAGAAAATATTTATTTATTTACAAGTAAATTATTCTGGAAATAAAGTTTTAGGACTTAATAAAGAAGGACTAAAAATCAGGACATAAAATGAATATATGTATGATTCTGCCATTCCTAGATCAAATCTAAGCAAATTTGTGACTATGACCATGTAAACTCCTTACAGTACAAAAGGGCATATTTTTATTCTCAAATCATGCTGCAAAACATGGATCAACATGGATTTTGTTCATGTCAGCTCAAGTTCTGCAGTGATTAAAGCAAAAGGGAACATATCAAATACTAAGATTTTTCAAATCCATATTACTTTTGATCCAACATACTTACAATCCAACATTTCAGTTATATTTTTATGATGATAATATAATTTGTAATCAAAAAATATAAAATCACTGTGCTCTACTGAAAAACAAAGATCTGCAATCTGCACTTTTTTGTTCTGAGTTGGACTTTTTTTTTTATCACAAGCTGCCACCAAAGATGTCTTTTGAGAAAATTAATGAATCTAAAGATGCAAGAGCGAAAATATTTATTTACAGCAAGTCTAGAATCTTAATTCTTGGTGACTTATTTGAGCAAGCTATCTCAGAAAAAAAGTCAATGAACCAGTTCAGGATAAACTCAAAAAACTTCATCACAAATATATTCGTTTTAATCTAACGATAAAACAAGTGTGAGTGAATATTACCGCAAGGGAAGAATACCAAGAGGGTTGCATATAGAAAAAGCTCCTACAATTGGCCGAGATGATGAAGAGTTTTGTAAAAGATGGAGTGAGATTCTCAACAATTGTTCTTTGGATCTGATGCTTTTGAACAAATTGACAGTCTCTCAGCGAATGTGAAAAAGCAATTGAAACCACTTATGATCTGAGTAAGATGAAAGAGTCTCGAAATTTTTTTTCGTGAGAATCTAAAGAAATTCAAGTTGTGGAAGTTCCAATGGGACAACATGGATTACTTGGACAACAAAGTCTATAAATGGATGTCCGGCACAACTTATAGGTATCATCAAAACAAAAGAGGGGCACAGTTTCGCCAGTTCTCGGAATCATATGAATCAAATTTATCTACGTTCTCTGTAA
This sequence comes from Coreius guichenoti, assembly GCA_039654105.1. NCBI lineage: Eukaryota > Metazoa > Chordata > Actinopteri > Cypriniformes > Gobionidae > Coreius > Coreius guichenoti. The sequence goes on from CM077189.1 coordinate 12,020,123, forward strand.
CCACTTTCTCCAGTGCAGCCTCTAGCTCAAGTAAATCTTTTTTGGAGCCGACCCTAAGATCGGAATGCACAAAAACAAGAAAAGGAAACCAACAAGGAGAGGTTAGAGGGGTCGGAAAACACGGCAGGTAAACTCAACTGATCTCATCAACTATGATGCAGGGGATTTTGAAAGGGACAATGAGGTATTTAATTTATCAACAAAAAAAAATAGCTATATAACGATTAAGTAACTTTACTGAAAAAAGGTCTCTCTTTCATCCCTTCCTGTTACTTATTAAAATCCTTTTTTGAACCATCATCTATGGTTTTTCTAAGATGTTCAAACCCAAGAGTATGTTCACTACTGAAACAACTAATCCTTCTGTAAACTTTTGTAGATTGGTTGATAATGATGTGAATAAATTCTTAAACAGGGAAAACCGATAATACAGATTTTTTTAAAAAATTAAAATACAATCTTAAAATACAATTTTTATTTTCAAACACACGGAACCGCCATGGGTACTCCGTGGGGAAAATTTGAGTCAGATTGTTTACCATAACAATACTTTTTTAGGAAATGTAAAGATGTGGTTACTTTATATTGACGATTGTTTCCTTATTTGGACATGGACAAAAAAAATTACTGGAATTTGTAAATTTTCTCAATTCTAGACTATAATCTATTTCATTCTCTATGGAGAGGGATCAAAATACGATTCATTTGCTTATTGTAATTCACATGCTAGAAACAATTCTTTCAGCTGATAGCTATCATCCTCTTTCGCTAAAAAAGGTCTGTCGTTTAGTCAATTTCATAGATTACACCAAATCTGTGATTCCGAGGAAAGTTTTGAAGAACACTCTCATGTAGTGTTTAATCATTTTAAATCATGGGGATATCCACATGGTTGGCTTAAATTGGCATATAACAAGGCTAAAGAATTAAATAGGCAAGAATTATTAAATCAAAGTTCATAGGAGACAAAGAGACAAATGTGTATTAACAAATTCAAATTAAGTATAATAAGCATTAAGTATAATATCAAATTGAGGATATTATGAAGAAATTTTCTTTTGACTGATCCTTCAATAAGAGATATTTTTAAACACTCCCCTTTGTTTATTCACAAAAAATAACGTAACAGCAAATAAACTGATAAAAGAAAAGAAACCAACATTTATAAGGTTGTTTTTTTTTCATAATTAGGACCAACCAGTTCATTGATGTACGTAAAACATTTAATATCAAGCCTTTAATTACATGCTCTACAACACATGTAATCTACACGGTAAAATGCCCTTGTCCATTACTTTACATCTGAAAAACGGTACGTCAATTAAAAACTTGTATACGCGAACATAAATCTGCCATCAGGAGATGGGGTCAATTTGCCAGTTGCCAGACATTTTCATGACTGTAATCATGATATAAAACAGTTAACTTGTATAGGCATTGAAAAAGTAACAAATTCCAGAAGAGGTGGAAATGTAGGGGAAAAAGAATGTTTACTACGAGAAGCTTACTCGATATATCGGTGTAACGAGGTTAGTAGTTCAGGGAAGAAGGAGGCGGGAACCAGTTAACGTTCAACATGAGTTTAATTATGAAATAAATTAACACAAAATGAAAGTCAAAGCGGCAGCCCCTCACGGACGACTGCCATAAAAAACATAAACATAATAAAGCATAAAACACAACATAAATAGTCCAGGCTTGGTCCTCTCTCGTCCTTCACTGTCGTCGAGAAACTGGAGCTCATTAGCTCATTAGCACTCCGTTCCCTCAGCTCTTGGCCACAACCGCTTAAAATCCTTTGGGTTTTAACGAAGACTTCAACCTCTTGTGTTTTTTCGAATTAGATTGTTTTATAAATTAGGATCTGATTTGCCATATGTATTCTTATTTTTTTACGAATCATGTTGCACTGAGACTGTAACTAACCAATGAGAGTGGATGACGATACTGATTAGTGAACGGCATTTGTTGCCTGATGTTTCAGACCATCTTCCATTTTTATCTTCATTTGTAGGTTGTGAGAGGAATGTGTTTTGTTATTTTGTGAATTGTATGTTGTAAGCTAATGTATAAATTGTATGTAAAGTGTAATCACGTTGATGATTTCTTGGTAACTATTGCTAATAACAAACTTTTGCAGAATAGTTTGTCTTTTGTTATTCTACACGGTGATGGTGGATTTGTTAATATTGGAAGACAATTATACATTTAATACATTTAAATATTGCCTAATTGTGATTTAAATAATCAGTGGTTGAGCTACACCTGGTGACCACTGGACTCCATTTTAAAAGAAACCTTTGTGGTAGTAACATTTAATGATTCACTGAAGGCAAATAGCAAAAACATCTGCTATATATGTGCTGTTGCATAATGAAAAATGTTCAAAATTTGATAATAAAAATAAAGGAGTACAGATCTTTTAGTTTTTTCTTAAAAATATAATTTGTAATGATTTTTTTTTAAATTACCTAAATGCACAGCATTCTACTTGTTTCCGCTAGAATAGGCTTTTTGGCCACCTCATATGAAGCAGTAAGCGCTTTGACTGTCACAGTGGTTTGGCTGGTCATAGTTTGTTTTTGATTTGTTAATCATGATTCTTTATGGTAAAAAAAGTTAGCCGGTCTGTCTATCTTTTAACGGCGGGTGTTTGGTTTTTAAGTGATGCATTAGTTTCACAGGTTTCAAACTGTCATTTCCAAGCACCTCAGAACATACTGTGGACGTGGTTCGTTATTAAATGTGATGCACGTGATGTTCTTCATACTTCCGTCTTTTTGATGCACCCAGGCCTTTAGTTTTTTCAATCAATCCCCCTATGTGGAAAGCCCCGTTGACGTGGAGGGTTCGCCATCAGTTTGGTGAAGTTTCAGTCGGGCACTTTTTGTCTTCATTTTTGTCTGACGGTTCACCCGTTTTTCCATCACTGGTATTCTAATTTTTTACAAGCCAGCTGTCCATTTTATTTTTAGTTATTTTGCTCGAACTCGATCGCACCAACTCTCCAACTGGCTCTGACTGTAGCCAACAATGTAAATGTCGCCTGATTAGCTTCAGGACTAATCAGATTGCCCCTTCTAGTGGATGACTAAAGATTTGCTAGACAGCTGCTTCACTTAAGCCTCTGAATTAACAGGTTCACTCGCCCCCCTTAACAGGTGCTTTACAATTTTATATCATCTTGGTACCCAAGTACCACTACTTTTACCAACAATAATTCAAATCTAACATTCCTTATGTGTCTTGGGTGTTACGTTGAGTGGATAAAAATGACATGAGAGGCTAAATACACATGAGGCTAACAAAGTAACAAGGGGAACATGAAACACCTGTAGAACCAATCAGTGAGCAAATCAAGGTAAAAAACTACAATCATAATAATAATAAAAAATAAAGTATAATATGGCATTATATATACAGTATATATTAGGGGTGGGAGAAAAAAAAATCGATGCATCACGATTCTCCAGCGATTCTGGATCAATTCTGAGAATTTCAGAATAAATTGAGCTTAGCTTTAAACCGCAGATGCGTGATGCGCTGCATGTACTTTAGAAACACCCGTATTCTGCTTGCTTCCAATTCCTCTCACACACACACACCACTCGAAACTTCCATAAAATAATCTTTAATAAACTTCGGAAAGGTTGAAGCAAATTACAAGGACATTCGCAGGCTTCATTGCACAGGATGCTTTGCTTGATGTTACGCTTGCACGGTCTCGCCCGCCAGTATTTTCCTTACAAATGCTCTACGAAGGCATCATTTATGTTGTTTGGAATGCAGTGGGCTTATATATAAAAAAATTAAACTCACTGACAGAAGGCTTCTTTCAGTTTCAAATGTTCACGTGCGCTTTGTGCGGCGGTGTGCGTTAAAAAATTAGTTCACTTCAGAATTAAAATTTCCTGATAATTTACTCACCCTTATGTCATCCAAGATGTTCATATCTTTCTTTCTTCAGTCAAAAAGAAATTAAGGTTTTTGAGGAAAACATTCCAGGGTTTTTCTACATATAGTGGACTTCAACGGGGTCCACCGGGTTGAAGGTCCAAATTGCAGTTTCAATGCAGCTTCAAAGGGCTCTACACGATCCCAGCCGAGTAATAAGGGTCTTATCTAGTGAAACGATTGGTCATTTTCTACAAAAAAAAAAATACAAAAAAAAACATTTATATGCTTTTTAACCACAAATGCTCGTCTTGCATTAACGTCCATGACTTTGCGCATTACGTAGTCACGTTGGAAAGTAGGCTGAAGTGCCGTCCCAGTGTTTACACAGCGAACGTGTAAAGACTAAGTCAAACGCCCTTTACAAAAAAAGGTAAAACAATGTTGTCGGACGATTTTGAAATTGGAGGAGAAAATGAGATGGAGTTTTTCGCCCTACCCTACCTTTTTGAACCGGAGTACACAGACAAACGCCACATCACGCATGACCTTTCCAACATGTGTATATATATATATACTTATTCACATACATACACACACACAGATCAGCCACAACATTAAAACCACCTGCCTAATATCATGTAGATCTCCCTCGTTTTGCCAAACCAGCTTTGATGCGTTAAGGCATGGACTCCACAAGATCTTGGAATGTGTTCTGTGGTATCTGTAGGGACTCTGTATAAGGGAAACAGGTCTATTTAGCTCAAATGAATGAATGAATTAATTCATAGGGAATTTTGAAAGAGTCTATTTTACGACCGAGCAAATGACTCGTCTAGCGTTCATTTGAACGGGCCGTAACTATCAATTCTGCAGCGGATATTAATATCCACACAATAGTGAAACACTATTTAACAGCCAGGTAACTTAGATCAGCAGTTGAAGACATTAAATTCGTAAGCACATAACACAAGAACACATCTTTAAATACAAACAAAACTTTATTGATTACTCTAACACGTAAAACTAATATCTAACACAGATACACGCACACACATTCACACGCGTTGCAGAAAGGAGGAAAGTGGGGAAAGAATGAGTTTTAAGAGAGAGAAATGAAGTCCCAAGTTTCTAGCAATATATGCATTTAACATGACCTGAATGAACCACCAATAATTAACTTAACCCTCCTATCGTTGCTTAGGCAGGGTTATTCAATTTGAAATCAATGCACCAGTTCAGTTTAGAGTCTGGAGGTTACTTGCGTTTGTAGCTCATATCGTCTTTGAATGAGGAATTCCCTTTTCGGTCCTGGCTGTTGAGGGGTTTCCCTGGTTAAGTGATTCGCTGCCTGTCTTTGATGGACGTCTTGGGAAGCCAATCACGTGGCGTGTTGGCGGCTGGATGAAAAGTCTTGTGGGTGTTTTGAAGTCGAAGCACGCTCTGCTGTAGGTTCGTCGAGAGAAACTTTGCAGCGAAACTTAACTTAGAACATGAGACTCAACGGAAAGAAAATAAACTTAAGTAAAAGAAAGGAAAGTGAGAGGAGAGTTCTAGATGGCTTGAACGAAATTATTAACCAATTCTCTCAGATCTGGGTCTGCCACGATCGCCTGATCGCCTATCTCTCTTTTAGACTGACTTGAACATTCTAGAACTTCTTGAACTGATTTCAACTGCAACTCAACTGTACTGATTTCTTTGTTCGTTTTCTGAGATTAAACTCAAATTTGTTTGCCCATCCTCCTGGATGGACTGACCAATTGGGAATCATCTTTGGTTCAGAGGTGACTGTCTCTCCACAGAGTTTTGTGTGGAATTATGCCCGAACGAATCTTCTGGAAGTCCACAATTCCTACATATCTGACACCAGCAGATCCTTTTTAAGTCCTGCAAGTTGTGAGGTAGGGCCTTCATGGATCAGATTTGTTGGTCCAGCACATCCCATAGATTCCCAAATCAGATTGGAATTGGGGAATTTGGACACCAAGGCAGCACCTTGAACTTTTTGTCATGTTACTCAAACCATTTCTGAACAATTTTTGCAGTGTGCATTATCCTGCTGAAAAAGGCTACTGCTATCAGGAAACACCATTGCCATGCAACAATCTTTAAGTAGGTTGTAACACAAAAGCGTACCACCCGAGCGAAGTTAAAATCGCACGCTCACACAAAGACAAGACGATGGAGTGTCAGAGCTCTGTCACCAAACCAAGAATAAACCAGACCGAAGTGACAGAACCCTGACAGTGCTGAATGTGACTGAGCTGGCAAAGACAAAATTCAGAAGTGAAAGTCCATTAGAGAGGAATTTAAGCATTTAAACTAGTGGTCACAGACATTTGGACCTCACTTTTACTAAAATTGTATTAAAACTTAATCTAGTGTCTAGTGTTTGCTATTTTAAAATCTAATGATTCAGAACTTCATTCAATCACTACATTGTAATTGTAATTTTTTTTTGATATACAGAAACATTTCTTATTTGTTTCTCCTTGTGTGTCAGTATGTTTGATGTGGGTGGTCAGAGAGATGAAAGGAGGAAATGGATTCAGTGCTTTAATGGTGAGCTTGTAGGTTCCTCAAGCTTTGTGGTATAATGCATTTTTTTCCTGTAAATAAATTCCAGAAACCTGTCTTTATAGTTAATATATCTAAAAGTGACTAATAGTATTTATTAAAAGGCATAGTTCACCCAAAAATGAACATTCTGTCATCACTTACTTACTCTCATGTCATTCCAAACCTGTAAGACTTTTGGTCAGTGACTTCAGTTTTCAGAAATATTATAGACTGTTAATAATATTAATTATAGAGCTATAATTCATTGTATAATAGACCTAAATGTTTTCAAAGCATTTTCAATGAGGAGTAATAGCCTAATCTTTTATTATCCTCACAGCGCGTCAGTTATGCGGTGATGCGTTGTGAAATTATTGCGGACCAAATTTTTATTGTAATAGCCTATTAATTTAAAGGATTAGGTCACTTTAAAATGAAAATTTCCTGATAATTTACTCACCCCCATCTCATCCAAGATGTTCGTGTCTTTCTTTCTTCAGTTGAAAAGAAATTAAGTTTTTGAGGAAAACATTCCAGGATTTTTCTTCACATAATATACTTCAATTGCAATCAACGGGTTGAAGGTCCAAATCAATGCAGATTCAAAGGGCTTCGAAGGGCTTCAGAGGCTCTGCACGATCCCAGCTGAGGAATAGGGTCTTATCTAGCGAAACCATCGGCCATTTTCAAGAAAAAATTAACATTTATATACTTTTTAACCTAAATTGCTCATCTTGCGCTGCTCTGCGACGTGCCACGGATTGCGCAATCACGTGGGAAAGGTCACACTAGACGTAGGCGGAAGTACCGCCCCAAGCGAACGTGCGAAGACTAATACAAACGGCCTTTACAAAAAAACTCCATCTCCAACTTCAAAATCGTCTGACATCGTTGTTTAACCTTTTTTTTTGCTAAAGGATGTTTGTATTAGTCTTCGCACGAGCGCTTTGTAAACACGGGGGCGGTACTTCTGCCTACATCTAGCGTGACCTTTCCGACATGATTACGTAATCTGTGGTGCGCCACAGAGCAGCGCAAGATGAGCAATTTAGGTTAAAAAGTATATACTTTTTTTTTTTTTTAGAAAATGACAGATGGTTTCGCTAGATAAGACCCTATTCCTCGTCTGGGATCGTGCAGAGCCCTTTGAAGCCCTTTGAAACTGCATTAATTTGGACCTTCAACATTTTGGTTGCCATTGAAGTCCAGTGTGTGGAGAAAAATCCTGAAATGTTTTCCTCAAAAAACTTAATTTCTTTTCCACCGAAGAAAGAAAGACATGAACATCTTGGATGGCATGGGGATGAGTAAATTATCAGGACATTTTAATTTTGAAGTGAAATAATCCTTTAATAATAAAAGTAACCTATAATAATAAGCTTAATAATAATAGGAATATAGCAGGCCTACATTATATCGCTAATATGTGATGCTTTTGATAATATCTCTGGCTATCGTCGATACATGATCATCGACGTGCCCTGTGTGCCCATCCGCTACGCCACTGCTTTTGGTTAAACACAAATTAAGATATTTTTATTGAAAGCTGAGAGGCTTGTATACCATTCAAAGTTCAGGTAATCAAAACTTAGACGATCAAAAAAGGTCATAAAGGCATTGTAAAACAAATCGATATAAATCAATTTTGAATTTGATTTACATCTTAACAATGATTGAAACATTCATACACATATGGTAAACGTGTGTAGTAAATAGTGTGTGATAACTATAGAGTTATGTGCGTGCATCATGAACTTAAACAAACCTTATTGGTATTTATGCATCTCACACACACAAGAACCAATGAGGTTTGTTCTAGAGCTTCCCTGTTTACCATATGCGATGCACTCTATGAGTGTCTAAATGATGTTCATCATATAAAGTTATCGTATCTCTTCACATGATTAAACTGCTCAATTCATATGATTTGATTCATATGAATTTTATGTTTCGAAGATTAACCAAAGTCTTATGGGTTTGGAACAATATGAGGAAGAGTAAATGATGACAGAAGTTTCATTTTTGGGTGAATTATCCTTTTAAGTGTGTGCTTGGCTAATATATATTTCTTCCTGTCTATAATCACAGATGTGACCGCCATCATCTTCGTGGCCGCCAGTAGCAGTTATAACATGGTCATAAGGGAAGACAACAGCACCAACCGGTTGCGCGAGTCTCTTGATCTGTTCCGCAGCATCTGGACTAACAGGTTTCACAGTTCTGCTGTTTCTTGGGAGTTCTCAGTTCCCGTCCCAAGTGCTGCAGAAGTTATCCTGAAGTGCATCTATATGTTTGTAATGGTTACCGATTATTTTTTTTAGAGGTCAGCAGGGCTGGGCGATGATTTTTGATTACCACAATTCCTAACATTTTATTTTTAAGTCAAAGAAAGGAGACAGATTTTTAACTTTAAAGATAAAGGTTTATCAAGTAAAATGGTGAATTAAAGCTGCGGCTGAACATCTCTAAATAGAAATGTCATCAGATAATAGAAATTATCATATAAATATAAAGACGTGCTCAAACTGTCTCACTCTGTGTGTTTTCAAACAGGTTTTTAAGGACCATTTCAGTGATCTTGTTCCTCAACAAACAGGACATGCTGGCAGAAAAGATCCTGGCAGGAAAATCCAAACTTGAAGATTATTTCCCAGAGTACACTCGCTACACACTTCCTCCTGAAGGTAATGTCCTGTATATGATCATAACATACATATAAAAAGGCATATCTAACTAGAGATAAAATGGTATGAAAATATGTTAAAATGTGTTGGTAATATTCAAAAAGTATTATACACACATTAAAATAATTTTACCAAGTATTATATGAAACCAACAAAGAAAATTAGCAGTATGCAGTTTTTGTCTGCATTAGCATTAAAGATGGCACCATGTGGCCATGACAGGTAAAAGTTTCCCTAGTGCAGGCTTTAATAAACAGCTTTAAAGGTGCAATAAGCGATTTCTGTTAAACGCTGTTGATAATTGAAATCACCAAAACAAACACGCCCCTACCCAAAAGGATCACACCCCTATCTTTATGCCTCCGCCCCCATATTCACGTACACGCTATGCAACACAGGCAACAACTATGGCGGAATCTGCTGTGCCTGCTGCCCGAGGGTATGATTATCAGTAAGTGAAAGCAATTTGTGTTACTATGATAATTCAGGTCGAATGTCTAATTGTTATTTAGCTTCTCTACTCCTTTGAATGATGGCAGTCATCCCTTCCATCCCAAAAAACAAACAGTTTTCATGAACAGCTCCCTACATAACATGATAGTCACGTGAAGTAACATGAAGTAACTAATATATTACATATCTGACAAGATTAAGGGGTTATAGTGATTACTAAAGGGAGAACCAAAAGAAAAAACATATATTAGGACAGACCTGGGCAGTGTAAGGGGCAAAAATGCCTGTATGTTTTTTATATTTATATAATTTAATTTAATATATATATATATATATATATATATATATATACACTCACCTAAAGGATTATTAGGAACACCTGTTCAATTTCTCATTAATGCAATTATCTAATCAACCAATCACATGGCAGTTGCTTCAATGCATTTAGGGGTGTGGTCCTGGTCAAGACAATCTCCTGAACTCCAAACTGAATGTCAGAATGGGAAAGAAAGGTGATTTAAGCAATTTTGAGCGTGGCATGGTTGTTGGTGCCAGACGGGCCGGTCTGAGTATTTCACAATCTGCTCAGTTACTGGGATTTTCACGCACAACCATTTCTAGAGTTTACAAAGAATGGTGTGAAAAGGGAAAAACATCCAGTATGCGGCAGTCCTGTGGGCGAAAATGCCTTGTTGATGCTAGAGGTCAGAGGAGAATGGGCCGACTGATTCAAGCTGATAGAAGAGCAACTTTGACTGAAATAACCACTCGTTACAACCGAGGTATGCAGCAAAGCATTTGTGAAGCCACAACACGCACAACCTTGAGGCGGATGGGCTACAACAGCAGAAGACCCCACCGGGTACCACTCATCTCCACTACAAATAGGAAAAAGAGGCTACAATTTGCACGAGCTCACCAAAATTGGACAGTTGAAGACTGGAAAAATGTTGCCTGGTCTGATGAGTCTCGATTTCTGTTGAGACATTCAGATGGTACAGTCAGAATTTGGCGTAAACAGAATGAGAACATGGATCCATCATGCCTTGTTACCACTGTGCAGGCTGGTGGTGGTGGTGTAATGGTGTGGGGGATGTTTTCTTGGCACACTTTAGGCCCCTTAGTGCCAATTGGGCATCGTTTAAATGCCACGGCCTACCTGAGCATTGTTTCTGACCATGTCCATCCCTTTATGACCACCATGTACCCATCCTCTGATGGCTACTTCCAGCAGGATAATGCACCATGTCACAAAGCTCGAATCATTTCAAATTGGTTTCTTGAACATGACAATGAGTTCACTGTACTAAAATGGCCCCCACAGTCACCAGATCTCAACCCAATAGAGCATCTTTGGGATGTGGTGGAACGGGAGCTTCGTGCCCTGGATGTGCATCCCACAAATCTCCATCAACTCCAAGATGCTATCCTATCAATATGGGCCAACATTTCTAAAGAATGCTTTCAGCACCTTGTTGAATCAATGCCACGTAGAATTAAGGCAGTTCTGAAGGCGAAAGGGGGTCAAACACAGTATTAGTATGGTGTTCCTAATAATCCTTTAGGTGAGTGTATATATTAACTAACCAATATGACACAAATAGTGCCATTTTTCTCCAAATATCAGTATGATTACAAATGATATTCATTTTATACAACATTTCCTTAAAAAAGAAGATAATATTAAGATACTTACTTTTTAGACACCATATTGCCTGTTTTTGCTCTATTTTGCCAACAAAAGTAGTTCCAAACAAAGATCACAGCACTGTTTTGCGTCTCAATGACCCACTTATTAACGCAGTCAACGCTAATGTATCAGCCGTTTGAATGAATCGGTTGACTCACTGACTCACTCATTAACAGTGACATGCTGCCACCTACTGGCGGTTTTAATTTCACATTTAAAGTATCTTTTCAATTTAAATAACTTCAAATATCAATATTCACTATTTTATGTTTCAAACATCAAAACACAGAGCCAATAGAAAAAAATCCTCAGCGTTGAGCCCTGTAATTGGTAAATTAAAAGTCAAACGCAAATAGGTGCAACACAACCTCACTGCTTTTTGTTTTGTTTTTTTTACAGAAACTGTATGCACCTTCACTCAGATGTGTTCACGATCATGTAGGACAGCTTTCAAGAAAGCTTTGCCGTTAGCCCTTAAATATGTTAGCTAACATTTAAAAAAAAATATTCAGAATGTAGTTTTTAACAAGGCATGAACTTCTAAGTATTTATTTACTGAAGTCAATTGGTTTCTCATGTGGCCCCTTGGGAAAATTAATTGCCCACCCCTGTATTAGGAGTATGTTATCTCACTTTTTGGACACACTTTGAAAGCCGATGCTTGAAACAGGCAGTGGAGGAGGTTTAGACGTTCCAGGCTTATAATAATAATGCAAATGAACAAACAAGCGAAGATTACACTCAAGTATATTCAAGTAAAAGACAGCATATCTTAGTTAAACAGACATTACTCGCGTATCAAGAAGAAATAAAGCAACCTCTGCGTCCGTTTTCTGGCCTTCCCGCTCCTTAAGGTGTCTCCAGTGCTGGAAAGGTTCTCCGATACTAATGCGGGTCCTACCTCTTGCCTCTTACCTCTTGCCTTGTTTCAAATAATCCAATAATAATTTTTGAGCTGTGTGAACTAAAGCTAAAGAATAAATGAACACTGGTAAACTGAAACACTTTGGAAGTGGGTTAGGTAACTCAACCAAAAAAGAGAGATAAATACCTAGTTCTGGCATAAAACTCTAGATGGCGCAGGCTGATCATTATCGAGCACATCATTATCTACATAGCACAGCTGATTGGTTGCTGTTGCATCAGTGGCCAATGAGCTGCCTGCAGCCCAACACTCAAATACAGGTATTTTTCTGTTAGCAGTCTGCAGCGCGCTTTCAGAAAGCACTGAAATCAATATCTAAGATAAGGACACTCTTTTACTCCATATCTCTGTGCATATTGCGTGGTTTGCTTATTAAATGAGCAATTATAACAGTTTAATATAAGCATTATATTTAACAGTCTTTTGGCGTGATTTACTAAGCATATAAGCTGCACCGTTACGCAATTGTGTTCATGTAGCAGCAAGTGGTCTATTGTGTTTAATTGCTGTGAGGATACGCTGTCTAAGCTATGGATATGAGAAAAGGTTAACGTGAAATAAGCATTCAACGGGGTTTACCATGTTTAGCTGCATAACTCTAAGATGCGTTCATTTATTTTCAATGGCAATGCAGGGTTTCCCACGGGATTTTGTGAAACTGGTGGGTGGACCTCGGTCCCTCTAAGGGGGTCCAGGGGCATGCCTCAACCCTCTTTTGTTGTGATATAGTGTCAAGTCAAGTCAAGTCACCTTTATTTATATGTAGCGCTTTTTACAATGCTGATTGTTTCAAAGCAGCTTCACAGTGTTAAACAGGAAAATAATGCAACAGAATTTGATTCGGCTGTACAGCCGCTCTGGAGAAAACGTTGATGTTATCCAGCTCATTTCAATTATCATATAGTGACCATGCGGGCAGATCAGACCAAAACTCCATCAGGTGGCATAATGGAGAAAAATAAACCTTGGGAGAAACCAGGCTCAGCCGGGGTGCCAGTTCTCCCCTGGCCATCATGCCGTGTCGGTGAGGCAATTATTAGATAGGATTATTCGAAAGATCGGAGTCATCACGCCGGAGACAGATTTATTGAGGATGCCGTTTCGGTGAGGCAATTATTAGATAGGAATATTTGAAAGATCGGAGTCATCACGCCTGAGACGGGTTTATTGAGGATGCCGTTTTGGTGAGGCAATTATTAGATAGGAATATTCGAAAGATCGGAGTCATCACGTCGGAGACGGGTTTATTGCGGATGTCGTGTCGATGAGGCAATTATTAGATAGGAATATTCGAAAGATCGGAGTCATCACGCCGGGGACGGGTTTATTGAGGATGCCGTGTCGATGAGGCAATTTCAGGGGGAGTCTAATTGACACGGTCTCTACAGACACTTCAGGGATGCGTTGGTCATGTCTGGGCGCAGGTCCACCATCTGATCTGGATACGGCCCGGATCCGGCTGACTGCAGTAAACCTCGGGATAAACAGAGATTATAAACATATAAACAAGGATAAACATTAGCGTAGATGTCATTCTTTTTATGATGTACTGAGTACATCAGGTGTTATGGGAAGTGTTCCCGGTTCCGGCTGACCTAGTTAATGCAGCCTAAAAATCATTTAACTGATTTGAATAGTATAAATTAAAAATGTTTTATGTGTATGCCATAGTAAAGAGATGTGTTTTTAGTCTAGATTTAAACTGACAGAGTTTAGGTGCTAAATAGAAAAAGACTCGACTGCCTGCAGTTGATTTTGATATTCTAGGTATTATCAACTGGGCAGAATTTTGAGAATCGAAAGTGTCTCAGTCTACATTACACTACATCATAATAATAATAATAATAATAATAATATTCCGATGACAGTAATAGCCATATATTGTAAAACAAATGCACTGAAAAATAAATTATACTTTCATAATTAGTTTTGTCCTAATTTCTATACTTGCACGTGATCTTATATTTTGATGGAATCTGCAGTCTTGCTGTTATTTTGGCGGAAAACAAGTTTACAAACGCGTCTCATTACTAATCTAGTGAAATGCTGTAATCGTCAACTATGCAAATGTGAAAATAATGTGTAACTGGTGCCCGCTACATTCCCAAATGCACGCTAAACTCAGCACATGCAGAGATGGAGTTGATTTGATAAGGACACAAAGCCTTATCGCGCTTTCGATTTTAGTCTGACAGCAATGGCGCAAAACAGGACATTAAAGACCTTTTATGTTATTATGAGAAGTTTAAATATATTTTCAGCCCGCCACAGTCTAGTTAATGAATGGGAAGCACTGAATCACAGCGCAACTTTTTCAGGAGATATCGGGACTCGATAGCCAGCTGGTGCTTGATTGGGCCCACCGATCGCTTCGAGAAAAGCCTGATGCAGGAAATCCTCCTCGTCCACTCATTATCAGGGTCAGCAGCTTTCAAGTCCGAAACCAAATTCTGCGACGTGCGTGGCAGTCATCGCATCTTGCCTAAGATATGCCTAGGTTGGCATATCTTACTCCTTACCTGATTAACATTTTTTATATGATATGACTCATGTATGTCAAATATGTCACCTGATGGAGTTTTGGTTCCTTGCCACCGTCGCCTCTGTTGCCTTTGGCTTTTGGCTTGCTTAGTTGGGGACACTAAATATTCAACTATATTACTGATCTGCCCGCATTGACACTATATGAGAACTGAACTGAGCTGAATGACATCACTGTTTTCTCCAGAGCGGCTGTACAGCCGAATCAAATTCTGTTGCATTATTTTCCTGTTACCACTGTGAAGCTGCTTTGAAACAATCTGTATTGTAAAAAGCGCTATATAAATAAAGGTGACTTGACATGTCTCATCCTAGATCGTCACCATTGTCCAATGGGGGTGATATACATTTTGTTAGTTTTAATTGTAAAGGTCTTAATAATCATATTAAACGAAGCAAAGTACTACATCATTCCTGTCCCGTTTAGATGCTCATATAACCTATTTACAGGAGACCCACCTGAGCGTCAGGAACCAGCACAGGCTGAGGAGTAGATGGGTGGGGCAAATGTTCCAATCTTCATTTCCTGGGAAATCCAGAGGTGTAGCTATTCTCCTAAATAAAGCTATTACATTTGTACACTCAAAGGTGTTCTCTGATTCCTCCCATAATACCATAAACGTTCAGTTCATACAGACTATAAAAACTGACGACATGCTTTATTCATATTAGATACACATTGTGTAGATATAAGGCAACTATAAAAATTACTCATTCTCTCACGTAGCCTACCCTTTAAAATAGCTTCATCTTGGAATCCATGTTACACATAAATATGCAGATGTATTTACAGCAAATTGGACTCCTTTGCTGTCCCGAACTAGGGAGGATTTTGAACACTGGTCTCTTTTGAATCTCAATTTAGCTGCTCAAATTAATGCTGTGAAGATGTTTATTGTCACACGCTTTTTATATTTGTTTCAATGCATTCCTATTTTTCTCCCGCAGAACTTTTTTCGAGATTCAGACTCTAAGATACTGGACTTTATCTGGAATAAAAAGGTCCAGAGGTTATGTAAAGTATATTTACAAAGACCCAAGCCATTAGGGGGGTTTGGCATTACCTAACCTGAGGTTCTATTAATGGGCCACCAATATTATAGTTTTAAAATATTAGCTTCAGAAATTCCACTAAACCCACCTCATTGAATGCTTTAATACACTCTCCCACTTTGTCTTCTACCTCACCTTTTGCTAAGAATGTAATAGTTAAGACCACTCCTAAGATCTGGGTTCAGTTTAAGCATTTCTTTGGTCTACAGTCATACTCAATCCATGGTCAAATCATGTCTTTTCCCTGGTGGACAGTGCCTTTTTATTTTGGTCTAGTTGTGACATCAATACGTTTTATGATTTATATAGCCTATTGATGACACTTTTGCATCTTTTCAGCAGCTTAGCAACAATTTTTCACTTCCAAAGCAGCATTTTTTACAGATACTTGCAGGTTTGTTCGAGCTACGAAATACAGATTTTCCTCTCCTGCCTAATGATATTACTTTGAATAGATTTGCCACTTCAATTTGTACAATAAAGGGTCTCACAAATCTACACTCAAATCCAGTCTTTGTCCAGAGTCTATAGATACTATTAGGGCTCTTTGGCAAAACAATGTGGAGGAGATTTCAGAGGAACTCTGGGAGGAGATCCTCAGCAGGGTACAAAGATCATCTATATGTGCCAGACATGCACTTATTCAGTGCAAAGTTGTGCAACGTGTCTATTATACAAAAGCTAGATTGGCAAAGATGTACAAGTGTGTTTTGGAAATTGTGGGGTCCACTCTTTCAATATATTAAAGAGGTTAATTTCTCACCTAGTCCTAATTAGGACAAATGGGCCTGGTTGGTAAGGAGTACGTTTTTGATTTAGATTTTTTTCATTTTAAATACCATAAACAGCTCAAATAATTGATAACTTCAATTAACTGCACAACTACAATCTCTGAACAATGTTATGTTCTACATATGCAACATCTGATTCATTGTGATGAAGTGCATTTATGTATGTAAATATGCAATTTACTACAGCTGTGCGGTGCTGGAAAAGCTTGAAAATGCACCTTGAAAAGTGCTTTAATTTGACTTTGGGAAAAGTGTAAGAACCCTTTGAAACTCACCCATACCTAACTATGCACCCTTCCATTTTTCAAATTGTTCCTATTGCCTTGCATAAATTAAATAATCTGTTTTCTTTATATGCACAGCGACCCCAGACCCAGGAGAAGATCCGAAAGTGTCCAGGGCAAAGTTTTTTATCCGAGATGAATTTTTGGTATAAATAAATGTTTTTACTCTCTTTATTTTTCACTATCTATAATGTTAAAACACTATCAATATTAGTATAACAGATGTGTATGGGCTTTAGTACACTTTTGAACAGTAAAGTTAAGTTGTGGGGGTTTGACTTTTGTGCATAATTGCTTTATGTATAATTTAAGTTATAAGAGAAAATGTGTAAAATGGGACTTCTAACTAGTCATCATTTCTGTAAAGCTTTTTACTCTTTTTAATTACGGTTTTGCATGTCAGCTACCTATTTGATGTTCTTATTGTTGGTATTATACTGTAACTGCCTAGACTGTATGTGTTTGCTTGAACCTACAGAAAATCAGCACAGCAAGCGGCACAGACAAACACTACTGCTATCCTCACTTCACCTGTGCCGTGGACACAGAAAACATCCGTCGTGTATTCAATGACTGTCGTGACATTATTCAGAGGATGCATCTCCGCCAGTATGAACTCTTGTGATTGGCTGCCTGGATCAGTTGCTCCTCCAATCAACACTTTTCCAGTCCCACATCACATGGGCTGAACTACTGAAGAGTGACAATGTTGTAATATTTTTTCCTTTTTCCGCTTTTCACTTGTTTGCTTTCCTTTTTTTATTTATTTTAGTCTATATATGAGATCTGAAGTGAGAGGGGGATGAATGATATGAATGTGTGTGTATAAGATGAAATTAGTACTATTTTGTGTTTGTGTCACTCCCAGGTCATTCCCTCTTTATATTTTATTTTGTTTTTCAGCATTGGCTGGCTTTAGACGAAGTTAGATTAGATGTGTTTAGACCAGCTGATGTAATGGAAACCTGTGGTAACCTGTGACCTGTGTCAGGGTGGTCTGACCTTTGACCTTTCCCCTTCATCTAATGAAGGGGATATTGGAGTACTTGACATAGGAGTGAAGGGGTACATGAAGGGTTTAATTTTGCAGGAGGCAAAATTCACAATGTAGCACCTCTATATTTATCCTTTTTTTTTTTTTAGTTTAGTTTAGTTTCATTTTTAATTGCCTTTTTTGTTGCTTTTTTTTTCTGCAAAGCGTGCAGAAAGGACTTCAGGGCTAGATAGGAGTTTGTAAACAATTACAGAGCACAGAGCGTAGTGTAGGAGCAGAGGCCTGTGAGATTTGCATTTTTTGCGGCAGCAGG
Organism: Coreius guichenoti; assembly: GCA_039654105.1. Lineage (NCBI taxonomy): Eukaryota > Metazoa > Chordata > Actinopteri > Cypriniformes > Gobionidae > Coreius > Coreius guichenoti. The sequence continues at coordinate 12,038,307 of CM077189.1, forward strand.
CGTCCATCTTGGGAGAACCGCCACTGGCCAACCGATGCCTCCTTTACTATGGGCAGCCCCCATTTTGGAGGTAGTCCTAAATATAGATAAAAAGAAAAACAATATATTTTTAGGGGGTTTGTTTTGTTAATCCTAAAAAATGTGCAAGGTCACTCAATCTTGTACAGGAATGCAAAATGTTATTTTGTATAACTTAAACAAGAAAGACAAAACTTTGACTTGTAGAAGCTCTTTGTGCCTTTGAATATGGCTGTACCTGTAAATGAGGATGAAGTATGTGTGATTGGACAGCGCTGTACAGCTTGATGTCAAATATTACATGCAGCACAGCGTGCTGATGGGAAATCTCTCTGTAGACTGAGTTTTTTTCTGGTTTATAAAGCTACTTAATGTCTTTTACTATAAAATGAAGAAAAATTGGGCAAAAAATATTGTATACAATATGCAAAATTAACCACTTTGTTCAGAAACTGCAAATACAATATGTCTTAAAATTCTTTCTTTGAATTTCTGTTTTCGTCAAACGGACTCAGCTTTAAAATGTTGGAAATCTTTTCAAAATTTCCAAAATTTTGTCCTACTGTTGTTTCAGGAAGGGCACATTTTTAGAAGCCGCGTATATGCAGACTGTACACAGGGTCGTGCCGGTGAAAGCGTGTAGATATGTGTGATTGCATGCGTGTGCGCATACACATGCAGATACTATACCACATTGTACTGTACATCTGCGCTCTGTGTGTACATATACATTTATAAAAACGTGAAAACATATATTCTATAAATATATATGTACAATTATTCATAATAATATGTGTGCCTATATGTATACATATTTATGAATGTTTAGCGAGGTTGTATGCATAGCTATGCATATACAAATGCATAATATAGAAGGAATGAGGAAGTGAGACTAGCGATTCCTTACTGGCCGTCCTGAGCGCATGCTGACTGCGCTGGCATTGTGAATGTGAGCACTGATAGTGTAAACCTCACAGCTTGAGTGGGTCCATACGGTCTCTCTCACTCACCAGTGGGACAGTTATCATAAGTTAAATTTACAGTGCACCCCTAAATTGTAATATTTTTCATTATTTATAGATCAAATGTACAGAAATAACTGCATGAAAAATCATCAAAAATGTCATGTGTATTCAAAAGATAAATAAACAGCATGCAGATTCAGAACAACCAGAGGTTGAGTAAATGAAAGAATTTTAATTTTAATTGAGAGAAATATTAATAATATTAAACACGAATGACTGCCCAGATTACTCATATTTAAAACACACTCTTGAGTCCATGCAAAATGCCCCATAAATTGTTAATTTTGATCTTTGACTGTACTCTTCACTTCTCAACTGGTGAAGTGCAGGGACAGTGTGTGGCGTAACTTTAGGCTGTGAGTGGCTGTAACACTGGTAGATAGGCTTTATTCTCTTTACTCTCCTCTGCAGCTTTTACATGTTCAAACTTATTTCAGAAAATAAATTGAGTGACAAAGAAAAAATCAAAATAAAAAAAAAAATTGTCTGGCCTTCAAGGATTTTAAGATTTCTTTTTCATTTCTTAACGATTATTTTAATAGCGAGGCACATTAGAAGACCTTGGGCTTTGTTTAAAATGGAGATGTGGGAAGAAATTTTGTTTTGCAAATAAAATACCTCTAAAAGAAATTCGAGTTTGCCTTTGAATTGAGTAATAATCACCACTTGTAAACTTGGTTGCAGCTAAAATTCCTTATTTCCTAAAATCAGTTTTTCGATTGCTAATCAGCTAATACTGAATCCATTGTTTCAAAGCTGCATACAGTCTGCATTACCAACATAAATCTTGACCAAACAGTTAATCTTACTTCCAAAACTTGCTCAAACCACCAAAACAGCTTGTTCGACAAGACTTAAAACACACTGACTTAAACCAGCACCACTAACAACAGAGCATTAGATGATGAACTTTTAAAGTTTATTAAATTATTTTTTTCACATAAATTAGTGTCATAAAATATGAATAACAGCTTTTTATGAAAGCATATGTAACAAATGCTGCAATTTGGTTTTAGCATGTCTTTGCGTATAGTAAAAACAACAACAACAATCCTGAAATACCAAGGCTGAAAATAATTACAAAAAAAGTATAGTATAACGACTCAGGGTTCTGGTCCTCTCTCTTGCTGTAAAAAAAAAAAAAAAAAACATGACACCTGTCTAGTCTTAGCTGAAATTGCAATTAGCCGTCCTTGGAATATTGTAAATGTTCTGCTATATACTTCAATATAATTACTGTAGAAATGCACAAAAGTAATTTTTTGATACAGAATTCTTTGTCTAATGTGTTTTTAATAGTTTGGAAAGCAGTGTATTAGCATTTGAAAAATGTGCTGCAAATATACAGTGTTTTACAGATGGTAGAGTATGACAAAAGAGTTCATGGATTTTGGGAGATGTGGTCATTGAATGCATTTTTGTGTGAACTTGAAAAATTGATCGCAGCATTGTCCACATAAACTTCTGTTTTGCTTCGAGTTTTGACAGTGTGCATTTTAAATTCATTCAGCATTTTAAATTAGGAAAAAAGACACTGAGAACATCCAAACCAGGAAACTTCTTGATGCTCAACATTTGCTTGTTTCTGTGAATATGAACATGAGCTTCTGATACAATTCAGTGCCACATAACTATGTATTCTGTGCATGTTACAAAGTCTTGTACTTCGCTATAAAGCTATTTGTCAAGTGCAGTGATCTTCTGAACATCTTTAGATTGATGAGTGTTATCAGTGCAATGATCAGACAGCTGACGCAGTAAATCGCTAACACGGTCCTCTCCTCTGGCAAAAAACACTTTGACAACCTGAAGTTGGATCTGGAGAATATTCCCTACAGGAAGTGACAGAATATACAACATTTAGTTAAATATCAGTTAAAGTTCCTTATATTTTTGGGCTACATTTTCTGAAACTCACCAAGTATTTTTCTCTTGCAGCTTATAGTCACTCCGAGTTACGTCAGTGACTGACGAATGGGGGTTTCGCTTAGAAGCCTATCATCTTCGAGATCTTAGAAAACGCCCAATGGCGATGCAATGCCATGGGCCTGTGGAATTTGCATAGCGTAACTCCGCCCCACCTCATGGGTATATAAGGGAGTACGCTGGCAATGTCGCATTATAATTCTGCTTCGGAGCCAAGAGTATCTCTTCACTCCTCAAGCCTGATACTGAGTTTGGTCAGCTTCTTCGAGACGAACAACTCTCCAGTCGGTGTTGGTGTTACGGCGCGTTCCAGCGATCGCACGCTGCCTGCCTGCTGATCTGTGCAGTGATCTGCATACAGCTGGTGTGTGTTTCCCTGGGCGCTTCAGCACTACTGCGGAGTTTCCTCTCACAAAAGAGCTTGCACGCGGTGCGTCTTTTTAAAGATGTCTCGCCCGTGCACTTCTGGGTGTGGTCGGTCTTTGCCGCCCTCTGATGGGCACAATCACTGCCTGACGTGTTTGGGCTTACAGCACGCTCAGGCAGTGTTTGTGGATGCATCATGTTCCCACTGTGGGGACATGACCATCTCGGTGCTGCGGTCGAGACTCAATGAACTCCGTCCTGGAGCGAGAGTCCCCTCTGCCACACCCCAATCTACCGTCTCCACGAGAGGCGGTACTTTGGCTGGTGGCCAAGGTGACCTGAGGGTGACGGTGTGGAACAAAGCCCTGACGCTAGTTCCTCGGGCCACGCCCCCCTCTAGCGCAACACTGCCTGGACTGAAACGGCGGCCCCGGCTCCTGGCGCTCCAGAGGACGACGAGATGTCGATCGCCGCATCTCAAGGTGGGCTAGAGTCGTCTGAGGATGATGATGATGATGATTCGGCTGTGCTGCCGCCTTCGGGTGTGCCAGCATTGTCCGAGTCAGACCCAGAGCTGACAGCCATGTTGTCTCGGGCAGCAGCGAGCCTCGGGCTGGAGTGGAACCCTCCGCCCCGCCCTGAGCGCTCGCGGCTGGACGATTGGTTTTTGGGGGTGCCACGCCCTGACAGCCGTCAGGCCCCGCCCCCAATTCCTTTCTTCCCCAAGGTGCATGAGGAGGTCACGCGGTCCTGGAAGTCCCCGTTGTCTTCCCGTGACCGTTCGGTGGCCTCCTCTCTGCCTTCTCTACTCTCGATGGGGCCGCGGCCAAAAGGTATACTGGGATTCCCTCTGTTGCGATGCAACTGTGTCCGCAGAGTGCTTCAACATGGCGTGGCGATCCTAAGCACCCCTCCAAAGCCTGTAGCCTCGTTTCCTAAACGCTCCCATATCCCAGGCAGGGCTCTTCGGCGGCGCAGTCGAGAACTTCGCCCAACAGTTCTCGGCCGCCCAAAAGCAGACTGAGGCCATCAAACACATACTGCCCTGGCGGCCAGCTGCTGCCTCCACCCCGCCGCTGGCACATTTCCTTCCTGCGGCTCCCACCCCTCCCGCCCGGTCCCAGCAGCAGCCTTCACCCGGGCCGCGTCGTGGAGGACGCCGCAGGAAGGCGCCCCAGTCCGCTCCAGCCCCGCAGCCCGCCAAGCGCCAGGCTAAGCAGCGCTCCTGATGCGGACAGCTCAGGGATGAGCAGTTCTTTCCAGGAGGTGATAGCAGGACCACTCCTTCCCCCGGTGGAGGGCCAGGGGAGAATCCCATTCGGGCTAGCTCTGTCCCCTCGCGTCTTATCGAAGATTGTCGAGGCAGCCCTTGTGCCCAGGGTTCGCATCCTGAACAATCTCGACGACTGGCTGATTCTGAGTCACTCTCGAGAGCAGGTGTGCAAATTAAGAAATCTGGTGCTCCAACACCTCGCCCGTCTGGGCCTTCGGGTCAACTGGGAAAAGAGCAAACTCTCCCCCGTGCAGAGGATCTCTTTTCTCGGTATGGAAATCGACTCGGTCGCCATGTACGCACAGCTTACGAGCGCGCGTGCACAGTCACTGCTGACTTGCCTCCGTCAAATCGAGAGCAAGAGTGCGGTTCCACTTAAGTTATTTCAGAGGCTCCTGGGGCATATGGCATCTGCAGCCGCGCCGCTCGGATTGCTTCATATGAGACCACTTCAGCACTGGCTTCACGACCGAGTCCTGAGATGGGCATGGCAGACAGGCACGCTCCGGGTCCCAGTGACTCGGGCCTGCCTACAGACCTTCACCCCGTGGTCGAACCTCAGTTTTCTACGGGCCGGAGTTCCCTTAGAACGAGTTTCCAGGCATACTGTTGTATCAACAGATGCCTCTGCCACGGGCTGGGGTGCCATGTGCAATGGACATGCTGCCGCGGGCTCCTGGACAGGACCCCAGCGCTGCCTGCATGTCAATTGCCTCGAGTTGCTGGCAGTACGGTTCGCCCTGCACCGCTTCCGAGCATTGCTCAAGGGTCAACACGTACTAGTCCGGACAGACAACACGGCCACAGTAGCGTACATCAACTGACAGGGTGGTCGGTACGCTCCCGCCGTATGTCTCAACTCGCCCGCCATCTCCTCTTATGGAGTCAGAAGCATCTGAGGTCGCTTCGTGCCATTCACGTCCCGGGAGACCTGAACCGTGCAGCCAACAAGCTCTCACGGCTTCAGCCACTTCCTGGAGAATGGAGACTCCATCCCCAGACGGTTTAGCTGATTTGGGAACAGTTCGGCGATGCACAGGTAGATCTGTTTGCCTCGCACGACTCTTCCCACTGCTGCCTGTTTTACTCCCTGACCGAGGGAACCCTCGGCACGGATGCACTGGCACACAGCTGGCTTCGGGGCCTCCGCAAATATGCGTTCCCCCCAGTGAGCCTTCTTGCACAGACACTGTGCAAGATCAGGGAGGACAAGGAGCAGGTCCTTTTGGTCGCCCCATATTGGCCCGGCCGGACCTGGTTCTCCGAACTCGTACTCCTTGCGACAGCCCCTCCCTGGTCGATTCCTCTGAGGAAGGACCTCCTTTCTCAGAGATGGGGCACCCTCTGGCACCCGCGTCCCGACCTCTGGAACCTGTACGTGTGGGTCGTGGACGGGACGCAGCAGGTTTGAGTACACTACCACCTCAGGTGGTGGCTACCATCACTTCCGCTAGGGCCTTGTCTACCAGACACGCCTATGCGTTGAAGTGGAACCTCTTCGTCACCTGGTGCTCTTCTCGCCGAGAAGACCCCTGGAAATGCCCGATTGGGTCCGTGCTCTCGTTTCTCCAAGAAGGGTTGGAACGAAGGCTGTCTCCTTCCACCCTGAAGGTCTATGTGGCTGCTATCGCAGCCTACCACGACCTCGTGGAGACGAAAAAGGTAAGTCAGCATGACCTGGTCATCAGGTTCCTGAGGGGGGCGAGGAGACTAAATCCTCCTCGCACTCCCCTCGTACCCTCTTGGGACCTCGCAGTGGTCTTATCAGCCCTGCAGAGAGCTCCCTTTGAGCCTTTGCGATCAGTCGAGCTTAAATTCCTGTCTATGAAGACAGCGCTTCTGATCGCTTTGGCCTCCGTCAAGAGGGTAGGGGACCTGCAGACATTTTCGGTTGACGAAGCGTGCCTAGAATTCGGGCCGGCCGATTCTTACGTGATCCTGAGACCCCGGCCTGGATATGTGACCAAGGTTCCCACCACTCCGTTCAGGGACCAGGTGTTGAACCTGCAAGCGCTGCCTTTGGAGGAGGCAGACCCAGCCTTGGCACTGCTCTGTCCAGTACGTGCCCTCCGTGCTTACGTAGACGGAACGCAGTGTTTCAGGACCTCAGACCAGCGCTTTGTCTGTTATGGTGGGAAGCTGAAGGGAAAGGCTCTCTCCAAGCAAAGGTTGTCTCACTGGATAGTGGACGCCATTGCCTTGGCTTGTCCAGACGCAGGGTTGTCCATGCCCCCTAGGGGTGAGAGCACACTCCACCCGGAGTGCGGCCTCCTCTTGTGCTCTAGCGCATGGCGCCTCGCTGACAGACATCTGCAGAGCTGCAGGCTGGGCGACACCCAACACATTCGCCAGGTTTTATAACCTCTGAGAGGAGCCAGTGTCCTCTCATGTACTCGCCTCAAGTAGTGGCCGGTAACTGGACTGGCTCAGGTGTCTTCGCTTGCTCGCCATTCCACTCCACGGACTGGATACATGCGATATTTCCTCAGGTGAGCTTGAAGCCCTGAGTTTCTCCAGGACTGTTGATGCCGACACCAGAGTGCATGCCCAGATGGTCAGCCCTCACGTTAGGTTAGGTGCCGCCATGTGCATGGTTCCGCCGTTGGGCAACCCCCACATGTGTATTTCCACTGTAAGCCTCTCTGAGCATGTGTCTTTCCTTGGCAAGCCTTGCCACTCCTGGGTTCAAAAATCCACCTTCGGCTGGTTACCCCAGAGTTTTCTCATATGCAGCCCCTCCGCGGGTCATATGTGTATCCTTAAGTCCTCCCTGCGGGCAGGCACTTGGTGCATGTTTCCACGCGGAACATGCTTCCCAGTGTACCTTGGTATTCCTGTGTTAAGTAGGAGTCCTTTGTCCGTACTAGTCTACGTCAGGGAGCTCACACTTACTCAGGGCACTGGACGACAGCCGAGTGGCGTGATTAGATTGGACCCCCATTCGTCAGTCACTGACGTAACGCGGAGTGACTGAACGAAAGGAAACGTTACGTCCCTCTGCCACTTCCGCTGTACCGCTGGAACGGCCGGGAGTTCAAATCTCGGCTCCTCAGCAGGTAACATAATCCGACATTGCCAGCGTACTTCCTTATATACCCACGAGGTGGGGCGAAGTTACGCTATGCAAATTCCGCAGGCCCATGGCATTGCATCGCCATTGGGCATTTTCTAAGATCTCGAAGATGATAGGCTTTAAGCGAAACCCCCATTCGTCAGTCACTGACGTAACGTCTCTGTTCCCTCCTCAGGGAACGAGGGTTACATACGTAACCGAGACGTTACATCACCTCTCAGGTTATGTGAATGGTGACGACCTTGCATACATCAGTAAAACACTGTGACAGCAGTTCATTGCATGAAACTAGCCACTTAAAAAATGTGCTATTTTAATTTCAAACAGCAAGAGAACAAAGGATCAGTTAACACAAATTATATTTCACTTATTCACATCATGTCAACATGTATGACTACTGTTTTTCTATTGTAGGAAAAGTACACAGTATAATACAAATTCAAACTAAAACACAGGATTGTTGACCTATTGTGCTAATTGTGAAGTTTCTTCAAAAAACACTAATGAAAACAGCCATTTCATATAGTCATACTTTTTGTATAGCTGCCTTACTGCAGTGGGGTCAATGAAGGATCTTAAACCAGTTAAACACAAGAGGACGTTTTGATTACTCTAGATTTAAAAAGTTAAAGTCATGACATAAGCCATCAAATTTGCCTTGATATTTTGGCTTATAAGAGGTCTTTGTACCATCAAGTCATCTTTCAAGTTTCATATCTTAAAACATCCTCCTCATTATAAACAAAGCTTTTATTTAATCAAGCTCCACAAACAGATCGACTGGATATTGCGGGATCTGTGACGTCACATGGGCAAATGGATTTGCATATGACTGCCTTCAGAGCAAGACACCGACGAATAGTTATACATCAGCGCCATACCCACTGGCATTAAGTTGCTTAACGGCTGGCATTTGCCTACACCGGATGTGAGCATTATTGAGTATTATATGTTGTTCAAAGCATTTTGTTTTGTAAATGAGGCACAGTATAATGGAGAGAGTTTGCAAAGAAACTTTTGTTGAAAGATAAATCAGCTGACTGTACTGGATCTGACAGCAGCCGCATCACAAACCGCAAGTAAATGATTACATAATGCTATATATGTCTATAAATGTCGATTTTATATGGACAATTTTTTCAAAACACGTGCAATAGGGTTTAAAGGAGCCTCCCCTTAAAAACAGCTAATTTCAGACAAAGCGACACAACGAAGGTTGAAAATAATCATTTGTTCGCATACATTGTGGTGAACATCAGTTAGGATGGCAGTCCAGAGACCAGTTTATGGCAAGGCCCCTCTCTAACTACCGGTGTGAAAGAAGATGTGCCACACTGTGATTGGACCCTTGGTGAATGAACATAAACATATGTTCAGCAACATCAGATGCCAAGACAACTGCCAGACACCTCTTACAGGGCAGGAAGGGGGACCTTCTGCACCCACCATCACCAAGGAGAGGACTTCTCATTGGTCTACAAGTAGACTTTAACCACCAAACTCATTCCTAAGGTTTAGGCAAGAACTGCCCTAAAAATTCCTTCAGGACCTCCTGGATGCAGCAGCAAAAGAGGCCACAGAGATCTATCTAAATCCATTCATACACATGTTTGGAGGCCTTAAATTAAACTGCAACACATACACTTCATCTTCATACAGTTTGTGTTAATGGTTATTGACTGTTAACACAACAGTTCACGGGACAGATCCATTAACAGATAAACGAATGCGTGGACGATGACTTAACCATTTCTTATCATGTTTGGTCTCTATCTGTTCCATACGATGCCTTTTATATTTTAAAAGAGGTTTGGTAAAGAAATAATGCATGGGTAAAACATTAAAGACACTGTTTTAACACGGAACTTTATGCTATGCAAATGAGTTCCACACTAGGGTGGGCAACATCGTGGCTACTTCGGACACCAGTGGCCAATCACACTCCAGGATCGGAAAGGCACCGGATTTCAATCTCCTCATCAGAAAGGGATAAATATGTCCCCCGGGTAGACGCACCCTTGTTCTGCGTTTCCAACTTGACGGGGAAGGAGACACTAACAGACACACCACGTCCTGAGTTTCTGACCTGACGAGGAAAGAGACTACAGGACAGTTGGAGGTTAAGCTTTTGCGAGCAAAACCTTTTATATTCCTTTCAGCTGCAAAAGGGCTTTCTCATTGAGGGATCTTATCTGACCGTTCCGACTCCACCGTTCCGAGTCCACCAAGGATCTCTGCAGCGGCATACATTGCCTGTCCCAACCGGCTTCTCAGTGACGCTGCCAGCCTGCAACGGACCCGGTGAAGATTCGACTGACCCAGCTGCCTGGTCCACTTTTTAAGGACCCTCCTGGTGCAACCAAAGTTCTGCATCCTTCAGCCCAGCGTGGCAACGACTACTGGATCGCACCTCTGCACTCTTCCCACTGCACGCTACCTGCATAACCAGTGGAAGACGTCTCCACTGCCGGACTGATCACCCGACTGTGTGGAACGTAAATATAAACTTACCAAACCTCTTTCTAGAGACCTTGGCATTAGTTTATACATGCAGCATATGTTTTTTCTAACCTGCTTAGATAACAGTTACCTGAGGTCACTGACTCTACTAGTTGTCCAGACTAACAAATCCTTCAGATAAATCAGCTGACCAACTCCCTCTAGTTTACATTAATTCTGAATTATTGAACAGCTCTTTTGGGAGTGTTCTTATATTGTTAAGATAGTATTCTTAGCTGGTGCCCCGTATAAAAAGGGGGGAGGGGTCATCTGATACACTCATAACCACACCTTAAGTGACACGTGATCTAAAAACCACTACGTCATCTGTGAATTGAGTAAAAATCACTACAACATACATGTACACATTAGGGGTGGGAATCTTTGCACACCTCCCGATCCGATTCTGAGAATCACGATCCGATTCCAAAATGATTCTTGATCTACTTGATTCTTGAACGGCTCCGATCTTTCGAATATTCCTATCTAATAATTGCCTCATCGACACGACATCCTCAATAAACCCGTCTCCGGCGTGATAACTCCAATCTTTCAAATATTCCTATCTAATAATTGCCTCACCGAAACGACATCCTCAATAAACCCGTCTCCGGCGTGATGTCTCCGATCTATCAAATATTCCCATCTAATAATTACCTCACCGACACGGCATGATGGCCGAGGAGAACTGGCACCCCGACTGAGCCCGGTTTCTCCCAAGGTTTATATTTTTCTCCATTATGCCACCTAATAGAGTTTTGGTTCCTTGCCACTGTCGCCTTTGGCTTGGCTTGCTCAGTTGGGGACACTAAAATTTTCAACTAAATATTCAAATAAATTTTCAACTAAATTACTGATCTGCCCGCATGGTCACTATATGATAATTGAAATGAGCTGGATAACATCAACGTTTTCTCCAGAGCGGCTGTACAGCCGAATCAAATTCTGTTGCATTATTTTCCTGTTTAACACTGTGAAGCTGCTTTGAAACAATCAGCATTGTAAAAAGCGCTATATAAATAAAGGTGACTTCACTACTTTTTTTTTTTCTTAATTTATCGACTTGAAAATCTTAAACTTTTTTTTTAAAATTTAATTACATATGTAATTATAGTCTAAATAATAAAGAGGAACAAAGAAACATATTACAAGCAATAAACAAAGAAATGCTTTCAGTATTTAAGAGTATCTGAACATTTTCCATTCAAGAGCTGTGAGTGATTTTTCGCTTTCTCAGATTTACAGTTGTTTGATTGTTACTGATGACATCATAGACAGTGGGAGATCTAATGAGTTGCATTCACACTAATGCACATATCTCTTTTGAAATATGTTTTTGTCCTGTCTAATCCCTTAAGACATAACTGACTGTTTAAATTAATTCCGTGTCATAAAAGCATGAGATGCAAGTACATTTAAATAACCATTTGCACAGAGTCGCACATAGCCGCATGCACAAGCACTCTTCACAAAGCGCATGTAAGCATTTGAACTTTAAAGCAGCCTTCTGTCAGTGGGTTTCATATTTTTATTAAATAATCCCACTGCATTCCAAACATAAATGATGCCTTCGTAAAGCATTTGTAAGGAAAATACCGGTGGGCGAGACCACACACTGCAAGTGTAACATCAAGCAAAGAGCGTGTATCCTGTGCAATGAAACCTGCGAATGTCCTTGTAATTCGCTTCAATCTTTCTGAAATTCTCAGAATCGATCCAGAATCGTTGGAGAGAGAATCGCGATGCATAGATTTTTTTTTCTCCCACCCTAACACACACATATACATATACATATATATATATATATATATATATATACACACTCACCTAAAGGATTATTAGGAACACCTGTTCAGTTTCTCATTAATGCAATTATCTAATCAACCAATCACATGGCAGTTGCTTCAATGCATTTAGGGGTGTGGTCCTGGTCAAGACAATCTCCTGAACTCCAAACTGAATGTCAGAATGGGAAAGAAAGGTGATTTAAGCAATTTTGAGCGTGGCATGGTTGTTGGTGCCAGACGGGCCGGTCTGAGTATTTCACAATCTGCTCAGTTACTGGGATTTTCACGCACAACCATTTCTAGAGTTTACAAAGAATGGTGTGAAAAGGGAAAAACATCCAGTATGCGGCAGTCCTGTGGGCGAAAATGCCTTGTTGATGCTAGAGGTCAGAGGAGAATGGGCCGACTGATTCAAGCTGATAGAAGAGCAACTTTGACTGAAATAACCACTCGTTACAACCGAGGTATGCAGCAAAGCATTTGTGAAGCCACAACACGCACAACCTTGAGGCGGATGGGCTACAACAGCAGAAGACCCCACCGGGTACCACTCATCTCCACTACAAATAGGAAAAAGAGGCTACAATTTGCACGAGCTCACCAAAATTGGACAGTTGAAGACTGGAAAAATGTTGCCTGGTCTGATGAGTCTTGATTTCTGTTGAGACATTCAGATGGTAGAGTCAGAATTTGGCGTAAACAGAATGAGAACATGGATCCATCATGCCTTGTTACCACTGTGCAGGCTGGTGGTGGTGGTGTAATGGTGTGGGGGATGTTTTCTTGGCACACTTTAGGCCCCTTAGTGCCAATTGGGCATCGTTTAAATGCCACGGCCTACCTGAGCATTGTTTCTGACCATGTCCATCCCTTTATGACCACCATGTACCCATCCTCTGATGGCTACTTCCAGCAGGATAATGCACCATGTCACAAAGCTCGAATCATTTCAAATTGGTTTCTTGAACATGACAATGAGTTCACTGTACTAAAATGGCCCCCACAGTCACCAGATCTCAACCCAATAGAGCATCTTTGGGATGTGGTGGAACGGGAGCTTCGTGCCCTGGATGTGCATCCCACAAATCTCCATCAACTGCAAGATGCTATCCTATCAATATGGGCCAACATTTCTAAAGAATGCTTTCAGCACCTTGTTGAATCAATGCCACGTAGAATTAAGGCAGTTCTGAAGCCGAAAGGGGGTCAAACACAGTATTAGTATGGTGTTCCTAATAATCCTTTAGATGAGTGTATATATATATATATATATATATATATATATATATATGTGTGTGTATATATATATATATATGTGTCTGTGTGTATATATATATATATATGTGTCTGTGTGTATATATATATACATATATATATATATATATGTTTGGACACACCTTCAGTGGTTTTTCTATATTTTTTTCTTTATCAAATTATTTTCTTATCTTCTTAACAGAGAAAATGACGTAGACAAACAATCAACAATGCAACAGTAAGTGGAAATCAAAACTACAGCAACAAAATAAATAGAAATAATAAATAAGGTAGACTGGTCAGTTACACAGAAGAGTGAATGACAAAAAAAATACACAAAACAAATAAATGAGACATGATATGCAGCAAAATATACACAATTACACTACCAGTCAAAAGTTTGGACACACTTTCCCATTCTCTTTGATGGGAAAGTGTGTCCAAACTTTTGACTGGTAGTGTATGTGAATATTCAGTGGGGAGAACAAGTATTTGATACACTGCCGATTTTGCAGGTTTTCCTACTTAGAAAGCATGTAGAGGTCTGTAATTTTTATCATAGGTACACTTCAACTGTGAGAGAGGGAAAAAAAAAAATTCCAGAAAATCACATTGTATGATTTTTAAATAATTAATTTGCATTTTATTGCATGACATAAGTATTTGATCACCTACCAACCAGTAAGAATTCCAGCTCTCACAGACCTGTTAGTTTTTCTTTAAGATGCCCTCCTGTTCTCCACTCATTACCTGTATTAACTGCACCTGTTTGAACTTGTTACCTGTATAAAAGACACCTGTCCACACACTCAATCAAACAGACTCCAACCTCTCCACAATGGCCAAGACTAGAGAGCTGTGTAAGGACATCAGGGATACAATTGTAGACCTGCACAAGGCTGGGATGGGCTACAGGACAATAGGCAAGCAGCTTGGTGAGAAGGCAACAACTGTTGGCGCAATTATTAGAAAATGGAAGCAGTTCAAGATGATAGTCAATCTCCCTCGGTCTGGGGCACCATGCAAGATCTCACCTCGTGGGGCATCAATGATCATGAGGAAGGTGAGGGATCAGCCCAGAACTACACAGCAGGACCTGGTCAATGACCTGAAGAGAGCTGGGACCACAGTCTCAAAGAAAACCATTAGTAACACATAACGCCGTCATGGATTACAATCCTGCAGCGCACGCAAGGTCCCCCTGCTCAAGCCAGCGCATATCCAGGCCCATCTGAAGTTTGCCAATGACCATCTGGATGATCCAGAGGAGGAATGGGAGAAGGTCATGTGGTCTGAGGAGACAAAAGCTTTTTGGTCTAAACTCCACTCGCCGTGTTTGGAGGAAGAAGAAGGATGAGTACAACCCCAAGAACACCATCCCAACCGTGAAGCATGGAGGTGGAAACATCATTCTTTGGGGATGCTTTTCTGCAAAGGGGACAGGACGACTGCACCGTATTGAGGGGAGGATGGATGGGGCCATGTATCGCGAGATCTTGGCCAACAACCTCCTTCCCTCAGTAAGAGCATTGAAGATGGGTCGTGGCTGGGTCTTCCAGCATGACAACGACCCGAAACACACAGCCAGGGCAACTAAGGAGTGGCTCCGTAAGAAGCATCTCACGGTCCTGGAGTGGCCTAACCAGTCTCCAGACCTGAACCCAATAGAAAATCTTTGGAGGGAGCTGAAAGTCCGTATTGCCCAGCGACAGCCCCGAAACCTGAAGGATCTGGAGAAGGTCTGTATGGAGGAGTGGGCCAAAATCCCTGCTGCAGTGTGTGCAAACCTGGTCAAGAACTACAAGAAACATATGATCTCTGTAATTGCAAACAAAGGTTTCTGTACCAAATATTAAGTTCTGCTTTTCTGATGTATCAAATACTTATGTCATGCAATAAAATGCAAATTAATTACTTAAAAATCATACAATATGATTTTCTGGATTTTTGTTTTAGATTCCGTCACTCATAGTTGAAGAGTACCTATGATAAAAAATTACAGACTTCTACAGGCTTTGTAAGTGGGCAAACCTGCAAAATCGGCAGTGTATCAAATACTTGTTCTCCCCACTGTATAAATATAAACAACCCAGAATATATTTTATATTTTAGATTGTCCAAAGTAGCTACACTTAGCTTTGATGACAGCTTGGCATGAGGTAGTCACCTGGAATAGGTTTCAATTCACTGGTGTGCATTGTCGAGTTAATTTATGACATTTCTTGCCCTCTTAATGTGCTTTAGACCATCAGTTGTCTTGTGCAAAGGAAGGGTGGGTAAAGAGTCAATAGCCCTATTAGTGCTTCTACAACTACTGTACAAATCCATATTATGGCAAGAAACACTCACTTAAGATAAATGCTTTAAGAATACTTTAGGAATTCGTTTTTTTTTTTTCTCTCTCTCGGATTGACTGCCCTTCAAGAACTTTGAATGTATCCCTAAATGCAGCCACCAAAACTTTGTAAAAGTACGTGGAGCTAGAGAGAGTCTGAACGGAAGGACTGTATATTGGTATGCCACCCCCTCGAACGTGAATCTCAAGAACAGTCTGTGACGGGGAACTATCTGAGTATGAAAGTAGGCGTCTTTCAGATCCACCGATATAAACCATTCCCTGGGGCAAATTTGTGTGAGGATTTGTTTCATAGTTAGCATTCTGAAAGGCCATCTCATGGGGGTGCACGATTCAGACATCTCAGGTCGAGGATGGGCCTGAGGCCGCCATCCTTCTTGGGGACGAGGAAATAGCGGCTGTAAAAGCCTGACTCGCTGCGTCCCGTGGGAATTTTCTGAGAACTGTCATCTGAGACCGATGTTTGAATCATGCCCCTGAAGCGGGGCGGTCTGCGAGCAAATTGCAGCGAGTAACCTCGTTCTATTATCCCCAAAATCCAGCTTGACACTCTG
Organism: Coreius guichenoti; assembly: GCA_039654105.1. Lineage (NCBI taxonomy): Eukaryota > Metazoa > Chordata > Actinopteri > Cypriniformes > Gobionidae > Coreius > Coreius guichenoti. The sequence continues at coordinate 12,054,438 of CM077189.1, forward strand.
GGGATGGCTTGCCATGCCTGGAGTCGAGTGGAAAACGGTTGAAGAACTACAGGCTGCGTCTCGCACTGAGGCGGGAGAATAGCACCTGTTACAGCATTGAGCCCAAGAAGGAGAGAGTGATGGAGTGCTGCATCAGTTGACCTGGCCTCCACAATCACCTGATCTAAATCCAATTAAGATGGTTTGAGTTGAGTTGGACTGGAGAGTGAACGAAAAGCAGCCAACAAGTACTCAACACCTCTGGGAACTCCTTTAAGATTTTTGGAAAACCATTCCAGGTGACTACCTCATGAGGCTGACAGAGAATGCCAAGAGTGTGCAAAGCTGTCAAAGAAAAATGTGGCTACTTTGAAGAACTGAAAATATTAAACATTTTGGGTTAACACATTTTTGTTGACTACATAATTCCATATTTGTTCTGTCATAATTTCAATGTATTCAGTATTAATATGCAATGTTGAAAACAATAAAAAAAATAAATTAAAACCATTGAAAAAGAAGGTGTCCAAACTTTTGACTGGTACTGTACACACACACACACACACACATTATATATATACAAACCCGATTCCAAAAAAGTTGGGACACTGTACAAATTGTGAATAAAAACAGAATGCAATGATGTGGAAGTTTCAAATTTCAATATTTTATTCACAATAAAACACAGATGACATATCAAATGTTTAAACTGAGAAAATGTATCATTTTAAGGGAAAAATAAGTTGATTTTAAATTTCATGGCATCAACATCTCAAAAAAGTTGGGACAAGGCCATGTTTACCACTGTGTGGCATCCCCTCTTCTTTTTATAACAGTCTGCAAACGTCTGGGGACTGAGGAGACAAGTTGCTCAAGTTTAGGAATAGGGATGTTGTCCCATTCTTGTCTAATACAGGCTTCTAGTTGCTCAACTGTCTTAGGTCTTCTTTGTCGCATCTTCCTCTTTATGATGCGCCAAATGTTTTCTATGGGTGAAAGATCTGGACTGCAGGCTGGCCATTTCAGTACCCGGATCCTTCATCTACACAGCCATGATGTTGTAATTGATGCAGTACGTGGTCTGGCATTGTCATGTTGGAAATGCAAGGTCTTCCCTGAAAGAGACGACGTCTGGATGGGAGCATATGTTGTTCCAGAACTTGGATATAACTTTCAGCATTGATGGTGCCTTTCCAGATGTGTAAGCTGCCCATGCCACACGCACTCATGCAACCCCATACCATCAGAGATGCAGGCTTCTGAACTGAGCGCTGATGACAACTTGGGTTGTCCTTGTCCTCTTTAGTCCGGATGACATGGCGTCCCAGTTTTCCAAAAAGAACTTCAAATTTTGATTCGTCTGACCACAGAACAGTTTTCCACTTTGCCACAGTCCATTTTAAATGAGCCTTGGCCCAGAGAAAACGCCTGGGCTTCTGGATCATGTTTAGATATGGCTTCTTTTTTGACATATAGAGTTTTAGCCGGCAACGGCGAACGGCACGGTGGATTGTGTTCACCGACAATGTTTTCTGGAAGTATTCCTGAGCCCATGTTGTGATTTCCATTACAGTAGCATTCCTGTATGTGATGCAGTGCTGTCTAAGGGCCCGAAGATCACGGGCATCCAGTATGGTTTTCCGGCCTTGACCCTTACGCACAGAGATTGTTCCAGATTCTCTGAATCTTTGGATGATATTATGCACTGTAGATGATGATAACTTCAAACTCTTTGCAATTTTTCTCTGAGAAACTCCTTTCTGATATTGCTCCACTATTTTTCGCCGCAGCATTGGGGGAATTGGTGATCCTCTGCCCATCTTGACTTCTGAGAGACACTGCCACTCTGAGAGGCTCTTTTTATACCCAATCATGTTGCCAATTGACCTAATAAGTTGCAAATTGGTCCTCCAGCTGTTCCTTATATGTACATTTAACTTTTCCGGCCTCTTACTGCTACCTGTCCCAACTTTTTTGGAATGTGTAGCTCTCATGAAATCCAAAATGAGCCAATATTTGGCATGACATTTCAAAATGTCTCACTTTCAACATTTGATATGTTATCTATATTCTATTGTGAATAAAATATAAGTTTATGAGATTTGTAAATTATTGCATTCCTTTTTTATTCACAATTTGTACAGTGTCCCAACTTTTTTGGAATCGGGTTTGTATATATATATAAAATATATAAAAATCCAGAAAATCACATTGTATGATTAAGTAATTAATTTGCATTTTATTGCATGATATAAGTATTTGATACATCAGAAAAGCAGAACTTAATATTTGGTACAGAAACCTTTGTTTGCAATTACAGAGCTCATACGTTTCCTGTAGTTCTTGACCAGGTTTGCACACACTGCAGCAGGGATTTTGGCCCACTCCTCCATACAGACCTTTTCCAGATCCTTCAGGTTTCGGGGCTGTCGCTGGGCAATACGGACTTTCAGCTCCCTCCAAAGATTTTCTATTGGGTTCAGGTCTGGAGACTGGCTAGGCCACTCCAGGACCTTGAGATGCTTCTTACGGAGCCACTCCTTAGTTGCCCTGGCTGTGTGTTTCAGGTTGTTGTCATGCTGGAAGACCCAGCCACGACCCATCTTCAATGCTCTTACTGAGGGAAGGAGGTTGTTGGCCAAGATCTCGTGATACATGGCCCCATCCATCCTCCCCTCAATACGGTGCAGTCGTCCTGTCCCCTTTGCAGAAAAGCATCCCTAAAGAATGATGTTTCCACCTCCATGCTTCACGGTTGGGATGGTGTTCTTGGGGTTGTACTCATCCTTCTTCCTCCAAACACGGCGAGTGGAGTTTAGACCAAAAAGCTCTATTTTTGTCTAATCAGACCACATGACCTTCTCTCATTCCTCCTCTGGATCATCCAGATGGTCATTGGCAAACTTCAGACGGGCCTGGACATGCGCTGGCTTGAGCAGGGGGACCTTGCGTGCGCTGCAGGATCTGAATCCATGACAGCGTAGTGTGTTACTAATGGTTTTCTTTGAGACTGTGGTCCCAGCTCTCTTCAGGTCATTGACCAGGTCCTGCCGTGTAGTTCTGGGCTGATCCCTTACCTTTCCTCATGATCATTGATGCCCCACGAGGTGAGATCTTGCATGGTGCCCCAGACCGAGGGAGATTGACTGTCATCTTGAACTTCTTCCATTTTCTAATAATTGCGTCAACAGTTGTTGCCTTCTCACCAAGGTGCTTGCCTATTGTCCTGTAGCCCATTCCAGCCTTGTGCAGGTCTGCAATTTTATCCCTGATGTCCTTACACAGCTCTCTGGTCTTGGCCATTGTGGAGAGGTTGGAGTCTGTTTGATTGAGTGTGTGGACAGGTGTCTTTTATACAGGTAACGAGTTCAAACAGGTGCAGTTAATACAGGTAATGAGTGGAGAACAGGAGGGCTTCTTAAAGAAAAACTAACAGGTCTGTGAGAGCCGGAATTCTTACTGGTTGGTAGGTGATCAAATACTTATGTCATGCAATAAAATGCAAATTAATTATTTAAAAATCATACAATATGATTTTCTGGATTTTTGTTTTAGATTCCGCCTCTCACAGTTGAAGTGTACCTATGATAACAATTACAGACCTCTACATGCTTTGTAAGTAGGAAAACCTGCAAAATCGGCAGTGTATCAAATACTTGTTCTCCCCACTGTACATTTGAAATAAATGTCTTTTCATTTTATAATATATATATATATATAAATATATTTACTTCTAGTTTTTCATCAATGTATTTTATAACAATACAAAGAACAATGTGGAAAATGTTACCTTTTATTTGTTCCCCAGTAAATGTTTTTTTTTTTTTTCACTAAATGTTTAGATTTTATAAAATGATTGTGCACTCATGATTTTGCTAGAATATCTTTTGCTCCTGAATGATCCACTAACCTAAATTATAATAGTATTTTTGCCATCGATTATGAATATAGCCTTCTCTTACTGTGGCAGTTTAAATCTTTGCAAATAAATATCTTCAGACATTTTTGACAGATGGTTGGTTGTTTTAATTTTTCAATTCCTCAGAAAGTGGCCTGTGTGTGAGTGCGCATGATTCTTGGGTGGGGAGGTTTAACCAAGGGGGTGTGGTCTATGGGACATCACCCATGGGAGACTCCCCCTCCCCGTGTGGAAATAGGCCTGCCACCACAGCTGGAAAAAATCCTAGAGGAAACACTGATAGCTATTTTCCAAAAAATTAGTTGGTTGGTTGTCTCCCTCAGTTGCAAGAGCATAGTTTTGGTTTGAACATTGGGGGGGTTGAAGTGTTAACCGTTTAACAGGGTCCCGGGGCATATGCTCCCTCGTGAGGCTTATTTATTTGTTTGTTTTTGCAAAATGGTCCAAACATGCAAATTGGTTGATAACATAACTGCAATAAAGTAGCCAATATTTAACAATCACTTGTTTACAAAGTGCCATGGGAAGTCTAAATTTTCTTTACTTAAAATTTTCTTATACTGAACATGTTAATTTCCTGTCATCTCTTGGAATATCTGAAAGCTCATTATTAGCTGAGAATATTTTACACATGGGGAAAACCAATTGTTTAGTCAATAATTCAAGAAGGTCCATATTTTACAGCTCTTTCTAACTTGTACTCTGCCTTAAAAGTAACATAGTTCTTGTAATAGCTTTTCATCAGTCTTTTTAGTGGCGGGTTTTAGATCATGTTTGACCTCCTCCGTAGTGTTTTAGTACATTCTAAATAGAATTCAAATGGGTTGCACTTTTTATCATCAGCGATGCAATGGAACAGCTCGCGCAAATCTCATCACACTTTTGGAGCACACCTACAGTGATTCTATGGTGATTCGCCTACGCCACTCATGCAAAATTAAACAATTGGGCTTCAGTCACATGCAGTCATAAAGCTCGACGCTCACGCGGGTTGCCAGCTTGAGGACACGCAACAGGAGCGAGCGCAATTGACAATGAAAGCCACACTTGTAAGTTGCTGAGTTGATTTATCCGAGTTTTAATATGCGAGTTCATAGAGATTTTTAGACGGATGTCGAGGCTTTTTAGGTCGGGTAGAATCTATGACCTCTGACCCAGTTTGTTTGCTGGCGTACCTCTGCTGATGATCAAATACCGGTTTTCTGGTCTCCTGTCCACTACTCTCGCGCCAGGCTAGGCGCTGGAAATGAGTTAACTCTTGCAATCTTAGATCTCTGGAATACTCACCAACTCATGTCAGACCTTTCACGGATTATGGATTGTCCTGTTAAATCTGGGTTAATATATGCTAGATCTGTGTCCAACAAATCATTCATCTTAAATGACTTTCACTATTCATGCTTTGGATTTTTTATTCATGATGGAGACATGGCTTAGTCCTGGTGATTTCTACAGCCCTAATGGAACTTTCTCCTCCTGACTGTTAGTTTTTTAATTATATGGGTGAACAAAACTTAAAACTCATGCTTTAATTACCAGGATGAAGCTGGGGTTGTTGCGGTTCCTCCAACTGAAGGACGGGACACTGATCTCAGGGTAGAGTTTCTCATGCAGTACCTCACAGCCATTGTGAGTGTGGCCACTCAGAATGAGGCGGGGCTTGAACCACCACAAGAGCTGTTATTGGAGAAGATTGTCTGCTTTTAATATTCAGATATTTTATATAAAATGTTCTTGGCTTATTCTGGTCTAGAACTTGTTGATATAGAGTGTACTTGATACCAAGTCCCTCAAATCAACAGACATCTGAATATATTTGATGCCATGAACCTCAGAGACTGTCAAATGCAGCTCTTTCTCAGAAACAATCATTCGTTTCCACGTTTGATATAAACCTGTGCACCCTCACTCCCAGAAATTGTATAGATGTCAAACAATCAGATAAAACTTATGATTTTGGAAAGCTTGTCAGAGGGTAAATGGACATGCCATCTGAGGCTGAGAGAACAGCACCCCTTTATTAAAATTAGCAAATTAGGTTGTTAACTATATCCGGCCCACTGACCAAGTTCTACATCAGGGCTCGAAAATGAACTTAGGAACACCAGCAAAAATTTAGGAGCACCACAACTAAAATGTTATATATATATATATATATATATATATATAAAGTGGGGGGGGGGGGGGGGGGGGGGAAATCACATTATGAAATAAATGTTTTTCTCCAAAACACGTCGGTAACAATTATTTGCCCCCTTTTATTAAATACTTTTTGCAACCTCCTTTTTCCAAGATAACAGCTCTGAGTCTTCTCCTATAATGCCTGATGAGTTTGGAGAACACCTGATCTCTTGTCAGGTGATCTCCAAACTCATCAGGCATTATAGACTCAGAGCTGTTATTGTTTTTTCCCCTACTTTCAATTCTTTTACTTCAATGAAATGTTAGATTTTAGATATCAAAAGGATTAACAATGCAGATTTATTTTTTACAGCCATCTTTGATCATATTTAACAACGGGGCAAACACTTTTTCACACCACTGTATATTAGTGCTGTCAAAATTAGCACGTTAACTTTTTTCCAGTTTAATACGTTAAAAAAAAAATTAACGCAATTAACGCAGCATCCGTTTTTATATCCATTTTTGGCTAGCGTTACATTATATGATCACGCTCTTATTCATGTAAATGATTTTAAACCATCTAAGCGCGACAAGACAAAAGAGAATGCGCTGTATGTCAATGTCCTGTCTGTGTGGGTGCGTCTCAATCAGCTCCCTAGTGTAGTAGTGAGGGCTCAGGGAGTCGGCCACATTCATGTACACGATATACTGATTCACGACCTAGGAAGCTAGGGAGCTGATTGAGACACACCCTGACACACACACTCAACACACAGAAAGACTCGCGCCAGTCTCGTGCACACATCGAGTTCTCTTTCGCTCTTGAACAAACAATAACAACAACACAGAGAATTTCGCCAAAATGCCAGTTTTGTCGAGTATTCTCATAAGAGTCGTCTTAAATGAGTTAAACAACATCTTAAATTAACTTGTGAGAAAATTAGATGCACGTGAAATGTTGAAATTGGTAGCTTTCAGTTATACTGTAATGTAATGTCATTAATGTTTCATAGAGACAATAATATCAGTGATACTGGCCTTCATTCATAAAAAGATGCCATTACAATAAATATTTAAAATATGCTGTCTTTAAGTTGTTTCTACATTCATTTGGAGAGTAACTGAAATTATTACAATATCAAAATATTAAAAACTCCAATGTTTTTAATCATAATTAACAAAATTGTGATTAATTTTTTTTAATTCATTCACAGCACTACATACATACATACATACACATACATACATACATACATACATACATACATATACATACACATACATACATATATATATATACATACATATACATATATATATATAGAGTGGGGAGAACAAGTATTTGATACACTGCCGATTTTGCAGGTTTTTCTACTTACAAAGCATGTAGAGGTCTGTAATTTTTATCATAGGTACACCAACTGTGAGAGACGGAATCTAAAACAAAATTCCAGAAAATCACATTGTATGATTTTTAAATAATTAATTTGCATTTTATTGCATGACATAAGTATTTGATCACCTACCAACCAGTAAGAATTCTGGCTCTCACAGACCTGTTAGTTTTTCTTAAAGAAGCCTTCCTGTTCTCCACTCATTACCTGTATTAACTGCACCTGTTTGAACTCGTTACCTGTATAAAAGACACCTGTCCACACACTCAATCAAACAGACTCCAACCTCTCCACAATGGCCAAGACCAGAGAGCTGTGTAAGGACATCAGGGATAAAATTGTAGACCTGCACAAGGCTGGGATGGGCTACAGGACAATAGGCAAGCAGCTTGGTGAGAAGGCAACAACTGTTGGCGCAATTATTAGAAAATGGAAGAAGTTCAAGATGACGGTCAATCTCCCTCGGTCTGGGGCACCATGCAAGATCTCACCTCGTGGGGCATCAATGATTATGAGGAAGGTGAGGGATCAGCCCAGAACTACACGGCAGGACCTGGTCAATGACCTGAAGAGACCTGGGACCACAGTCTCAAAGAAAACCATTAGTAACACACTATGCCGTCATGGATTAAAATCCTGCAGCGCACGCAAGGTCCCCCTGCTCAAGCCAGCGTATGTCCAGGCCCGTCTGAAGTTTGCCAATGACCATCTGGATGATTAAAATCACTATCACGCGTTAGCATTTCGCTAGCCTGTTAGCTTGCCATCTCTGCACTCGGGTCTCTTGTTTTCTGAGTTCATTAAACAACTGTGGTGAGTTGGATTAGTAAATAGACTCCATCAAACAACTATGGTAAATTGGATTAATCAACAAATACGGTAAGCCATGTCTTCTTCTCCTGTCATTGTCACTTGCACTGCATGTTTCATGTTTAGTATATCTTTCTCCGTTGGCGAACAGGGCTTCACATGTGATAAATGTAAGGAGATAGTCAGGCTGACGGAGAAGATTTCAGAATTAGAGACACGCATCCAGACTTTATTTGAGAGTAGTGAGAATGTAACAGCTTTAGACACTGCTTTGGATGCGAATAGCTTAGTGAACTCTGTACATTGTTCGGTTCCGGCTGTAGAGCCCGTGCAGCAGGGCAACTGGGTGACGGTGAGACGGCATAGTCGCGGATCAAAAAACCACTCTTCCGTTCCGATTAGAACATCAAACAGGTTCTCCCCCCTCAGTGATGCACCCACTGAGAATCCTGTTGAAAGTGCCCTAGTTATTGGCGATTCTATTACACGGAACGTGAAAACAGAGACACCAGCCACCATAGTCACATGTTTACCGGGAGCCAGAGCGCCTGACATCAAAGCAAATTTAAAAGTGCTGGCTAATGCTAATCGTAAATTCTCTAAGATTATTATTCACGTCGGCACAAATGATGTTCGACTTCGCCAGTCGGAGATCACCAAAATTAACATTAAAGAGGTGTGTAAACTCGCAAGTACGATGGCAGATGACGTTTTTTGCTCTGGTCCCCTCCCCGTTAAAAGGAGTGATGAGATACTTAGCAGACTATCATCACTCAATGGCTGGTTGTCTAAGTGGTGTCCGCAAAATAACATAGGGTTCATAGACAATTGGAAAAGCTTTTGGGTCAGACCTGACCTGTTGAAAAAAAGATGGTATTCATCCTTCTTGGGATGGTGCCGCTCTTCTCTCTAGTAATTTGGCACATAGTCTTAGAGCTAAACCTTGACTAACTGGGGCCCAGGTCAGGAAGCAGACGGACTGGCTTACCCGACCGCCTGCTAGCTGTCTCACGTCACAGAAGTCAGATAAATCCCAGCACATAGAGACTCTTTCACCTAAATATTATCACATAGAGACTGTGTCTGTTCCACTAATTAGTAAATACAAAAAACCATCAAAACCATTCAACGGTAAAAATTTAATTGATGTCCAACAAATAAACAACAGATATAATACAGATGATCAAATGATAAAGCTTGGGTTGCTGAATATTCGATCCCTTTCCTCAAAAGCGCTTATTGTTAATGATATGATTACAGATCATAACCTAGATGTGCTGTGTTTGACAGAAACCTGGCTAAAACCTGACGATTACATTACTTTAAATGAGTCCACCCCCCAAGATTATTGTTATATCAAATCAAATCACCTTTATTTATATAGCGCTTTTCACAATGGCAATTGTTTCAAAGCAGCTTCACAGTGGTAACAGGAAAATGATGCAACGGAATTTGATTCGGCTGTACAGCCGCTCTGGAGAAAACGGTGATGTCATCCAGCTCATTTCAATTATCATATAGTGTCAATGCGGGCGGATCAGTAATATAGTTGAAATTTAGGTGTCCCCAACTGAGCTCCTGCTATAAACCCCCAACTGAGCTCCTGTTATAAACACGAGCCACGTCTGAAAGGTAAAGGGGGAGGTGTTGCTGTAATTTATAATAATATCTTCGGTATTACTCAGAAGTCTAGTTTCAAATATAATTCCTTTGAAGTTTTGGTGCTTTATGTAACGTTATGTAGTGAAATCGATAAATCCCGTTTGACATTTGTGCTGGCTACTGTATATAGGCCACCAGGGCACCATACAGACTTTACCAGAGAATTTGCTGATTTTCTATCAGAGTTAGTACTGGCTGCAGATAAAGTCCTAATTGTTGGTGATTTTAATATCCATGTAGACAATGAAAAAGACGCACTGGGATTGGCATTTAGAGACATTCTAAACTCTATTGGAGTAAGACAACACGTGTCAGGACCCACTCATCGCCGTAATCATACGTTAGACCTAATACTGTCACATGGAATAAATGTTGATACCATTGAAATTCTGCAGCAGAGCGATGACATCTCAGATCATTACCTAGTATCATGTACACTTAATTTAGCAAAGGCTGCAAAGCCGTCCCCTCGCTTTAAATATGGCAGGACTATCACTGCTGCGACTAAAGATTTCTTTGTAAATAATCTTCCTCATCAGTTTCATCTCCTCAGCATCCCAGACAGCCTAGAGGAACTCGATGTTGCAACAGAAACTATTGACTCTCTCTTTTCCAGCACTTTAGACACAGTTGCTCCCCGGCGCTTAAAGAAGATTAAAGAAAATAGTCCAACGCCGTGGTACAACGAGCACACCCTAAAACAGCAGCCAGAAAAATGGAGCGCAGCTGGATGAAAACAAAACTAGAAGTTTTTCGCATTTCGTGGAAAGAGAGCATGATTGCATACAGAAAGGCCCTAAAAACTGCTAGATCTGCTTATTTCTCGACTCTCTTAGAAGAAAACAAACACAACCCTAGGTATTTATTCGATACAGTGGCTAAATTAACCAAAGATAAAGCTTCACCTTCTGATGTTTGTAAACAGCACAGCAGTAATGACTTTATGAACTTCTTTACCTGTAAGATTGATATTAGGAAAAAAATTATAACCATGCAGCCGTCTACTACAGTATCACATCAGACAGTGCATTGTAGTGTCACTGAGGAAAAATTACATTCATTCACTGCTATAGGAGAAGAAGAATTGGCTAAACTCGTTAAATCATCAAAATCAACAACATGTATGCTCGACCCCATACCGACTAAACTACTAAAAGAGATGCTTCCAGAGGTCATAGATCCTCTCCTTAATATCATTAATTCATCCTTGACATTAGGATATGTACCGAAAACTTTTAAGTTGGCTATTATTAAACCACTTATTAAAAAAACGCAACTTGATCCTAAAAAATTAGTCAATTACAGGCCAATCTCAAATCTACCCTTTCTGTCAAAAATACTAGAAAAGGCAGTGTCCTCACAATTATGCTCCTTTTTAGAAAGAAATGGTATCTGTGAGGATTTCCAGTCAGGATTTAGACCGTATCATAGTACTGAGACTGCTCTCATCAGAGTAACAAATGATTTACTCTTATCATCCGATCGTGGTTGTATATCTCTATTAGTGTTACTCGATCTTAGCGCTGCATTCAATACTATCGACCACAATATTCTTTTGAATAGACTCGAAAATTATGTTGGCATTAGTGGAACTTCATTGGCATGGTTTAAATCATACTTATCTGACCGTTATCAGTTTGTAGCAGTAAATGAAGAGATGTCACACCGAACACAAGTTCAGTATGGAGTACCGCAGGGCTCAGTGCTAGGACCGTTGCTTTTCACGCTGTACATGCTACCACTGGGAGATATTATTAGGAAGCATGGCGTTAATTTTCATTGTTATGCTGACGATACTCAGCTCTATATTTCTTCACGCCCTGACGAAACTTACCAATTCACAAGATTAACAGAATGCATAGCTGATATAAAAAATTGGATGACTAGTAATTTCCTGCAACTTAATTCAGAAAAAACTGAATTTTTAATCATTGGACAAAAAAACTCCACAAGTAGTAACCTAGAATACTGTCTAACACTCGATGGCTGCTCTGTCAAGTCCTCGTCGTCAGTTAGGAACCTAGGTGTGCTCTTTGATACCAATCTCTCATTTGAAAGCCACGTTTCTAGCATCTGTAAAACTGCATTCTACCATCTTAAAAATATATCTAAATTACGGCACATGCTTTCAATGCAAAATGCTGAACAGTTAGTTCATGCGTTCATGACCTCAAGGCTAGATTATTGTAATGCTCTACTGGGTGGTTGCCCTGCTCGCTTAATAAATAAACTGCAGCTGGTCCAAAACGCAGCAGCTAGAGTTCTTACTAGAACCAGGAAGTATGACCATATTAGCCCGGTTCTGGCAACACTGCATTGGCTCCCTCTTAAACATCGTATACATTTTAAAATCTTGCTGATTACTTACAAAGCACTAAATGGTTTAGCGCCCCAGTACTTGAGCGAGCTCTTAACGCATTATACTCCATCACGTTTATTGCGGTCTCAAAATTCTGGCCAGTTGATAATGCCTAGAATATCAAAATCAACTGCAGGCGGTCGGTCCTTTTCCTATTTAGCACCTAAACTCTGGAACAGTCTTCCTAGCATTGTTCGGGAAGCAGACACACTCTGTCAGTTTAAATCTAGACTAAAAACACATCTCTTTACTATGGCATACACAAAACATTTTTAATTTCTATTATTCAAATCAGTTAAATGATTGTTTTAGGCTGCATTAACTAGGTCAGCCGGAACCGGGAACACTTCCAATAACACCTGATGTACTCGTTACATCATAAGAAGAATGGCATCTACGCTAATGTTAGTCTCTCTGTTTATCCCGAGGTTTACTGCAGTCGGCCAGATCCGGGCCGTATCCAGACCAGATGGTGGACCTTAGCCTGGACATGACGACCATATCCCTGAAGTGTCTGTAGAGACAATAGTGTCAATTAAACTCCCCCCTGTAAATGCCGCATCGACACGACATCCTAATTAAACCCGTCCCCGGCGTGACAACTCCAATCTTTCGAATAATCCTACGAATATCTATTTATCTAATATGACTTCTGACCTGTAATGTTGCCAGAATCATAATCATACACTATTTGTTCGTCGGCCAGAGGAGAACTGGCACCCCGACTGAGCCTGGTTTCTCCCAAGGTTTTTTTCTCCATTCTGGCCCTGAAGGAGTTTTGGTTCCTTGCCACCGTCGCCTTTGGCTTTTGGCTTGCTCAGTTGGGGACACCTAAATTTCAACTATATTACTGATCCGCCCGCATTGACACTATATGATAATTGAAATGAGCTGGATGATATAACCGTTTTCTCCAGAGCGGCTGTACAGCCGAATCAAATTCCGTTGCGTTATTTTCCTGTTACGTCTGTGAAGCTGCTTTGAAACAATTGCCATTGTAAAAAGCGCTACATAAATAAAGGTGATTTGATTTGATTTGGATTTGATTAGGAGGAGGAATGGGAGAAGGTCATGTGGTCTGATGAGACAAAAATAGAGCTTTTGGTCTAAACTCCACTCGCCGTGTTTGGAGGAAGAAGAAGGATGAGTACAACCCCAAGAACACCATCCCAACCGTGAAGCATGGAGGTGGAAACATCATTCTTTGGGGATGCTTTTCTGCAAAGGGGACAGGACGACTGCACCGTATTGAGGGGAGGATGGATGAGGCCATGTACTGCAAGATCTTGGCCAACAACCTCCTTCCCTCAGTAAGAGCATTGAAGATGGGTCATGGCTGGGTCTTCCAGCATGACAACGACCCAAAACACACAGCCAGGGCAACTAAGGAGTGGCTCCGTAAGAAGCATCTCAAGGTCCTGGAGTGGCCTAGCCAGTCTCCAGACCTGAACCCAATAGAAAATCTTTGGAGGGAGCTGAAAGTCCGTATTGCCCAGCGACAGCCCCGAAACCTGAAGAATCTGGAGAAGGTCTGTATGGAGGAGTGGGCCAAAATCCCTGCTGCAGTGTGTGCAAACCTGGTCAAGAACTACAGGAAACGTATGATCTGTGTAATTGCAAACAAAGGTTTCTGTACTAAATATTAAGTTCTGCTTTTCTGATGTATCAAATACTTATGTCATGCAATAAAATGCAAATTCATTACTTAAAAATCATACAATGTGATTTTCTGGATTTTTGTTTTAGATTCCGTCACTCACAGTTGAAGAGTACCTATGTTAAAAATTACAGACTTCTACATGCTTTGTAAGTGGGCAAACCTGCAAAAACCTGCTTTGTTTTCAATTACAGAGATCATACGTTTCCTGTAGTTCTTGACCAGGTTTGCACACACTGCAGCAGGGATTTTGGCCCACTCCTCCATACAGACCTTCTCCAGATCCTTCAGGTTTCGGGGCTGTCGCTGGGCAATATGGACTTTCAGCTCCCTCCAAAGATTTTCTATTGGGTTCAGGTCTGGAGACTGGCTAGGCCACTCCAGGACCTTGAGATGCTTCTTACGGAGCCACTCCTTAGTTGCCCTGGCTGTGTGTTTCGGGTCGTTGTCATGCTGGAAGACCCAGCCATGACCCATCTTCAATGCTCTTACTGAGGGAAGGAGGTTGTTGGCCAAGATCTCGCGATACATGGCCCCATCCATCCTCCCCTCAATACGGTGCAGTCGTCCTGTCCCCTTTGCAGAAAAGCATCCCCAAAGAATGATGTTTCCACCTCCATGCTTCACGGTTGGGATGGTGCTCTTGGGGTTGTACTCATCCTTCTTCTTCCTCCAAACACGGCGAGTGGAGTTTAGACCAAAAAGCTCTATTTTTGTCTCATCAGACCACATGACCTTCTCCTATTCCTCCTCTGGATCATCCAGATGGTCATTGGCAAACTTCAGACGGGCCTGGACATGCGCTGGCTTGAGCAGGGGGACCGTGCGTGCGCTGCAGGATTTCAATCCATGACGGCGTAGTGTGTTACTAATGGTTTTCTTTGAGACTGTGGTCCCAGCTCTCTTCAGGTCATTGACCAGGTC